>OV816031.1:74065071-74552240 GCA_929113105.1 Agrypnus murinus | reverse complement strand
TTGTGTTTAGAGGAATTTAGAGTGTTATAAATGACGCCTGATCGTGGGACAATTTTTTGGTTAAAATAACGTTGTTATAGTTCGAATATCAAAGTTGCATCTAAATGACATCATGATACAACATTCTTTACTCAAAAAGGTATAACAGATCATTCGTGGCATGTTTACGCATTTAAATTATATTTAATACTTTTTAGTAGTTTATATTCTCTTAGCAATATTAAACGATGAAAAACGGAAATAGTAATGTTTAATAACCAAAGTATCAAGAAGTAGACAATAATTAATAAAGAACTGATAACTGATGATAAAAAACAATAAAAAAAGGTAATTATTTATTATTTAATTTCATTTTCATTAGTTTTCCTAATGTATTGTTTTGTTAATTATCCCATATTACTACCCCTTTTAATTAAGATAATCTTTCTAGATAAGTAAATGAAACATGAATCCATCACTAAAAGCAACACGTGCTACTGAAGACCTAAGATCTATGAAGGAGATAATTACAATTTCTAATTAATTTTTACTTTGTGTTTCAAATACCTTTGCTTGAAACTGAAAGAAATACCCGATAACCATAAAAAGTATCATTAGTTCATTACAAACTGGAATTAAAATTCTAAGAATAATTATTTTAATTTAATTGGCATATGGGTGGGAAAATGAATATAAGTCGCAAATTGCAAATCTGAGTCCTATAATTGTGCTTTCTTTAACTTATTTACCTTTACACAGATAGATGTTAGAAACCAGTTAAGAAAAAATATTGTGGTGTAATTAACTCATATTTGCAATTTTCAATTTTTCCCACCCATGTGCCAATTGTATTGATTTTTCTTAAACATTAACTCTGTTAAAGTTTAAATTATAATAGTTCACGTAAACAAAGCAATTACATTTAACCTCATTTCCATGCAAAATCTTGTGAAAACAAACATTCGGTGTAGCTGCATTTAGTAGTATTTTCTAGTTAATTGCACGCGTGCTTTGTGCATAATATTCTCGACTTTCATTTCAATTTACATGAATTCTGAGTAAATAAAATTAATTCAAAAAGAATGGGAGATTGCCTCTAAAGAAATAAATCCGCTTCGGTACTCCTCTACATTGTGAACTTTATTGAGCTGTAGAAAAATATTCCAGAGAAATTCAAAAATAATGTTTATTGAATCGTATGAAAATAAGTTGTGTGCTCACATATATTGTGATATTTGACATACCAAATAAGGAATTCACCCACTCAATAGTTTTAAGTAAGCTTATATGTGAAATTTCAAAGTGACACGTTAGATTGATCGCATAACCTCACTTTCAAAATTATTACTTTTAGAGAAATTTTATCTTTTTATGAAGCTAGAAATAGTTAATTATAATTAACATGCACACTAGTACACAATAGTCAGATAAAGAATTTCTGTAAAACTGATTTTTCTAATATTGCATTTAAATTAAGTTTCGGGCCAAGTTAATGCAACATTTAACCTAAAACAGACAAGTAATAGGGAGGTATACAAGTATTTACTACCTTACCTAAACATTTAATAGAAAAAATGTTTTTTTCATGCTAAGGAGATTATACATTTCGTTAAGTTTCTTCTATTTCAGAATCTTACAGCTATTAATTAAATAATCTTGGTGGAAGATTGTAAAGTTGTTTCATTACCACATAACTGTAAATATCTTAAATGTAGGGGCTGCTTTTTATTAATGATATCAGTTAAACAACATATAATTATGTTGCGATTTTGCGTCGTACATTGAAATGCTGTAATTGGTTGAAGTTTCCATACTGTTGATGTCTGAGATTATGCAAATAATGTTTGTTAGCATATAATGTTTAAATTCGTGAAGATAGGAAGGCGCGAAAAGGTATTTTTATGTAAATAAGTTAATAAACAGTTGTGCGAAAATTAGGTTTCATCCACATTCAATGGAGGCATTGTTGTATAATGAAAACCTAAGTGTTTTCTACCATTGGATTGGAAATACGAGAATCTATAAGTTCATCTAATTAGTTTTAGGATTAATTAAAATGTATAGACAATAATTTGGTTATGTTATAAATCAAGTGTCAGTGCTCAATTGTTTCTATGAAAATTTCATATAGAGTTCATTTGTTTACCAAAAAGGTATAAAAACCCGTCCATTTTTTTGTAACAAACTCTCTTTCATTTTCATCTTTAGAGAAGTGCAAATCTATTGTAGAGCAATAAAATGAATTATTGAAGGTAAGTTTTGAGTGAAAAACATGCAAACAAAACAAATATCTTTGTTATGATGTAATGTTGTTATGATATAAACTTCAGTTGTGCTCAAAGTGCTACGTTTTACAGTTGGCAAGCTGGTGGCGCCAAAGATTTAAATATATTTAAACGTGAGTTTTTTAACAGTAGTTATAGTAGCTTATAGTAAGTAAGAAATATGTTGATTCCAGAAGTATTAATTTTCAAATAAAGTAGAATTAAACTATTTTGGGGTTAATATATAAAAAAGATAATTTTGGTATACGAGTTTTTTAATTTTTTTTGTTTCTTTGTTTTGTTATTTGTCAAATTTATAAAATAAATTTGTGTTATTGTTGAAAAAAATTGCTTGGTATTTGTTGTATATTACTGTGTTCAGATTTATATAATCATTTAGTGCCCTCTTGAAGCGACTCGCCTAATTTGTGGAGCGAGTTAGACTTTTCACAACAATTTTATTTAGCCGGAGCAATTATTTTAATGAAAGGTAAGAAAGCAGTGAGTTGTGTTATCTATACCATCTTTATTACGAGTAAACCCTTTTAATTGTCTGTATAAAAATATTAGTATAACAATATGTAGGCCAATATAGTTATAGGATTTCAATAATAATGTTACATTGGAATGTATTCTAAAGTATCGTTATTTATGTCTGTTGGTTTATAATCATTTTAAAAACGCTAATTCTTCGTGAGTTACATACAACATACAGTTACTTCGACGAACCTTCGGATATAATATGTCATAAGGATGTAAATATCTAATATAAGGTAGATTTTACATAAAAAAGACCAGTTTATCAGATATTTTTGAATCTACTGTACCTTAAATCTACGTTCACGATATTTAAATGTATTTGTTTTTTTATTTCCTTCTGGGTGAGTATTCAGATTAGCAGAACATCTCTTGTATTTAACTAATAGCACCGATTGCTATGATCATAACGAACCAAACATTGAATTGACACTGGCCCTACGGTTTTACTTTTTATCCGAGAAGGATAACCATTTTAGGGATCGCACTTGTAACCCTTGGATTACGAAGGAAACGTGTTAACCATTAACTCGTCAAAGTTGGATATTTATCAATGTATCTAATGTTTAACATTTATCGCATTATGTGACATTGTTCAGAAATGTTCAATAAATTATTAATTGTACCAAAGTACTTGCCCTAGTAAAAGGTTAGCCCTGTTTTTTATGTATTTGAGATTTTTCTATATCTTCTAAACTACCGATTAGCTGCTAGTAAATGTCATGTGCATGACCGTGAGGTCAAGCGTATGGAATTTCAAGACATATATTATCACATGCAGGATTAATTGTGTACCAATTTTAAAATTATGATTTACAAATAAAACAACCAAATGGAAATGTATATGCCATCTGAAAAGTTATTACTCCAAACAACATCTTGTCGATATTTAATGAGAATCAGTTAAGAAGTCAAAATATTATGCCACAAGAATTCCATCTCTAATCTGATTTAATTTGTTTGGCAAAATCATATTTTATCTTTCTCTCTCCTATATTCTCCTATCTCTATTTAATTCCATACTGTCAAAATTGTTATGACATCTTCAAAAAATTAATCGAAATTCAATAACATAATATCCATCCAACTAAAAATCAAATTATTACGGTTTATTGTCAAAGCGGATGTTCTTTTAATTAAACAATTAAGTATAAACATGTGATACTTCATTTATATAGTATTGCCACAAATTAATTTATAATTGCCAAGGTTAAATAAAAATTACGAAAAATTAATTTTAAATGGAAATTTAAAATTTAAAACAAACTGTATTTTAATTGAAAAATAACTGCATATCAAAACACACTTTAACAGATTTCTTCTAATATTTACATTTTATATAACCTTAAATTTTTTTAACATAATCAGTGTTCCAATCTAACCTCATAAATTTCAAAATTAGGAGCAGATAGAAACGCGCCTTATTTCTCTGATAGTAGAGTGATACTTATTTGTTAAAAAATGGATTCCTTTTATATACTTTATAAGAAAAGAAATGACTTTGAAAAATCTCAACAAAACGATTATTTATAAATTTTCATTAACGTAAAAATTAATTAGACTAACTTATAGAAAATAAATATCTGAATTCAATGATATACATACAACAATCTCCTAAAACTAACAAAAGGCTTAATTACATAAAAACATGGTTCCTTCCATCACAAAATTAAACATTACATCCCTAACAACCAGTTTTTAGATGCCAAGAATTTTGACTTACAAGCCAATTTACATAAATCAAATGAACGTTAGAGAAGTGCAGCTTGTGAAAATGTTTTTGTGTGATATTATCAACAAGATCCAGCCTTTATATTAAAAAGTGTCCCAATTCTGTGGTGATATTGTTACTCTTTAATTTTCCACAAAAACAACCTGGCAAACAGCTTTAAAATTATGAAATTCATAAATAGTGCAAAATAGACATATTTCGTTAAAATGAAAATACTGTTTTAACTAAAATTCAATAAGGTAAGGTGTTATACAATCGCATACATCCTTAAAACAACATATTCTCTCTGTTCCCGATAATTTCTATCTTTGAGAATGAACTAAACTTTATTAAGTTGAAAAAATGCATAAACGATCTTCAAATAGTTAAGTTGTGGAAAAAATTATTTATTTTCTATGAAAATCAAGATTTCCATATATCTTTTATCTGCTTAAAGAGTTATAGTGTGCATATTAGCTTTAATTGACTAGATTTATTTTCCTAAAAAAATTCTTTTCAAAATTTAATTTTTAAAAGTGAGGTTATGTAACCATTCAATAGGATAGATATAAAAATTGCATATATCAACTTAATTAATATTATCGTGAGAGTGAAAGCTATTTGACATTATCAAATTACATGACAATATGTATAAATGTTAATTGTAATTAACATTGCCAAACCACTGAAGTAAATACACACTTGTGCGTGGTATTGGGCGGTGTTATTCTTAACAATATTGTTAGATGTTTATGCAGTTGTCGAGATTGACTGCTTAACGTGCCCATCTGACAGCAAGGCGAAGTGTGCTCTTTACCGCTCCTCAACTTTTTCATATTTGAGACGCAACTTCTCATATCAGTTCTAAGCGCGCCACCCTTCCAATAATTTTTTGGAGTCCGAATATTTTTTCTATATCTATTTTTCTTTTGCTGGTGATATGCGGCAACAAGGGTAAAATTTCGCTAAAATAGCAAAATTACGCTACATTTAACAACACTGTCGCAGTATTTCATTTTTTTCATTTCAAAAAACCTTTCATTTCATTTCAAGAAAAAACGTATGTAATTAATCAATGATTAAAAAAAATCGTATGTAATAGAATTCTGTCATTTTTTAAAATACGATTGTTTATTTACCTAAGAATTGTCATAGTACATCGCTTTTTATTTTTTGATTGTATTTTAAACAAAACCAAAAATAATAAAACGTAGAATATATAATTTCCAATATGCCAAAAACTTCCAGAGGCGAGCAAAATAGTAAAGTTGTGAAATAAAATATTAATAAATAGTAAATAAATTAATAGATAGTAAAGCACAAAACCACATTCACTATATAGCGTAAAGTTTTGTCCATTACTACTTATTAATAATAATATGAAACCGCTTTAAAATGTGACGTCTCGATTAGATTTGCGGTATAAGCTAAATGTAATTCGAGATTCTTTTAATGGTTTTTAAAGATGCCCTGTTTTTTAGGATTACCAGCGTTGACAGAAATAAATATTCAGTGGCGTGGCTACGATTTTAATGACTTTAATTCAATATTATCATACTAAATTTTACCTTATCAAAATCCACAAGAAGTATTAAAGTAACGCCAATGAAAATGATGTCAAAAAAGAGTTTCCGTTGCAAAGCCAACTATTTTGCTCGTCTCTGTTGATCGCATACTCTATTTACGCGCATGGCTTTATTCTAAATGGAATGCACGTATTTTGTAAACTGCATAAACAATAAATTTTGTTTTTTTGATACCAATTTGTTTTTTAATTAAATCAATGAATGTTTTTGTGGTAAGCCGGGACAACAGAATCAGAGTTATTTATTTTGCAACGAACTCTCCCACGTAATTAAAGCCAATCTACTCATTCATTCATCTACTGTTGAAAATATTTTACATTTATTATTTGCACACTTTTTTTATATAAATAATTTGAAGTATAATTAATAAAATTGTTGAAAATCAATTGATGTAATTTCATTTTATGTAATAATTTGTAATTTCATTTTTCAGATTATGTAAACAAAAATATTTTAATTATTTATTATTTATCAAATTATATAGCACTGTAGGATTAAGTAATTGAGATAATTTGAGATCTCGTTATTTTAAACTGGAAACACAGATGTGTTGTTACAATGAGAAGATTACCTATCTATCCTAAATAAAGTATGAATGAATTTTATCGTATTCAGTAATTGTGTCTATACAGTTGGCAGGAATGCATCTATTCTCAATTGTGTAATTGTATTTTAATTAACTTGGCAGAATTATTAGAACGTTATCCTGCTACTAGTAAGTGAAATTGACATTGGCGATTTAATTGTTAATTTAAATTTTGCAATACTCAAGATCTAGTAAAGTAATTGATTTAATACATGATGGAGTTTTATCCAGTGCGTTCCAATAAATGTAAAGCTACCTAAATGTAAAGCGTCATATTAGGAATTTTTTATTGGATAATTTTACTGTTTAGAATTACCCAAGAAGCTTAAATCTCAAAGAGCCAAAGTCTGATTAAAATTTAAAAATATTGGTATTCTGAGTAAAAAAGTTCGAAAGTAGGCAGAACACGCAAAAAGCAAATAGAAAACTTACAAATTACATGACAGTTAAAAAAAACGAAAAATAGTTAGGGTGCATAGTTTTTGAAATGCACTGTTAACTTTCTATTATATTTAATTTATTTTTTTAGTTTAGTGTATAATTTGATTCAAATTGGTAATCTGAATTTGATTAGATTTATCAAAATATACACGGCCAATATGTGAAAAAAATTAATTGAAATGTCACGTTTTGTATCGAACAATAACAAGAATTGAATTTGAATGCTTACATATTAAACAATAAACAGGTAATGTAGGTTCTGGCTAGCTCAAACCCTTTACCCGCTATATACCCTTTCTTCCTACGCTTTCTTATCCTAGAACTTCAATAAATATTGGGTGATCGAATACGACAGGCAATTAATCGCCTATACAACGCCATCTAAGGACTTAAGATAAGTTCTTGCTCAAATTGCTTATTGAAAGGTAGAAGGCTGATGCGTCTAATTGCACGAAAACTCGTTTAAGCCATTGTCACGTGAGGTTTCGTGACTGAGGGTCGAGGTCACAGGCAGAGATAGGAAGTAAACACAGACCAATATTAATTATATACTAAACAACAAGTTACTACAACACATTGGGTTACAAACATAAGTTTGAGGACGGTTGAGGTAAGCGGTACCCCTGGGTACCGCTTACCTCAACCGTACATTCTAGGTACCTAAGTAAACTACAACTAAGCACATTAGGGAGTCAGGTAATCAATGCCCCTACGAACCAAATTCTAGACCCCTAATACTAAGCGGTATGGGATCAGGTAATCAGTGCCCCTAAACACCAGATTCGAAATCCCCTATAATTAATAATAAAAAGTCACTTACCAGCTTGCTTCAAGATGTTGATTCGATGCAGCCATTTTCACGACTGAATGTTAGACTTGAAGCAAGCAGTTTATATACTGTATCCTCATGAATATTGCGGAAGCCGTTAATGCATAAATGAATATATTATGTCGAATGAGTTGCATATATAAATGCATACTGTATAAATAAATAAATTACTTATAATGAGATGTATACAGTATCATATAAATTGCGATTCGTATGCAATGCTTTCTGCAGGTGGTCTTGTTGTGTGGACAGCCGCTGTATAGACGAATTAAACTTGGTAACATTTGCACTAAACGGAATGCAAGTTGAGGAGTTATGAAATTATTCAATTCGAAATAATTTCTTTTGTGATACCATCCATTAATCTCCTTAAGTTGAATAGCGTATCCTTACCCCAAACGGCTCTTTAGAAAACGCGCATTAGTATATGCTTGCTTGGTTAAAAAAAGCCTAATTTATTTTGTGAATATCTTAGAAAAAACTTGTTTATTGTGACAGTTTTCTTGTAAAATGTAATGATTTAGTTACATTTTTAATTTATATGGTGGTTAAGAATTATTTTGAGCATAATACTCATATTATTTGGAGAACTATTGGCTACTAATAAAGTCATCTGTGTTAGAACCTGCCCTTGAGTGAATGGCGAATTATTAAATTATTTCAGAAAGAAACCAAATCTGTGAGATTATGGAGATAGCTTGGCAACAATAAACCGAAACTTGCTTTCAGTAATCATTTAAGATTGTATTATTATTTGTTAATAAATAAATCATAAGTGACAGTCTTTAAGTTGTTGTAAATTTAAAAAAATATATGTTTATAAGAAAGGGAAATTAATCTAAGTTCATAAAATTTAAGATTAATGAATCTGATCGACTAGATTCTAGTAGGGCCAATCAAATATAAATAAAGTATTTGACAGCAAGGGAAATTTTAAATGTAATTTTATTCAAATTAAATTCAGTTTTACCTAGTTCAGAAACAGCTAAGAATTTAAGTTAAGTAGATCCAGTTTTACCTTCTGCAATAGTTCACCGAAATGGTTTCCTAACATTATTAAATACAATGGTAATACAATTTGTTTATTTTTTTAAGTTTGTTTTATCCTGTCGATGTCATTTGAATAAACTGATTTTTCTTGTTATATCTTAAGATCGTTTATGTGAAATAAATATACGAAAACTATCTTTTTATGGCTTTTACTAATGTGCTGTATATTTACATTTTATTAAGTAAATGCTTTTTAAAAATAATTTCTCGCTTTGATTTGAAAACAACCATTTAAGTTTGTGTTGTCGAGTTGTAGAAAACTATTAATCAATTAAAGAATTGTTAAATTATCTTCAAACGAGGTGGCGCTCATAATGTACCCATAGCTAATTCTGAATCAGTCAACCTTTCAATTTTCCCATGCCCAAATAAAAATTTATTGAGAACTTGTCACTTGTCGAACTTAGCATTAACCTTTGGCTCCCAGTAGTGCGGCTTTGACTTTATGTTACCTTGCTCAACTTTAGCTCGTTACACAACCACCATAATTTAAGGAGAAAAAACCTCACCGCCAGTAAGAACTTTTAACACACCAAAAATCGCAGAAAACACTAGCCTAGATGCTTTTCCTTTTTTAATCGAGCGATTTCAAACCATAGATCGAACCTGCGACACTTAGACTACATGGAAAATATGCCTATTTGTTGAACGTATTTATTTAGAAATTGGTATGTAGTACTTAAGTAAATATTGAAATAAATAAATTACAATATCAATCAAGATATAGTTTATTATCAGAGAAATTTCTTTACTAAATGGAAAACGGAAAATTATAAGTGTAAATAAACTTCGGTTTGAAGTTTAGGTTAACAATGACTCGACGGGCCTGTATTTTCACTATAATAATATGGAGCTCGCCAGTAAAAGCTATAATTTCAGCTTCAAGACGAGTAGAAACTTAGTTTCACAAAAGCTCAAGAACCTTATAAAAGGAAGTTTCCATCAAAACAGCTACTATTAACCTGTATTGTTTATTGTTTCCAGCCTTATTTTGTGGAACTCCATAATCATGAAATAAATAAAGATTATTAAAAGTTTCACAGTTTTATTAAAATATACCTGACAATATTGTTTCGACAGCTGTGCTGTCATTATCAAAGGTAATATAATTATAAACAAACACGTCGCTAAGGTAGATACAAAATAGGTAACCATATTTTGGCAAAATATCAGAAAAAATTGCACATATACTAAGAAAAACCAACAATTATAAAATAACATTTAAAACCAACACTAACACTTTTTCATTTTTATTTAATGCTAAAGACAGAACACATGATATCATGAAATCGGGCATTTACCGTTTAAATTGTTCTTTTTGTAGTTCGGTATATATTGGACAAACACTTCGAAATTTTGACATAAGATATAAAGAACACGTACGTCATTACAAAAATAAACATCCTGAAAAATCGAATTACGCCAAACACCTTTTAGAACAAAATCACACAATGACTCCTCAAAATAATATTAAATTCCTACATTTTTGTAATAACAAACGCAAATTAGACATTTTAGAAGCCTTTGAGATATACAAACACAAACTCAGGGTACCTTTAATGAATGAACAACTTGAGCTCAGTAATTCTCCGTTACTGGAAGTATTAGATGTTTAATTATGATTTTTATTATTAATTTTTATTATTATTATTTTATCTAGTTACCTATTTTGTATCTACCTTAGCGACGTGTTTGTTTATAATTATATTACCTTTGATAATGACAGCACAGCTGTCGAAACAATATTGTCAGGTATATTTTAATAAAACTGTGAAACTTTTAATAATCTTTATTTATTTCATGATTAACCTGTATATTTATTTTCATTCCAGAAACGGGAGATTTTGATGTAATTAAATAAGATGACCAAATAATAAATGTGATGTAGATAATTAAGCAACCAAAGGCAAGCTATTTACCTAAAAAAAATTAATTTAAATCAACAGCGTAGGTTTTAGAGAATAATGTAACCATAACAATAGAATAAAGGACATGAATAGTAAGTATATCCCGTAAAGGTTTTCCCAAGTAAAAGTAATTTTAGGAAATCAACTTGAACTGCAATATTACGCAAAATATTGAGTGCACACGCTTCTAACATTTTATACATTATGCTTTTTATTCTGAATCTATCGTATACTGAGCAATCACTTTGTAAATCTGAATGTAGGTACATATGAAATAAATCGGTGGAAAGATAAGATCCAGTAGTGCGCACGAAAAAATTTAACCTAATAAAACGTGACAGTATAACTTCCTTATTCTATATTTATTGCAAAAAATACATTTTTTGTTTTGCAAAAGAACTTCAGCAACTTTGGTTGTTAAGGTCAAAGGTCAACTAAGATATTGTGGTGTTATTTTATTACACCATGGAACAAAGTAGTTTAACAGTGGCATCAAATTTGCATTTTAATAAAGTAATTTGTCGACGTTTTATCTTTAAGCCATATCATATGATACTGTAATTCAAACATAGAAAGATGTACTGGCCGAATGGACGTGGTTTCCAAAGCCAAAAAAACAGCAAAAAAAGTGGTGTTATTTTGTATATTGCAAATCGTTAATAAACCTTATATATCTCATGGTCGCATTAATACTCAATACTCAATAGTAAAGATTACCTATAATTTTTATTTGTTTACCTTAATATGTGACTCTAATGGTAATCTTTCAATATTGGGTTCAATTATTAAAAGATTAAACTTTACAAATAAATCATTTAAAATTTTCCACCCTCACAGGGTGGTTAATAGCTCTCAATAAATAAAATTTGATTATTACTAATAGTGATTGACACATTTCTGGAATGTCAAAACTGACAGTTATCAATTAAATTTTCCCAAGAATGACCAAGTAAGTATAGCATATATTTTTATTTAATTCTTTATTTTATAAATCTTTATTTTTAGGATGTTAAAATGGAAAAAAATGTCAACTTACACATTAACTTTTCCTTCAGGTAAGTCTTCCTCGTATGTCTCTCCAATAGTTTCTTGTTATCTTGACATATGTATCTTCTAATCTTTTTCCAACAATTACCTTCACTTTCACTAAACCTACAACTTCCACAACATGCACTTTCCGCCAGGAACCGTGGCCACTGCTGCTGAATCTACAGACCTCGCACCACCAAAGACCTCGTCACCGGATCACAGGACTGCCTCAAGACTGCTACAAGAATGCCATCCTTCACAGGTCAGGTTAGTAACTTCGATATTTCTTTTAAACTCCTTTTACCCTTTATGGTTTTCTTCTTGTCTAGGGCTCGAATGAAGACTGCAAAGCTCCCCAATATCTCAGTAAGTATCTTCAAAATCTTTTTCTTCTGATGAAGTCACCTTAATGATTCTTTTCTTTTACAGGAATATAATGAAGAACTCGACTCTTCAACACATTGGTAAGTAACAAACCCAGCTCGAAGACGGTTTTTAAATTTATTTTCCTTTCTCAATTGCTCTTACTGTATCGTTATGACCTTTAATATTGCTTCCTGTAACTAATACACTGAAACTCTTCCTTTAATCAATAAAACGCCGGACTTTCTTTTTATGTTTATTAATTTAACAATTTTACTTCTTGAGCTTTATTATTTTACAAATTCTATTAACACATTTATTTTATTTACTATTATTTATACAAATTTTCTCTTCAGTAAGAATTTTATAAATTCTCTCAACAACAAATTTTTATTATTATTTTTTCATCTACACGAGAGACCCCCTTTTTTCAACTATTTTGTCTGTTGTTTTCCTTTTATCAAAATACCCCCTATCTTTGGTAATTCTTTCTGTTTCCTCACTAACAACGTCTATAACCATAGATGTTATTTTTTTATACATTATTATTGAAGTACAGAGAGAATTTTAAATATGCTATAGAAAATCAATATACCTTTAAATTATTTTTTTGATTGATGCCACGATATCTTTACCTAATATACATGATTTTTAATTTTCAGGTTGACTTATGGCTAGGATATCCTTTCCTTTTATTATCCTTGTTAATGTTAATATTGTATCATAATACTATAATAAATATATGCTATTCCATTCTGTTTTATTATTTTATAATTCTCTATTAAAATTTTGTATTCTTGGGATATCATCATGGCTTTGTATGTAAGTTTATATAATAATAATAATAATAATAATTACTACAACCCATAACCTGCAAAGCAGGCCCCAGAAACTATAAGCTTGTGCGGGAGAGAGGGGGCGATTATTATTATTACGTAGGCCCTAAGTGCGGCTGCAGCCGACTTACACTTAAAACATATGTTTTATGTTTTTATTTATTGATTCCTAAGAACCACGTCTGTGCAATAATGATTCTTTAAATTTTTCTTTTTCTTATGTACATGCTCATATTAATTTTTCCACTTCACATAAACCTGAACATAACAATATATATAAGTTTCAATCAAATTTGTTTAATATGTATCATTCTGTATTACATTTTATATGCATACTTAAACTGATATTAGATTCTTATACGGCAAATCTAAATATGTTATATATAAATAAATATCAGAATACATTGCAATTTAGCTGTTGTAAAATACTGAAATCAAATTTTAAAATCTACCAATCATTTCTGCAATAAATGTGTAATTTGTCTTTATTTGTTTGCCCTGGTGCAATATGAAACATCGATAATAACTAAACTAATGCTCAAACGAGTTTCCAAGTTGCTATCTATAACTTTATACTTGGTTGAAAGCGCTTGATTTAAAGCGCAGAAAGTTGGAGACTAATTTTAAGAAAATTCTGAGTACCAGCATGTTGAAGTTGTCTTGTTACAAAAGAGTTACAAAACGATCGGATAAAATACATTCTTGATGAAAATTCAGTTTTCACTAGTGAGATAAACACATAATATATTCATGCGATGACAGTTCTTGACCTAATTTTCTTTTTCCTTCATACAACCAAGAACATTCATTGATGCCACTTTTCAGACTTTTCTACACTACTAAGGTTAAAAATAAATATGTTCTTTATAGTTGGTACAGGGTACAACAAAAAAGAAAGAATTATTCTATTTTAATCTCTACACAAAATATACAGAGTGGCCCATTAAGACATAGTCAGACTTTGCCAGTGGTTAGATAACCATTAAAAAAAGAAAATTCCTATATACTATTTTTCTCGTACTTCTATACTTTTTGAGAAAAACGGCATCGAAGTTCAGCCTAATGTTTTCAAATTTAATAGTATGAATGCACAGGACACATATTTTAAAGTTCAAGGTGATAATACTACTTGTTTTCGAGAATATGCAAGCTATCATAATAAAGTAATAACCCGTCTTTATTTTGGCGAAGTGTTTCGTGGAATAAGAACAGATAAATAAATAAGAAACAACCTTTCGTTTTATATCACGTTTCAAAAACGGTATTTTTGTTTTGTGATCTCTGATTTGTAAGACAATTTCATATTCTTTTAATACGTTAACCCCTATTATGTGTAATACAATCAGGTCTGTGAATAAAAAAATATTTTCGTATTAATTTTGTTTACAGTAAATCAAATAAGATATTTTCGAAAATTGGTCGTAAGGTAATTTAGTTATTCTATTAGTAGTATTATGTGTTTTGATTATTAGATTTTTGTTTCTGATAACCGCGTACCGGTTGTGTTATTTTTTTGGGCATGTTGTACTGTATTATTTCCTACTATTTTTTATTTAAAATAATATTTATTCCCAGAAAGTACATACTATGTAATCAATAAAGGTTACCGATTTATAGTGAAAAGCAATAAAATCATCACTGTAGATACCGTAAATATTCTTAAGAATTGTGACTAATAATTGGACACAGCTGCATTAGTACTAAAATAATCAAAAGAACCCCGCCGACAGATTTTATTTTGAGTACATATTATGTTTGTAAACACTCGGCCAAGGTAGGGCCTAACAATTTGCACATCCCTTACACTGCAGTTTTTAGTAAAATAAACAGTAGTTACTTATTTCTTAGGAGTTGTTTTTATACTACGTAAACAAATTACCATCCATCAAGGTCCGTATCAAATAACAACAGTGTAAACGGAAATAAAACATTGTAATAATAATTATAAAGTATCTTGTTTATTGTTTTCAGCCTTACTTTGTGGAACTCCATAATCATGAAATAAATAAAGATTAGTAAAAGTTTCACAGTTTTATTAAAATACAACCTGACAATATTGTTTCGACAGCTATGCTGTCATTATCAAAGGTGATATAATTATAAACAAACACGTTGCTAAGGTAGATACAAAAATAGGTAACCTATTTTTGTATCTACCTAGAAACACCCTGTATAAAGGCGCAATGTACAAACTGTTTAAAAACTCTTTAATTAAACCTGTAACGGGACAAGTTTTATTGCTTAAATTATCTATCTAACTTTAACCAGTTTGCAACTAAAACCTATTTATATTGATATGCGTACATAACTCACCACTAATGCGAGTGGTTACAAATCTGCTCTTCCTGTATTCCTGTATGTTTAATACTCCGTATTTATTATTTATAACGTAGATCCTTTATATGAGGCTATATTATATAAAAAATCTTCCTTGTACTTTGACATATGTATACCTTAAATATTTGAGTATTTCCGCAGTCCCTCTTTTAATTTGTATTAACATATTATAAATTGTTGATTGGTAAAATTAAACAACTAGAGACCTTTCAGTTAGAGTCTGGCCAATATGTTGCCAAGGTGCCCGCCATTTTATATTACAATAGGATCAATGACATGGATTTTGACATTTTACTGCTAAATAATGTTTTATATATACTGAGGTGTTATTAGTCCACCTCATTAAAAATTTTATTTAACGATAGATCGTAAACGTGAAAACAAATATTTCACATATTAGATTTAAATTAAAAGATGGACATGCTAGGTGATTGGCATAATTAATATAAAGGCTATATATAGGGTCACAGTTAGGCTCATCAATATTTAAAATATAAATCAAGAATAAAAATTTCATGCAAACATAACCTAAATTTATATGCATATAAAAAGGTTTGATTTTTATAAAAAAGGATATCAATCATTTAGATTGTTTTATCATAATACATGTTTATACAACACAAGTTACATATTGGGATGGGTTTTTAACTTGTAGAGAAGAAGTAATATTCTTGTTTAAATTTAGAGTCTATGATCTTTAACGTAGGATGGATTTTTCTACTTTCCAAAAGACCAACCTAGTTTCGCGCTGTCAGTTAACTAAAAACAGATAATTTGGGTCTATCTTATTATGACTTATATAGCACAATTAGTTTCTAAACTCTTCACTAAACTTCTGTTATAAAAATCCTGAGCATTTTCATTATTGAAGGTTTAAATCTTGTCGTTATGATTCAGTTTGACGATTATTAACTCTTATAGTGTTTTTCTCGCCATTGTTTTTATGTAAACACTTGGAGGACTGTATGCTGGACAATTTGATCATAAATTGACTTCATTTGAATCAATATTGATGTTGGAACTTGTAAGTGCATTATTTGATGTATCCGATCATTGAAACGGACTGTAAATTATGTTTTTTGTAAATTGTAAAGATGTTCCTGTGGAAAATTTATATGTATTAGTTGTATTGTGTGATCATGCATCTATTTTGTAAAGGATAAACCTGTTTTATTTAATTTTGTATGTAATTAAGCTATAACGAGCTTTATACATTGTCAATCGTTTTCACTTCATATCTTCGTTACGATGCATTTTAGGATACAAGTGTATTTATTACATTGTTTTAATCCTTGTTTTATGAGCTACAATCCTGTGTTTATAGAATTAAGATTTGTGAAAATTATGAACAGCTGTGAAAAAATAGTGACGTCATAAATTTTTCCGTGCTTCGATTTTTTTGAAAAAATGTCAGTGCCGGCAGTTGTTTTGACTAAACCTATATAAGTTGGAGCCAAATTTAACAAAGGCAGTCGGCAAAACGCTTTCGGCAAATCTATGCCCGACTCCGGATAGAAAATCTGTAAGAAAAGTTGAGGTTAAGAATAATAACCATTGTGTTGATCATATGCCTGATGTCAACTGTAAAAATAAATAAGTTTGAATTAAGTTGAAGTGTTTACCTGAACTATTATAAAGTTTTAAAGGAGGTTTTATTGTTGTTCCACAATTATTTGGAAGTGAACGAGATTGTTTAAATAAATTCCGGAGAATTTATTTCCATTATCGATTTACGTATTGACATATTATAACAGGAAATCAGCTGACAAATACTATTGCAGTGATACCTATTGAGGATTATAAATAAAGGAAAATCTTTTTATAATATACCAGGTTGGTTGTAATAAAAGGTCTCTTAAATTTGATTGACAATATTAAATTTATAAAGTTTATCCTTAATAATTTCAAAATTATTTTGTTTAACCTTAAAGGTTCTTTTAAGAACTTATTTTCTTTCAAAAATAAAACAATTCAATTTCTTTTATTTAGATTTATTCTTCATTAAGATAAACAGTTTGATTTGTGTTGGTTTGTTCAAGTGAATGACTGTAATAGCCCTATGTCAGGCTATTACGACTTTTAATTACATTTGAGCAAGCTTAGGAATCAATTTTCCCAATGGTCTTACTGTACAAATTTGAACAATTTTTCATTTTATTTCTTTCATTTTAACATTTCTATTTATTTTTCTTTTGAATTAACTAAAGTTTAAGTGTTTAAAAATTAGTTATGTGTTTAATTGATGCACATACAAGCATCCAGTTTTCTTTCTTTTTGAATTTAGAGTTTAGCAGTGGTTGTCCCTAGTGTCTGCAGTACAAGTTTTTCTCCTCTTTCAGGTGTAAGAGTTAATAAGAGTCTCATAATTCAAACAATTCATGCTCTATCGAATAAACCCTGAGTTGGCCGATAGGAATAAAGAAAAATATTTGGGGTGTATTTTTATTTTAATCCATCGTATATAATTTATGTTTTATTTGGAACGGTAGGCATATTTATTTAAGCTTTAATACACCGCAATACATACTGCAATAGTTGGGTTATGTGGGCGCTGTTATAATTATTAGGAAAGACCCACATTCGGGCAACAAAAATGCTATGTAGGAAACAACCCTCTTGGATTCGGAAAACTAGTTATTATAATTGAAATAGATAAAAAAATTGATTTATATGAGAGTACAAACAAATTATACAGCAACAGACTTCGGTAAAAACACAATGATGTATACAAATATAATCCACCTACCTTTACTCTTAAAAATATCTGCTCCGGCTAATTACAAACGTGGTGAAGCATAAAAATCTCCACCACACCAAGACTTTCAGACAAGTTGCTTGAATAGGGCATTAAATAAATGTAGATCTAAGAAATACAAGTAATGTGCACAAAAGAAATATAAACCAAATTTCCTTTAAATTTGAAATGACAAAAATTTGTTTCACATTGAACACAAACAACAAATAATAAAAGAAAAATTAAAATATAAACGAAACTGAAATTTGGATGCCATGAACAAATGAAAAATCAATCTTAAAATAGTCGAATGCCTTTTATCCGAGGAGTAATATCTCTGGCATCATCATAATTTTAATTACTAATTTTATTTAAAACAAAATAAATACCTTAATCTCTTTAAATTAAATCAATATTTGTCCAATAGTTTATCAACTGAAATTATAATAAAACAGCAATTCCCTGTTTTCCATATAGTTTAAATATTAAAATGGTGGAACCACCTACCTCTCTTTCAAATAATGTCCAAACAAATGGTATTAATAAATAAAATTCAAATCCAACTGCTTGCTTAAAATATGATAAGTACATTTAATGATTAAATTTTTAAATTCCCTTCCAACATACAAATTATAACGAAGGTTAAAAGTTCCATTATCCATATAAAATTTTCTTCTTGTAAATGAATATTATTCCACAAATAAATTCATAGCACTGATTACAATATCAAATAAATGTAATTATTATTAAAAATAAAACTCAAATTCAAAGATCTTCGATGATTATTGAACACTTTGATGTTTCAGCAAAATATAACCTAACATTTGATGTGTGGCTTGTTTACAAAATTATCGAACTTACTACATAACCTTAAAACATTAAAATTTTGCTCTCAACATGTGTGCACTGTTTGAAAGCTCTAAAATAACAGAAAGTTTGTTAGTAAACTGATCGTCCTTTTTATATCTTTTTAGAAATAAACAAGGGCTTTAGTGATATTTTTGTGAAAAACAAAAGAAGATTTAGAACTAAATACAACATAACCCATAATTGTTTATAACTTTAATTATTAATTATTATTAATTATTTTTAAACAAATTCAATAAACAGATAGCTAAAAAATCCATTTTCAGTGATATATGATACTTGTACTGGCATAAGAAATAACACAACTATCAGATAACTAAAATTAACTTCTTTACCTAAACTTACCTAATTACATGTTACTATCTTGACAAAATCCAACCTTACATTCTAATAAACATTATTTACATATTTTCTAGAGATCAATGCCAAGAAAATAGTAGCTAAATTACAATATTTCAGATTGCTATGGCAAAACGTACAAACTTGCCTTTTATTTTATTGATATCTTCTACAGAGAACAACCCCAACATTAAAATTTGTTTCAAAGTTGTGCTCAAGAAACTGCTTGACAAATCAGCATTAAACCATTTACCCATAAGCTGTATAATCTAACTAATGAAGAAAATTTAACGATATGACTATATTGCTAACTTGGAACAGAATTTTGTTATATAAATAACTCACTTAAGGTAGCAAATACTTGCATATATCATCAGTACTATGCACCTCGGCTGTTTTAGGTCAAAACTTGCCTTCAAATGGCCTCCAAACTCCATTTTACTTGCTCATTTAGGTAACGATTTCACATCGTTAGCTGAACAATGAAAAATTGCCAAGATTCGAAGGAAAATCAACTTTAAGATTTATCCTTTTACTGTCTAGTGTGTTCTAGAATGCATATTTATTAAATTAAGACCTTTTCTTTGGCTTCATAAAAAAATTATTAAAATAAAATATTTTTCTCCTCGAGGTAATGCAACCCATCTAACGTTTCGTTAAAGAAATTCTACCTGGGGGTGCATACTTTCTATTATATGTCTAAAACCATAACAATACATACCCACTACTTCGTGTTTTTTAATTGAGTCAAATACCGTTCACATGCGTGACACTATTTGGCCGTGTAACCTAATTGCACTGTTTAAATTTGGCACCACATGTTGTGATAGAAGATGGCTGCCTTGGTCAGGCTCTAATTGAAGAGTCTCTATAAAAACCTATTTACAACGCCCTCAATGTCCTTAAAAGATACTAAATGGTATCAGGTTTCATATCGCCATTAGGTTAGGATCTTGTTCACATTGCTTCTTGATAGGTAAACAAAGCCATTAAATGGCTTCAAATTTGTAGGACATTTGATGTTAAAGTAATGTCATCAAATTTCTCGATTAATTTACAAACCATCTGCAAATTCAGTTGAGTTTCGCCGGATGACGTGCTTCGACTAGATGTCATATACAAGCCATAGCGCCAAATTTTTCCACTAATTTCAAATCATCCTTAAAGATTTATTTTGTTTGAAGGGTGCACGCTGTTTAGTTGTTTCATCGTTAAATGCAATGATTTAATTGAAGTTATTGTAGTGGTTAACAATTATTTTGAAATTAATCGTGGCATTATTTGGAAGGTTTTTGACAGAAATTCCTTTGCTTTTACCTGGCTACAAAGCCAATGGCAAATTAAAAAGCAAATTGTTCTTGATAGCGTCTCCTTTAGGAAATTGTAATTGGATCGTTTGCAAGTTTTCACCTTGGAATTAAGTGAATGAAAATCTAAAAGACTTGGGAAACCACATTTAAGAAATTATTAAGTAAGCAGCTGGAACAACGATAAACAGGATTTTTCTCGGTAATTTTTCAAGCTTTTAATATTATTATTTGGCGAAACATAAAACCGTAAATGACAGTCTTTAAGTTGTTTCAACTTTTATTGCGTAAATAAATTTAAGACAATTGATTTGAAACAATTACCGGATCCAAGTTCACAAGAAAGGAAAATTAATCTAATGTCATAAAACTCAAGGTTCATGCATTTAATCGTGTTTAAAGTAAAATAATTTGCAACATTCAAACAATTTTAATTGATCTTTGCAATACTCCTAGTGGGGCAATATAAATTTGTTTATATTTTATTTGTTACTATTCTCGGCACTTTTATTTGACAGTACTAAGACATGCTAATAATTCAAAAATTGGTCCAATTTTCTGCATAATAAAATATGAATTATGCCGAATTCTGCGAAATAGGACATGTGATAGTATAACGAGTGTGTATCGAAATATTATGCAAATTATTTTCTGAATTAACCAAATTATCAGAAATCATTTTTCTGAGGAAAATTTTAAATGCGTATTTTTATCGGGGAACTCAGATTCTGCATAATTTTATTTATTTTATGCATCTGTTTCCAATTCTGCTAAATTCGCGTACAGTAATGCATAAATCCCTCACGCTCTTTAGTTTCCGAATACAGGGTATTTTAATTATTGGTTGGAGTATGGAAATCCCGAGTTTCGCTGCTAGTTATCCTAGGAAACTTGTTAGAATCGGAGTTGATGAGGTAAACTGTTATCTTTTTTTGGTGATCTGATGTGGAATGACTCTTGAATGTTTCGAATAGCGTTGTAATTGATATCAACGAAAAATACATCCAATTTTTTGCAAATTAAAAAGAATAAAATTATATTTATTTATAGATAATATTAAACTAAAGTAAGTATTAAAGAAAAATTCATTTTTAGAGATCTCCATAGAAAGAAAATTTACAATCTTAGACAACAGCAGTTAATTACTATTTAAATTGTAGAATATAGATGTAGGAATGGAGCAAAATTTTGAAACACTTATCGTTGAAAATTTAATACCCTTAATAGGACAATGTTAAACTAACTGTAAAATGCACATATCTTCTCGTGTAGAAAATTGAGAGACTAGAATTCCCCAATCGCTGTTACATGAGATAATACACTACCTTGCAAAAAATTCTCATACGTTTAAAAATCAAGTAACCGAGTTTTTGTCTAGTTTTGGCTATGTAAATGTTATCTTTTAAAATACGACGCTATATAAAATATACACATTTATGCAGTCAAAACTGGACAAAAACTGGACAAAATTTTGGTTACTTTACTGTGTACGAGAATTTCTTGCAAGCCAGTGTAGTTAGCCTCATATAGGTAGTTAGAAAATTAGTTGCGCTCGCAATCTCCTGTGAGCGCAACTGATTGTTGGTTTATCTAAATCTATCAAGACCGACTTGGAAATATTTCTGATAAAGTTTCTTCAAATTCGCCGGCTTTATTTGAATTAGGAACAAAATAAATTAGTCATATAAATATTGAAATTATAAAAAAATATTAACAATAAATACGCAACGATAAATAAGTAATAGAAATAATCTATTATATTTTTAAATAATTTCTTTTCAAATTAAACGCCGGAAAGAGCGGAAAATCTGATTTCTTTTTTTAGTTTGCATCTTAAATAAGATCCTAATTTTATTTATTAATATTTAAAACCAAAAACACAAGATCTAATCACAAGAAGAGTCAAGTAAGATTGATTATAAAGGCAAAGCCAGTTTAGTGGTAAAAACACCGTATTTCTGCGCAACTGATCACCGGTTCAAATCTCGATAATTGGTTTTGGGGCATAATTTATTTTTTTAAATTAAATTATTAACACACAGAAAAAAAAAGAATTTTAAAAATGCAATCTCTTCATAACATAACTTCTGCCTGTGAAGTTTTTCTAAGGAATTCTACTAGTACGCTATTATGACAGTTATCAGTATTTTCAAGGCAAGTTTAGTTTATGATTATGATATTTTTAAAGTATGTTTTTAATACAGCTTGTGGTTTTTTTTCTATTTGTAATCTGTATAATTTTGTTTTGTTGCTATTGTGTTATTAAAGTATTTTTTAATAAAATAAATTTCATTGATTAGATAGGTAGCTTTCAAATACAATATTCCTTAAATTTGGATTCAAAGAATTTCTTAAAGAAAGAATAATATTTAGAAGATAATAATACAACCTTGTTACGGCTTCACAGTTGTATTAAGAAAATATTCTAAAAAAATAAGATAAACTTAGTACTTTGAAAATACAGATAACGGTTGTTGTAGTTAACAGCCTCGCATAGGCGCCGACTTTACAAAATAGTTAGTTTCGAGTTATGATTTTAATTATATAACTAAATGTAGGGCCGGATTAACAACTTCGGGTCCCGTAATTGAAATCTCGCCATAGTTACGGCACTGTAAAATGCAATTTCGTAATAGCAACATCTGGAGGGTTTGTGCAGTTTGCAGGCGTTATGTCTCTCACTATGACTAAACTGGTCTTATGATTCCCTCAGTTTGGGAATGATCCTAGAACGGCTGGATACCAGGACGAAGAGTAAAGTTTATCCCGGCAGTGACCCCCACGTAACTGTCTTTGGATAAATCGTTTCGCCAGGTACTTTCTTTATGGTGTAGTTGCGACTGTTGAGTTTGATTATCTGCATTTAATGGGCGAGATCCATCCGACTGACCCCAGCAAGGCTATCTCACACTTAAGACAACCCCACCTCCGCGTGGTATATGCCGGGTCCCCATTTTAGGTATAGTCGGACGCACCGTGGGGCAAAAAATAGAGAAGAGCGCGCAAGCCCTATAATGAAGTAAAATAAATAATTTCTACCGATTTTTATTGTTCATATGTACTTTTTAAGTTATAGGAATTGATATAACAATGTTAGAGCATTATTTATTAAGTGCAATTAATAGTTTATATTAGTTAAGGGCAGTTTTCTTCATTATACCTGCAGTTTATTAGAAAAAGAGAGAGAGGATTTATGTTATTCCAGCAAAGGTATTCTATAATATCTCTATTGTAATATTTTTAGAAGTATATGAGAAGACATTCTAAAATTAATAAGGGTGACATGAGTTTTTCAAGGTACATAATTCAATTTTCAATCACTTCGCCATGAATTTTATATTACAATGAGAGATTTGAATATTAACACTCGCAATACCAAGATCGAGTCAAATTTGACCTAGAAATTAATCTTTTCTAAATAACTTTAATAAAAAGTGTATCTAAGCGTAATCCATTTAGGAATGCTTCTATGCTGATGTTTCACACCTATTACCAAATGTGTAATGCGGTTAAGTTTTTCTTTCAAAAAATAATTTGAAAAAACTTGATTGGGTCACAACTGACCCAGTTATTGTAACCTGTGTAACAAATGTGTTCGCTAATGCACGCCGACGCAGTGCAGCCAGTTACATGATTTTCCATCAGTTGGTTTGCATACCTATATTTGTAAGGTAGTGAAGTGGTTGTTTTAGATTGTGCTTTACGATTGTATTGTGAAAAATGTCTAAGAGAGGTTTGTCATATGATGAATTATGGCATACACTAATGGTGGCTGAAGATGATGATCTTCAAGGTGATATTGACGAAAGTGATGAATCAGAAAAGGAAGAGGACAATGTTGAAGTAAATTTAGGGAATACTGCGGACATTGATTACGTACCAGACGAAGAAGATGAATCTAATGACGCTATAACTACTGACCCCGTAGTAACTAGTAAAGATGTTGAATTTTGCGGACGATCTTGGAAATATATTTACAATTTTAAGGGTAAACAACGAACGCATAATATTCTGCGATGTCGTCAAGGCCTAACTCAAAAGAGTAAGCATGTAGCTTCTATTATTGATTGTTTTAGTATGTTTATTTCCACAGAGATAATTGATATTGTTATAAATTATACGAATGGAATCAAAAAAACAAAGACAAAGAACGGAGATCATGGAAGAATGTTGATAAAAGTGAAATTGATGCATTTCTTGGAATACTCATTTTAGCAGGGCGCTTTAGAGAAAGTCCAATGAATTTGTGGAATACAAATAGTTCGTTCACCAGGCCCATTTATAGTGCTGCAATGAGTAGAAATCGATTCCTTGAAATAATGAGGTTTATTCGCTTTGATGATTATTCAACAAGAATGGAAAGGAGAGAAAGTGACAAATTAGCCCCTATCAGAGAAGTTACTGATATATTAGTACAAAATTGCAAAGATTCTTACAATACTTCTGCCAATGGCACTGTTGATGAACAATTGGTATCCTTCCGCGGGCGATGCCCGTTTCGTGTTTAATATAATATAATAATAGTCCCCTTTCGCAGGCCACGAAGGCCCATTGGGGTTCATAGCAGGGCAGGCCGATATCTCTCGAGCCGTACGGCACTCAAGGGTGGCAAAGTGGCTAGCTCTACGCACCGACCGCCTCTTATTACCCCGGGAAATGATTTCCCAGGTACTCATTTTCACAGGCTGGGTCGACCTGGAAGCCTTAGATAATTTAACAATGCCAATATATTACCCTGGGATTCGAACCCAGGACCTTAAGTTTGGTAGTCAAGTGCCATGCCCACTGAGCTACCTCGGCTTCACTGTTTACATACGTTTCGTGTTTACATGCCTAATAAACCAGGTAAATATGGAATAAAGCTTTGGGCTCTTTGCGATGCTGAATCGTTCTATTGTTGCAATTTTGAGGTTTATTTTGGAAAGCAGGATGGTAAACCAGAAACAAATCGAGGACCACGTGTTGTAAAAACTCTGACTGAGTTTTGGAACGGATCTGGGCGGAATATCACTACAGATAACTTCTTTACAGATTTAACACTAGTTGAACATTTGCTACAAAAGAATTTAACACTTGTGGGTACCATACGCAAAAACAGGAAAGATTTACCAAAGTGCCTTTTAGACGTTGCATCTAGAGCTGAGTATTCGTCGCATTTTTTATTTACCGAGCGTATAACTTTGGTTTCATATATTACAAAGAAAATTCCCAAAAAAATTCGTGGTAATGCTGTCTACTATGCATCATGAACATGAAATTGCTGGTGAAGATAAACATTTTAAACCAGAAATAAAACCAAAATCGGACTAGATTTGTTAGATAAATTGGTAAGAGAATACTCATGCAAGAGAGCTACAAGGCGACGGCCTTATAGACTGTTTATGAACTATGTGGATATTTCGTGTTATAATGCTTTTGTAGTTAGGATAACAAAGTTTCCAGACTGGAATGGTGAAGTTCCCCTGAAAAGTAGAAGGAAAATGTTTTTGGAGACTTTAGCAAATGCTTAGTTGAAAGAAAACATTGATAGGAGAGCAAATAAGATCAAAGCAGACGGCAGAGGATACAAGAGATCAACATCTGTAGCTATTGAAGCAACTGGAAGGTCTTTAGCAAAGCGCCCGCGTGAATCACTTGAAACAAAGCGCGGCAGATGTCAATTGTGTAGAGGAAATAGTAACAAATATGCTGGAAAATGTGATGAGTGCGATAAATTTATTTGTTCAACTCACACCAAGGTAGTCCAAGAGCGGATACTAAACTGTGTCACATGTTCAAAAGTAGGAGATGGCGAACCAGAGATTTGGTAAGAACTTACTTGTGTGATATTATGCGAAGTAACTGTGGTCTTATTCTTGTTTCAGATCGGCTGTTCAACTATCTTCGTATAACCGCATTGCATTTTTAAGTTAAAATTTATCTAGTATTGTATTTTTGTTTACTATCATTCTGTTATAGTTTTAAGTATTTTGTTCGCAAAAATCCTAACAATGTAATAAATGATTTCAAAATATCATATTTCAGTTCATTTACTTCACAAGAAGCCAATTCCAAAGCAATAAGAGCATATTCTATACATCTACAATTGGGCCAACTTTGACCCAGTTACGGTAATGTAAGTCTTACAGATATTATGGTATTGGGAGTGTTAAGAAAGAATTTAGAAAATATTTTTAAGTCGGTATTTTTTAAAGGAATTACTATCCCTTAAGAAATAACAGTACTTGTAACTTTTTACAATAATTAATTGCCAATACTTCATACATAAATCTCCATTTTACTAAATGGTTGCAATCATGCTGTTTGTTATGATGCTTTCAGATTTGTTAAATTTTTATTTCAGTTATTAGAAAACCCCATTCTGCGTAAGTAGGGATAATGGTAAAACTTAAATAAAACTTCTTAAGGGGTAGTATTTAGTTGTTTCTAACAGTTGAGATATAAGTTGGAAAAACACAATGTTGCATCATCAAGAACTATGCATGGAGTAATACGAATAATACCGGTAGATATTTCTTGCAGTGCCTACAATAACGGCTTTTAGCTTTTTAAGTTGGATCGAGTTGGATTTGGTTTTTGTATGAAAATAACCAGGAAGCTTTGGCTCTTTCTTCGACATAAATTTTAAAGCGGGCATATGCGGGCGTTTTTTATAACTCCAGCAAAATTTGAATTTTAGCAGAATAAAAGCTCTTACAATTTAACATTTTATAATCAAACGCCAATATGTTTTTTATTCTTTACACAAATGGATTTTTACCTCATTGCGCGGTTTTTGTTAAGGGTCGCACCACAGTGGGACGGGGCCCTGTAGAAGGTTCGCCAGGCCATTATTATGCTCAGCCGGGGTGGCAACTCCTAGGTATTTCTAGGCAGATAGACTAAGCCTAGCCACACTTAAGGTGGCAAGTTCCCATGCTGGGTTATCAGTGTATTGACTCTCTCGGGAGGCGGGTCGACGAATGTGCACGTATTAGCTCCGGCACTACCTTGAGGAGAACCTCGCTTTCACCAGTGCAGTGAGAATTGGTAGCACCCACTTAAGAGAGTTAAGCGCCTATCTCAATTCCTTGTCTAATAGGCGGCCGTGGCTATAAGCTTGACGCAGGTGAGTCACGTAAATTCGCAAATAAAGACAGACTGGAAAACTCCTTGCTGAATTTATTAATTTTCATCCGAAAACTGAGCTAACCAAGCAGATAGAATGCATCGTTTTTATCGGACGATACGCAATAAAGGGTACCCAGTTTTAGTGACAATTTCATTGAAAGTAAGTTAACTAATTCTTTTCTCAGAAAGTATATGTCATATATCTATGAAGTTTTTGTAGGGGTTAGAAAGAAACCTTGTTATTCTTATGTTATTAATTTTCAGACAAAAAGCGTTTTATTTAAGATTTATGCGAAAAAATAGCGAACTATGCGTTCTTATTTATTAAAATAATGTTCTGATATACATTGTTCTCATGTACCTACCTTATGGGCCCTGATGAAGCAATAAACTAATTGCGAAAGCTTGGCTCAAAACAAAGAGTAATTAAAGACTAGACCGCAATTCCTAATATTATTATATTTATAATTAACTTATTTATTAATAGTGATAGCGTCAAAATTTTTTCGCTAAATCAACACTTTTCATGTGTAGACATTATTTTCTTCAAAAAATGTTCCTACTTTAATAATCAAAATGCGGAAACAAAAAACCGATTTTTGATGACAAGAGGTTTCGACAAAAAACGGTTTTTTGTTATTGCACTTTTATTGTTAAAATTCGGATTTTTTTAAAAAGAAAATAATGTCTACATATGAAAAGTGTTAATTTAGCGAAAAAATTTTTATGCTATTACCTTTAATAAACAAGAACGCATAGTTCGCTATTTTTTCTCATAAATCTTAAATAAAACACTTTTTCGTTCGAAAATCAATAGGATAACAGCCGCAAGGTTTCTTTCTAACCCCTACAAAAATCTCATTAACATATGACACATACTTTCTGAGAAAAAAAATATTTAACTTACTCTCAATGAAATTGTCCCTAAAAATGGGTATCTTTTATTGCGTATCCTCTGATAAAAACAAAAGTATACCAGTTAGAAAGATAATATTTTAATGTTGTATGTAGAAATAAATTTACTATTTGCTCGTTTTTAAAATATTTAATTTGGTTCAGTAGTCCCCGAGCAATACGCTTTCAAAGTCAGAGGACTCTAGAAAAAAAAATGGATAGTAGTGCCATCTAACGTCTAACTCTGGCCAAAGTTGTAAAACAGCATTGCTAAACTGTCAAATTCAAGATTTAACAAAGACGTTGGCTTTTATCAGTGCCTTCTGACGGCCAGTAGATCGTTAATGCTGCCTTTAACGAATTCGTGACGGTACCTTATTATATCAACTGGCTTTGTGACGCGTCCCAATATATTATAATACTACTAACAACAGTTAACAGACAAGACAAATTAACACGCAGAGAAGAAGCCGTCTTCTGTCGACTACGAATTGGCCATACACGTATGACACATTCCTACTTGCTAAGTGGAGAAGAAAGTCCAGAATGTACCACCTGTCGAGTTCCTCTGACAGTGCAGCATATCCTGCTGAACTGCAGGGAGTATGAACAATTCAGAAGAACATGTAACCCACCTGCGTTAATAGAGCAAGTACTAAGAAATGAAGAATCTAGTATCCAACAATTACTAAGATACATACGTATAACCCACTTACTACCAAAGCTATTTTATCTACATATTTTATATTATTTATACAATGGTTTTTATATATACATACTTATTTTATTTATACTTTAATTTTATCTTATATTCGTTATACTCGTAAATGGTTATTATTTTTATAATATGTTTTCCTCGATGTGTTTTATTGTGTATCGTGTGTACTATTAGCTAGATTATTACTAATTAGTACTAATACATGAGTATGGCGGCAAAATGACCATAGCAGTCGAAACCGCCTAATTAGAAAAAAAAAACAGTTAACAGAAAATACTTGAATTGTATTTAAAATAAGTTCTTATTTAGAACAAAACACGTTTCTTCGAACACTACTTCTTTCAATCAAGATATTTGCACTGACTCTATTCTGTATTAGCTCCCAGAAAGGGCGGGAAGAGTAACTGTTAGGGTCTTTCGATTTGCCGGGAGTCGTAATTTTTTAGATGTTGGCATTACCTTGGTGTCATTTGAAATTGTTCCGCTTAGGAACGTCGTCTAGACAAAAAACAAATATTTACACTGAGAAAAATAGTCAGGTTAAAATAACCAAAAATAAGTTGCAGCAACCTGAAAATATGTACAAACTATATGATTTTAGTAAAATGTTTTTGGTTAAATTTACCCAATAAGGTAAAAATCAATCACACTCCCACATGGTAGAAGCGAAAAATAGTTGAATTTACCATACATGTTGGGTTATTTCAACCTTACTCCCTGGTTTGACAATACACGGTGCTGAAATTTATGGCATAAACAATGCAATAAATATTCGTATCGTATTGTTTTAAAAATATTCTCGTGTGTATTAAAAGGAAAGAAATAATTATTGAGTTAATAATAAAAGGTCGGCTATGACGTTAACTATAAACAGATAGTTCATTTACCAAATCAGTTGTTTATTCTGACCTTGGTTTTTAGTTAACGCTGCTAAAATTAGATTAGAACAACAAAAAATCGGTCTACTATATATAGTCGTCACTTTATAGTTATCATTTTTCTCAGTGTAATTGTCAAAAACTTATGAATATTTTATAAATATTAGAAATACGAGTAGATAGAGTTAATAAGTGCAAACCTATATTTAAGGACAAGAACAATGTATTATTCAAAGCTTTTCAACGTTTGAACATGAAGTAAAGGTTTGACAGAAACCAACATAACCTATAAATTTTTCCGGATCACCTATAATCAGTTGGTGCAATTCACACTATAACATTTTGCATGTTCCGAGTACTAATATTAGTACTATTACACTAAAAAAATCAAAAGATCTGGTTGCTTTAGTTACTCTTACCGCAAACGAATCCAATTCTTTAGCAATGTTTTTGTGACTATTCAACACAGTTATAATATTTTAATGTGCCCGCGTCATAGTATTTTGCGAACAGGATTTTAGTCTGCGTAATGTAAAAAACGATCTTTTAGCTGTACATATGGATTTTATTAAAGATTGAAATAATTTGTTGCCTTCTGCAAGAGCATGTTATTACATAAAATATGTTAACTATGTTAATATGTATTAACATCTAATTATTTTAATGAGGGCCACAGTCGTCGAGCCACCACATGAGCAGCTATAATACTATTAGAATTTCTTAGAAAAACTTCACAGGTAGCAGTTGCTTTACACATGGTTAGGTTAGGAAGAGGTTTTAAAATTGCTATTCGGTAAATATACATTTTTTGTTTTATTATTAGAATTGGTTTTTGAAAATTCAATTTCTTTTTAGTGCTTAAATTAATTTATTATTATTTAAAAAATAAAATAAATTAAAAAAATTATGTCGTAAAATAATATCGGGATTTGAACCAGTGATCAGTTGCACAGAGAGACGGTGTTTTTACCACTAAGCTAAACTGGTTTTGCCTTTACAATCATCTTCTACATGTGGAAGCTTTGTGTCTGTTGTTATGAAAAAAAACGTCAAATGCATGCAAGTAATTCATGATAAAAAACAAGAAAAAGATTTAAAAAAAGATTTAAGAAGACAGAATATACTAAAACACGTTTATTAAAAGTTAAAAATTGATATTTTAGGTGTTGGAATGATTAATATTGAATAATAATAATAAGTTAGCTTTTAAATAAATTGTTAATATGAGAAAGGCTTAGCTTGCTGACCCATGAGAAACTACATGCCATCAGGCAGCGTTTCGGAGATGATATTATGGGGGTCCGGCTTTGGCTGTGCAGTTCTAGTCGTCGGATTCTCAGAAATCGTCTAGAGACCTACACTTAAGGGACGTTGATGCGAAGATACATAGCCTCTCACGTTCAAGACAACTTCACCTTAACGGGTACACACTGGGATGCTACTTTGATAAGCCCTATAAAGTAACTTCGAAACGAAGCTCTGTCAGGGGCACACCAGGCCTATGACTGAGAGATCGGGGTGACAAAATCGCTTAAAACCAAAGTCCTGCCACATTTGAGGTTGGATTCGATTGGGCAGTGGCCCCAACTAAGGCTTGGTGAAAGAACCCTCTCGAGGGTTCCGATGAACCTATCCTAGGTTAGGGAATAGTCATAATAATGGACGAGGTACTTGACCCCGTATGAAAGAGGTCGGGAGGGTACCGGCAAGTGAGCACGTAATAACTTAATCGCTCCGGCACTAAACTGGTGAGCTAGTAGAGGGGAGATAGGCAACCTCGCTCCGATCAGTGAGCAACTGGGCGCAATTGCCATGCAATTGCGCGCTGATTGAGCGTGTCTTAATTACTTCCTGGGGATACGTTGTATACGTGGGGATACGTTCCTGGGGAACGTGGGGATAAGTTGTTACAGGTTCCCATGTAAAACATTCATGATAATCACGATAGCTAACTGTACAGTTACCCTGGATGGCACACGCAAAACTAGCATGGAATCCCAAAAAAACATTTAGATTCCTTTATACAATTATGATGCTAGATAAGTGTTCCACAACCTATTTTATCTAGCGACCCAAAAATATCAATAAAATTACAAGGCGACGAGTGGGAGAAGGAGAGGGGGGTTACTTAAATTACAGGAACTGATTTCTTATAGCATATATTTCTACCAAGAACCTAAATGATATAATAAAAATAAATAATTATGCGACCCATTTTTTAGAACTTAGGTCGTTACCCAATGGTTGCGGTCCGCTGTACTGGATTATCGAAATACAACGAAGTTTCCACCCACACACAAATGCAGTCCGAATTTTATATCTCTGAACACGTAGATTTCCTTCATATAAAACCCCCTAACACAAATTTCAGTGTAACTTGCAGCTGCCGTGTAAGCTTGGTTGCATTTCTGCATTTATTTTCGCTTATTAATTCTGTAGTCAGGGACGGCTCAAGGTAAGATTTTCACCTGGGCGAGAGGGTAATTTGGCGCCCTTCCCCCCTTAAAAACTAAAAATCATCACGATGGAGACTAGAAAAAAATAACAATTAAATCATAACATTTTATTATAACGTACATACATTATTACCAAAAACAACAAACAATAAACAAAAAAATATCAGAAAATTGTTATCTACAAAAAAGATTTGCGAGCTTTTTTATCGGCAAAATCAGTTTCTGACGCTACTGAATCATTCCAGCTCACCTGCTGTTTCTCTTATCAGTTAAACTACTCGAGTCGACGGCGTGATCACTGCGTGATTCGCGATGCTTTTTACAATTTCGCCCTCGTGACTTCGGTGGCCTAGATTTTCAATTGTTTGTTAGAGTGTTAGAGTATAGGTATTTCTGGCAATGACGCGAGCGCAGTGGAAATTCCCAAACAAAACGGTGAGTTTTTGCACGACCACACGGTAATTAATTTCGAGCACCGTAACACTGTAACAGTCCTTAATACTACGTAATAATAGTTGTAATGAGAAAATTATCTTTCCATGTTTGAACTTTTAATTTTTTTACCGCCGATTTGGCACCCCCGGCGCCCTGGGCAGTTGCCCGGGTTGCCCAAGCCTTAAGTCGCCCCTGTCTGTAGTTATTTTAATTTAATCATCTGTTTAAAAAATGGCTGTTATATTCATAATTATTACTACATAAGTATTATTCAACTGAATACTTGTTGCTTATAATAATTAATAATGTATAGTTCTTTGGGTATCTTTGCATTTTAATTTTAATTTAAGGTAATAATTTCAATTATTAAGTAGACTTGCAACTTACTTTAAAAAAACCTAGTCTTAGCTAATTAAATAAAGAACTACCAACTATACCTTATCCAATTTACTACAGGTAAGTAATATTAATACTCCTTTTTGTGATATTTTTTACTAATAAAACTCTTAATTTGTTTTAGCACTAAGAACAACACTGGCTTTCCAATTTGATACTGTATGGATAAACTTTCCACTTCTTCATTTTATTTAAAACAGATGGGTATACTTTGCCTATAGAAATCGTGTGAAACATTAAAAAAATCTGCAACTTCCTTTTCAATGGATTTCTTCAACCCCTATATACGAAATTTTATATCCAAAACAGTTTATTTATTAATTATGCAATCCATGTAAACTCGAACACCTTTAGTGGTAAATATTTTTGTTAAAAACTTTTTCTCACAATTTACAGTATTTAATTATTTATTGATATACTTATCTGCATTCTTTAGTTTATAATTCTGGGAAACCTTTATTGTCCAACTACCGTTCAAGACTGCACCTTAACATTTAATTAATCGTTTTGAAAATTAGTTGGATTTACTCACCTTTCTAAGGTGTTATTACTTATTTTTGTTTCTAGTTTATAGTTATTAATTATTTCTTTTTCATGAGATCAAATCTCCATGTATACCATAACACTTTATAACCTTAAAAGTTTTATAGTTTTGATTATATGTCAAAACATGTATAGCAGATAACACAAAACTTATAAGAATCTTTTTTTTTAGTTTCATTTAGTTTGCTACAAATCTTGAATGTGCCAAAAAGTTAAACGTAGGTTATTATAGTTAAAGACTAATCAGTAGTTTCAACTAATAGTTTAGTCAAGAAGGGTTTGTAGACAGATGTTTTGATCCTAAAGATTTTATTTCTGGGATGTGTTTGGAGGTGTTTGGTGATGATTATACCAAAAAGTGTGAGCTAACTCCGTAACTTAGCAAAATGTGTGACTTTTTTGTTTTTTTGCTCTTGAACGGTTGGTCGTAGTGAAGCAATGGTGAAACAATTAAACGAGATTAAAGCTGGTCGAATTCCCTACAAGTTGTTTTTATACGTTTTCTTTCTTCTCTAACCGTTTAAAAGATATTCGCTGTCAAAAATCAAAAATCTTTTCCTGTAAAAAGTTTTCATATTATGTTTTTTGGCAAACTTTGTCTACTAGTGCTTAAAGTACTGGGTTTACGACAAAAACCTTTGGAATAAAAGTTTCCATTAAATTTCCTATAAAATGCATACAAATGTAATATTCTATCTCAAACAGATAAGAAGTTATACCTAGTCATTTAAAGAAAAGCGCAAGAATGGAGATACGCGTACCTAATCGCAGGCATTACTTTTTAAAACAAAATAGAGGACTCACGTCTGGCGTGAAAACGGAAACTGATTTTGTAGAAGCTTTGGGCTTAAATCCGAAATGTGAGAATTAAATACTCATCATCTGCATCTTTAGCAAATTTTTTTGACCGAACTGGTTTCCAGAAATCATTTTTGGGGCGAACGCACAAATGTCCCAAAGGAGAATCAAAAGTAGAAAAATGCTTAATCTCCATAGAAATGAATCATAATTATATTAAGTTTCTATGATTGCCATTTACAATTACACAATTTAGTTAGGTTAGGTTGGGAAAAATTCGAATTCGCTTTTGCATAATGTTTTGGTTAGGTAGTGGCGTTTTTGTGGAGGTTAGGATTGTAGCAACTCATTTTGGAGGCTTAGGGACGTTTGCACCAAAAAATGCTGATTTTGAATATGTAAATTATTGTTGGGACGAATGCCCCAAATTTGGGGATCAAAAGTAAAAAATACTTAATCTCTATGGATATGAATAACATTATATTAAGTTTCTTGTCAAATTATGCAATTTACAGTTACACATTTTATTTGGATTATGTTAGGTTTAGGTTAGGGTAGGTTTAGGGTAGGTTTAGGTTATGTTAGGTTAGGTTAGGTTAGGTTAGGTTAGGTTAGGTTGGGTTGGGTTGGGTTGGGTTGGGTTGGGTTGGGTTGGGTTAGGTTAGGTTAGGTTAGGTTAGGTTAGGTTAGGTTAGGTTAGGTTAGGTTAGGTTAGGTTAGGTTAGGTTAGGTTAGGTTAGGTTAGGTTAGGTTAGGTTAAGTTAGGTAAAGCTAGGATATGAAATAAATAACGATTAGCAAAAAGTTTCACAGTATTTATTAAAATATAACCTGACAATATTGTTTCGCTAAGATGCACAGATGAACAGCTAAGATGTCATTATCATTTCTTTATTTCATAATAATGGAGTTCCACAAAGTAAGGTTGGAAACAATAAAGAAGTTAGGATAGGTTTAAAAAATCCGAATTTGCCTTTGCATACCGTTTTGGTTAGGTAGTGCTGTTTTGTGGTGGTTAGGTTGGTAGCAACCAATTTTGGAGTTGCAAAGTTTTTAATTACGTCATCAAGATGTACGTAGGTTAAATGGTAGAAATTTGATTTACCAGTCGTTAAGTGACACGAAAACAATGGTGTGACTACAGCAGCAGAGAAAGCGCGCATGTTTGTAATTTGTAAAAGGTTGCCTATACACGTTTGCGTTTGACGTGTGCGTTGAACGCATGTATTTAGACGATACGTTCAAACGCACCGCGATGTTTTCCAATGAAAATCGGACGCATTAAGTAAAAGAGCGATAACAATTGTCGGAGGTCAGTTAAAAAACTTAGAGCTGTTTTACACATTGCGATTTTTTATGCGAAATTCTTACTCAAATTTTTGCTGAAATTTTCCAACAAAGTTTTGGTAAAGAAACTTTGACGTGTATAAAAAGAGCTGTTTACATGCTGTATGTTACACATGGCAATAAGAATCTCCTCAAAATTATTGTCATACGTACGAGTGTTTGCGAAGCAGCTGGACGGTTATTGTAAACACAGATTGACGTCGTATAAAAATAGTTGGTGTATTCAGAAAATTTTTTACTATACCTTGTATGTAATAAAAACATTGTTAATAAATATGCGTGATATTTGCATGCCATTTGTGTTAAGAGTTTTAAATATATTTTTTCTAATTTGCGTTTGTAATACGTTTATTAACGTCTATCAGTAGGAGTCGTTTATGGCTATCTATAAAAGTACACTGTACTTTAATGAATTATAGGGTTATTTAGTTTTTAAGGGTTGGATAGGTAATGCGTGGAATGTGACAACTTCAAACTGCAAGTATCTGTCAAAATTGTCAACCTCCGATAAATTTTTAATTAATATCGTTGAATTGGTTCGCTGTTTGTTGATTGTTACATGAAATTTCACTTGAAGTTATAGTCTATTTTTACTTGGAAAGAAGGTTAGGTTTTAGATATTCCTAATTAGTAACATAAACAAGTCTCGTACCTACATCAAATCTGCTTGGACAAATCAGTAAGTCCAATTCATGTTTGTAAATTTATGGTACTATAAACAAGACACGTATCATCGATTTAATCATCTTTGCTTTTTTTCGCAAATTTCGGGCGGAGTGCATATTAAGTTGTCTTCGCTCATATTTTATTTATTTGTAACACTAATAAAGTAACAAAAGTAATAACTAATTTATTTGAAGTGATGGATGATGACAAATGATTCAAAAACTCAAGTGGGCGCCGAGTATTATCAACTGTTACCAACTAACACAAAATTCTCTAGACGACCAAAATATTTTTTTTGTATTAAAATAAGAAAAAAGGGGGCGCAAATAGCGCAAAGCGGATAAAATAGCATGAAATAGTCGTTTTATAAGGGCATTGGCGAACTCATCCCATAGAAAAACTCGCCTGCGGCTCGTTTTCTATATTGGGATTCGTGCGGCAAATCAACCCTTATAAAACTTGTTCTTTAATATACTATTATATACAATTATAAATAGTTAATTAACTTTTATTTTAGGATACAGTGCAATTAATATTAACTTCTAACATACAATAACAAATTTAACGAATTCCGGACCAGTTACTGTAATAGCAATATGGCCGTTCGCATTTTGTCCACTTCAATAAATAAAATAAAACTAAAGACATTTTGCGGACCTAGCGATTAAATGTTCCTTGATTTTTAGCTTTATTATCATTGCATGGTTGTTTTAATAATATTTTACAAAGCAAATAACCATTTTTAAAAACAAAATAAACCGATGTGTAAGATGTGTTGCATATCAACTACGAGTGTTTTGTGTGCACTTTTCCGCGTGGATTACTCGCAAATCTCTAAAAGTATTAGGAATTGTTCCAAAGTTTTATTGTGAAATTATTCATAATAAATTTCGGAATAAAAATGCTGTATTACACGTCAAAGTTTCTTTATTAAAACTTTGTTGAAAAATTTCAGCAAAAATTTGGGTAAAAATTTCGCATAAAAGATCGGATGTGTAAAACAGCTCTTACACACAAAATGAATACTCGATCACCTTCGTGGTTAGAAGAACAAGATGATGATGAAATTATATTAGCATTGCTACTAAAAAAGAAAAGAAAGTTGCAGAAAAACGTGTTTTCTTAAGTTTTCACGCATCCTTTGATTTTTATAAGCTGTGTAACCAATGTCGTATAAGGCAGGACAATTAGACACACATTCAATTAATCGTTCATCTTCTTCATTCGTAAAGCTAAATTTTGGTTCTATGTCGATGCCAAATCCTGTTGCTGTGTCGAAATATACTGTCAAATAATAATTAATAAATAATCAGCTGTCTCTGACGCGCGTCTGGATTGGTTTTGAAGCAGACGACTCCATGACGTATCCGTCAACCGCAATATATTGCGGCGGGTCGCATCCGTAGGTAATCGAAAACATTGCTTTCCCTTTAAAGGGTTACCATGCGTCCGACGCAGGAGTCAGACGCGTATAGAAAATACCACCTCAACGCGGGGCCGGGTTCCGGGGAACGCATTGAACCCACCTCGCGCCGGCCCTGCGTACACGATACAGTTACTGTGACAGAAAGGGCTTCTTCAAAGACTTTCGTTTGTGTTCTACAGCACGAACGCCTCTCTTAAGGCGCCAGCTGTAGTCTGCAAGCATGTTCACATCTCAGAGCGGCCTTGGTACCTTTCTTCCATCATACAAATATCCTGGTGGAAGAGTTCCCCTTGTTCCTCACTCATATCACCACTGTTGTCAAGAAAATAGTCCAAATGTGAGCTGAGAAACTGCATCTTTACAGACATGCGTGCACCAGGAGCCTTGAAAGTTTGAAGGAGCTCCTCTTCAACATGTTCGTAGTCTGGATTTCGGTGGTTTCCAAGAAATTCTGGACGATGGACTTGAATGCACGCCAAATCTCATTATTTTCCAAACAATTATTAAAATAAGCATCTTTTAGTAGCTCCCTAATTTGAGGGCCGTTAAAAACGCATGCTTCCAATTTAGCCTCACTTATGCATGGAAATATTTCTCTAATGAAAGCGAAAGATCAACCTTTCTTGTCTAGTTTCTAGTGAAAACTTTTGTTCGCTGTGCAGTGGTGAAAATAAAATCGTCTGGGGATTGCAGAAGGGCATGTGAAAGAACATTATGTGAACCTGGCTTCAGATGAGATCTCGCTGGTCAATGTAGTCCTGCGTGCAGACGTGACAATATATTTTAAATGATATATTTAATATATCAATTTAAAATTGTCGTAGAATAAAAACTTGACCTGATTGAGAAAAACGACGATTTAGAAACAGGTAAGAAACACTATACCAACTATACCAAACACCATAGAAATGCCGCAGACTTTTTTTACTACGACCAATCATTGAAGAGATATCGGCAAAAAAACACACGTTTTGATATGCTACGGAGTTAGCTCACAACGTAGGGTCGGGGACTTTTGATACAATCATCACCAAACACATCTCAGAAATAAATTCTTTAGGATCAAAAAGTCTATCTGCAAGCCCTGCTTGAGCGTTCGTGGACTAGACTATAATAGATAAACTATTATAATAATAAAACTATATGCACTTTTCTGCAAAAGTGCAGATGGTAGATAGTTGTTGATTTCGATATTGAAAATCTCCTATTCTACTCATAATTACTAAGATTCTTCTTACTAATACTAAGATTCCAATAGATAGATACAAAATCGAAAGTACCTGTAAAGAAAACAACTTTTTTTTTCTTTGCCATTTTTCTTTGCCATTTTTCTTTACCTCTTTTACCAAGCCCTTATAGGAAAGCTTAAACTTTGAAGTAGGATAATAGCAGTGAAGTTTCACGGCCGTTGCTGAACTAGGCAAAAGGAGCAGAATAAAATAGTAACGAAAAAATGATGGTACTGTAGTGATCTTAGTTGGCGATCAGTACATTACTCCTAGCAACAAAAATAAACAACGATTTTCCACAGATCATTCAGAGTATTAAACACGTTTTTATGTCTGATCACGTCTTTTATTTCATTCATTATAATCATTAACAGTTTATTAATGTAACTCCTTGTTGGTAAACCACCGCTCTACCACATCGTTACATTTTGGTAATGTAAGGGTACTGTAGTGATCTTAGTTGGCGATTACTACAGTACTCAACGAGCACGATGCTGGTATACAATTTGACTCATGGTTAGCTTCAACCATGGCGAAGGTGCAATTGAATCAGCTTAGATAGAGAACTTTGATCGTGTTTAGCACATGAACATGTTAGAAGTTAGAATATTTTATATTAAATCTTTTTAAAATATTCTTTAGCGAATCTTGAAAAATAAAAATAATGTTTACTGTAATTGCTGTAATGGGTGGGCTAGAATAAATTTTAGAAATTTAAGAATTAATAACTTAAAATAATAATTATCTATAAAAAATTGTTGTTGACGGTCCCTGGGATAGGTATATTCATTGGTAGTTTAAAATTACCAAGTATAGTTGAAATCCAATTTGGTTAAGTTCAGTGAGTGCTTTTATAATCCAAAAGTAAAATATAGAAAATTAAACAAAAAAAAATCTCTAAAGAATTGAAGTTCTTATTGACCAGGACGTGAACCTTACTTCTCTGACATTTCAGTTATTGAATTATTCGATTGTGAGTACAACTACTTCTGTGCGCAGCTAATAATCCAACTGATAGATTTTAAATTGAAAATTCCAATTCGTAGGGTTTAACGAATCAACATTTTAAGTTTTAATTTTAATTAAAACTAATAAATATGAAACTAAAAGATTTATTACTGATCTTTAAAGAATCAAATAATAGTTTTCAAGATTGTTATCGTTTTGTTTGCGAAAGATAATTTCATATAAAGGATATGACTTGTTTTCCAATTTGCTGCATTATTGTTATTATCTGACAGGATACACTTCTAAGCAATATCTTAAGAAATATCAACAATCTCGTTATCTTGAAGTAACAAATGCTTTACAATAAAGTTATAAGAATTGAAGAAGATCTAAACGAGTTCAAAAGGCAATTATAACACAAAATATACGGCGGACTACGCAGTTAATGTGATACTTTATTGAAGAGGCCAATTCAACCTCGAAGAGACGAATAAACATTACAAAATAGAATGACTATATTGTGAATAATAATAATAAGAACAATGATCCTTCTCGATAGAAAAAGCATCGATTAACAAGAACTTAACAGTATATTACCAAAATGCTAGACGTTGTCACTCTAAGATGTATTAATATTTTGTGAATGCTGCTAGTGAAAATTATGATCTTAAAGTTAATGATTAGTTAAACTTGTTAATAGAAAAAAATACACGACAATAAACTTTTTGATCAGCGTTACGTAGTTCTCCGTAGTGAGGAAAACAGGAAAAACGAACAGGTAAAAAAAGAGGAGGGGGAGTACTAATTGCCAAAAAAATATTTTATTGTAAATCAAACTTCGTCAAGTGATCTCAACACGGAACACATTAGTGTAATCTTTAAAGAGACTTCTGTTAACGTGTGTTTACATTAAATATACCTACCTCATGAGTATTTGATTAGAAGGATACTAATCACAGGCGGATTATAAATTGCTTAATATATGAATAATTAACCATTGCTTAAAGATTTTCGAATTAAAGTATAAAATAAATTTTGTAAAGATTCTTATGGTTTACAAAAAATCATGCTTCAAGCTAAAACTTTTTTCATTAATTCAATGCTCAAAACTATTATTTCGAAGATTACTACACAATCTTACAAAAATTTCAGATGACTATGCCTGTTTTATAGAAGTTTAAAAAAGATCATAATAAGTATCATTAGTAACATACCTGGAAAAGCTCCTCTGGGGTAATCTTCTGTATTGGATGCAGTCTTAGAACTTTGCTCCATTTTTTTGGCATTCTAATGGAACTGCTGAGAATTAACGTTTCTTTCATTTTTTATTTGTCTAATATCACTACGTATAACTTCTTTTATTTTTAACTTGTTAAATCGTGAGTTTTCCACTGTTAGTATTTTTCACTAGTTTTCCCAGTGTGTAAAGCTCTCTTCCTTTGTGCGCGCTGGAAACACTGTGAAGAATACAGACTATTTCTTGAAGAAATTTGACGTTGTTAAGTAGGTCCCAAAGGTAAAAACCACTTAATCTTGTGACAGAAAATAGATGCGTTTCCTTTTAATTTAATTAATTCACTCACGGAATTCCCTAATATACTTAATTTAAGTCTTTTATTATCTTAAAGAAAAATATATTTATTATAAACTATTATTGTTTGTATTAAGTGACCATTTCAACAATAATAATAACAACCCCACTTAAAAGTTCTATCTATACGAAAATAATTTATTAATTCCTTAATCTTTACTCTCTAAATCTATTTGTAGATTATTTACTTTATAAATTTTATATATATTCAATATTTAAGAATTTATTGTCAAAACCGAAATTGTGCAAATTTTCTATTTGCAAAATAGTAAAGAACAGCACAACTCTGCAGCAACTGAGGGAATGTGATGTTGCGTAGAGCGTACTTGGGCTCTAACCTCTGACCTCGCATCCCTTTTGTACGCCGAATCCTAAAGTATCAAATTTAATAATTACACTTGAAATTAAAATCTTGATATTTTGCACGTAAATTTTAATTAACAGTTCAATTGTTACTTAATTAACTTTTTTCAATAATGCACGCGATAGTTCTAGTTAGGAAATTTCTAGAAAGTAATAATCGATGAAGTAAGAAAAGGAAGCATAACGGATGATTCTGAAACGAAAATAATGTACAAAAATGTAGATAATAGAAGTAGTTTTGATTGACATGTTGTTGAATAAAAAGTTATTAAAAAGGAAATCTCTGGTATTTCATATTACATTCTTGTTGCCATGTAGGAAGCCAAGAAGTGCTTTTTCACTGAAAAATCCAATACTGTAGAACATTGAGTTATATTAACTACTGAACGCAGAAATGAATGCATTTTCCTATTATAAGTTGTAAAATCTTAAACCATTGAACTTTACTTGAAGTTTACTTTGAAACCACGCACCTAGAAATCTTTTGTTGATGGTTGTGGAAAACATCTTGTTAAGTAAACTTCACAATTATTGTTTGGCCATCAAAACGTAATTCTACACTTTCAAACCAAATTCTCCACATTTCCATCTATTTTTAAATAAGTTAAGAAAGATCCTAGCGGATATAAAAGATGATTTTTTTCTTTTTCTTTTCTGTTTAGCACACATTTGTTATTTAATTTAATTTTGTTCAATAAATAAAATCTATGACTGTGTTTTATTACAATAATTATAGGTTGATCATATTAAGAAGTTATAATTATTGCAGAAAATATCACCCCGACTGGGAATCGAATCCAGGAGCTTCTTGTTTCTGGACAGTAGCTCTACCGCTGAGCTATCTGAGGTGATTACCAGCGGAAAAGACAATTCTTCTATAGAAGTTGGAAACATTATTTATAACTATATACGTATGTATACTAATTAAATATTGCTTCATTTAAATTCAGAAGAATTGTTATTTCCGCTGGTAATCACCTCAGATAGCTCGGAAAGCAGAAGGTCCTGGGTTCGATTCCAAGTCGGGGTGATAACTTTTCTACATTATAACATCTTAATATTATTTAAAACTGTATTCTTGTAATTAATATTTACAATAAATCTCTTTAATTATCGGTTGATATTGGACAATGTTTTTTAACGCGTACTTCTGGGTTCAAGGGGCCCAAATCAACAATTACCTTTTCGGTAATCGGTAGAACGTAATGTTTAATATTAACTTAAATTATAATTATTGCGAAGCCAATGGCACTCAAGTTATTCGAATATGTGTCCATAGCACTCAATTGCGAAGAATAGTAATTAATAAAACTACAATATCCTATGAAGTATTTTTCTAGGTTAGCGGGTATGGCGCTTGTCTACCATCTCGCAATTCTGGGTTTGATTCCCAGGATTCCCATAACATTGAGGCATTTTCAAAAATATATAAGGCTTTCAGCAACTCAGCCTGTGAAAATAAGTATGTACCTGGAATTCATTTCCTAGTAATAATAAGTAGTCTTAATCTGTTTATTTCGTGTCACACTTTTACATATTCAAAGCTTTATAATTCTAAGATATAAAAATTCTAAAGGACTCTAAGATACTAATAGCTTAGAATTTAAAATCTTTGACGATTTCACGATTTAAAATTCTTCTTCTTCGTCTATTGCTCTGGTACCTGGTACCTCTTGACTGTCCTAAATATATTAATAATTTGATTTAACCATGTTGTTCTTGATCTGCCCCTTTTCCTTTTTCTAAACTGTTTAGCTTCCATCTCTTTCTTTGGCAGTCTACCATTCTGAATTCTTATAAGATGGCCGAACCATTCCAGCTGTTTATGATATTTCTAGATCGAATTTTCCATCATTTAAAAATGTACTTCAAAAATAGTCTATTGTTAATATCTCCTCAAATATTTTTCCATTGTGGTTAAAGTTGTATGTTTCATCCCCTTCTTTCTTATTAATTATGATTGCTTTACTCGTATGAATATTAACTTTCATGTGTAATTTATCTATTTCCTCTATCCATGCGCTTAGATAAGTTCTTGCATCTTTCTGTTACAGTCTGCGACTAGAACTATGTCATTTGCATAGAGTAGTGCATCAATCTGGATTGAGATCATGTTTTTATGTCCTATTGTGGTCTTCAGTCCCTTGTTATTTTCTATCACATTTTTCAGTACCTTATCTATTACTATTATAAATAGCAATGGGCTTAGGCAGTCTCCCTGATTAATCACTATTCGATTATTATTGATCTTTGTACTGTGTCAAAGGCCGATTGCAGACCAATAAGATCAGTTCTTCTCCCGTTTTTATTTTCTTTTCCAATACGTTTTTCAATATGTAGATGTTATCAATTGTTTGTCTGTGTTGATCTTCTAATTTGTCTTGTATGTATTTCCTAATTTTTTGTTCTACGGTATAATTCTTGTGTATATTTCGTATACTACTGATGACAGACATATATGGCTCGATAGTTTTTGCATTTTGTTCTGCCTCATTTTTGATGTTTCGGGAGTATTAAATTATTATTCCATTCCTCTGCTATTTTGTTTTTCCTTCTACTTCCATACATATCTTTTATATCATCATATCCAATGTATTCTTACATCTTCAAGCCATTTGATAATCTCTGGTTCTATATTGTCCTCTCCACACGCTTTTCCTGCTTGCATCTGCTACTTCTTGCCTACTAATATTCTTAGCGTCTATTTCTTCTTTATATGCTATTTCTTCTCTTCCTGTGTCATCTTGTTCTTCTTCTTTATCAAATTTCTCAGTGAAAATGATTTTATTAATGATTTATTGTCTTTGTTGTTTATTCCACTAAATTCATTTTTTCCTTTACCCCTCATGGCCTTTATTTTATTCCAACACCTTCTGTTATTGTTCCTAAAATCTTCGTTTAGTCTTCACCGAACTCCTTCCATATGTTTTCTTTTTGGCTCTTTTCACTGGTTCTTTTGCTAATTTGTTTAGTCTGTTATATTTTTCTTTATATTTCCTCTTCTCTGTTTGCTGATATTTTCTTCTTGATAGTTTCTCCTATTTTACTCCTTACTTCACCAGTCCCCTATTTAGTTCGTTTATTTTCTTGATTCCACATAACTTTATTACGGTCTCTTTAAAAATTCTAACATTTCTTGCCATTTTTATTTAATTCCTTCTCTCCAAATTCTCCCAAGCTCCGCATTTCTTTGTTTACATCAGTTGCCACTCTTGCATTCCTATTCCCTATGATTAATATTTTATTTGTTATATCTTTTGATTCATCTAGAGTATTCTGTAATAATTCGTTTGTTTTATCTTCTCCTATGCGCTTATGTATGATAGCCATTTTTTCTCTAAATTCCAAGATCATTGAGATTATTCTTGATGATATTGTATCGCATTTTAATACTTTTTTACTCAATTCTTCTGTGATTATTGTGCCCACTTCTTCTTTTGCTCTATTACCTATTTCAACTTCTGAGTAGGAATAATCTGTAGTTATTTCCAAGAGTTTTATTTCCCTGTCCAATTATTTTTGTTTCGCTTAAACCTAATAGTGTTAGGATAAAATTTTTACATTTCATCAAATACTTCCATATCTTTCCCCTTCAGTGATGTTATGTTGCAATTTGCCAAATTTTTATGGTCTTCATTTCGTCTGTTATATTTATTCTGTGTTTATTGCCTACTCGCCAAGTCATGGGCCAAGCCATTTCCTATGTTTATGTTTTCGTTCTCGTTTTCTTTTTCCCTAGTCTGTGTCGTTACCATTATCCGTTCTTTATTATTATTTGGTAATTTTTTTATATACTATATCCTGTTTTCGTGATTTGTAATAGCTTTTTTCTTAGGGCATCACATTTATTGTTCCCTGGTAATCTTTGACCTTTTACCTTTTTTGATGTGTTCCCGTTCTCTATTCTATCTTTTTATTTGTAGGTTGCTTGTTTTCCATAGACCTGTTTTATTTCTTTGTTTTCTTTATCCATCTCTCTCTCATCTCTTTCTGTAACAGGTAATTCTAATTGCTTTTAACTGATCTCTGGAATATGTGTCTCCATTTATTATTATTAATTAATTGTATCTAATAATTGCTAGATGCCTACTTGACCTGCTTTTTTTGCATTAGGCCAGTAAAATAAGACCCGTTTTGGACTGTTGGTGGAAATAAATGTTGGAAAGCGGGAGATCGTTTAGATCGCTTCGTTTGAGGTCAAATACAAGTATCCTAGGTTTGCACGGTCCCTCGACTCGAGCTTACCTGAAGGTATCAAAAGAACCACGAAATCTTCGGACCTTTTTTAGTTTTTCGCTTATAACTGCAAAGCGGTGCTTTCCAACGAAAACTTCACACTTACAAGAATTAAAAGCATTAAATTCTGCGTTGCATGAGTATCCAACACTTTAAATTCGGTTCAGTGGTATGGTCGAAATCGACGGTCGAGAAACGACAATTTTACAACTTTTCGATTTTCCGTCAGACCGGACGCCCAGAGGCTTTCCGTATAAAAAACCAGTTGGACTCATTCTGATTGTTAATATAAGTCGAGGGCCCACCAAGCCTATAATTGGTAGATCGGGGTGGCAAAACCATTAAAAAAACAAGTCCCGCCAAAATTGAGGTTGGATTCGATCGGGCAGTGGTCCCACTTAATAACAGCGTTAAGCTGGGGAATAGTCCTATTGCTGGACGAGGTACTTCACCCCGTATGAAAGAGGACGGGAGGGTGCCGGCGGGTGAGCAACGTGTTAAGTCAATTGCTCCGGCACTATGCCTGCGATAGCTAGTAGAGGGTGGATAGGCAACCTCGCTCCGACCAGTGAGCTGATCTGGTAGCAAGTGAGTGCAAGTAGAGTGGTTGCTGTACTGGCGGTTATGCAACTTGCGCGCTGATTGGGCGTATCCCAATCACTTCATTCTGGAAGGGAACGTGGGGGTATGTTCACACGGGTACCCCACGTAAAATAATCTTGACATTCATGTTAATATAAGTCGAGAAATACCTACGCTTTGATATTATAGAGGTTGCCGGATTAACTTAATTGCCATTTTCTTGTCATCCCATCATAGCAATTAGAATCAATTCATATGAAGTAGTGCAGTATTGGTCACTAGATCATTTCGAAAAAACTTTTTTATTGTTTCCAGCCTTACTTTGTGGAAGTCCATAATCATGACATAAATAAAGATTAGTAATTATTATATAATATTAATATTATTATTATATCTTTATTTATTTCACATCTCGAAAAAAGATAATTTTTTGTGTGTTATCACCGCTAAGTATTGGTAGATCAAAACCAGTGTCATTTTATTTTTATTCCATTTAATTGAAATATGGCTGTCATATTTGTTTCGTGGTGCACGACGTTCCTTGCAGTTTTTGGATGTAAACGTAACTCTTGATATCTGAAGAACGGTTGATCCTAGAGACCTGCGATAAAAATGATTGTATTGGTCACATGTCGGACTACACTTTTTAATCATAAACATAATATTGATATGACGTATCATAACGAGAACTTCAAAGCCCATAAATATCAAAATAGTAAAATTTTAGATTTATAATATTTTATACATAAACTATCTCTAACCGTATACGTTTAAATACTAGAAAATCCGCCTTAAGACTTCATTTTTATTTGAATATATCAAATATGCCCCCATAAAAGCGGGAATTTTTGTAAAAACTTTAATCTTCGAGATTAAATCACACCCATAAGTAAGCGTCCTACAAAAGTTATGTTTAGATTTAAAAATGTAGTACGACATGTGAGCAATACAATCATTTTTACCGCAGGTCTCTAGGATCCACCATTCTTGAGATATCAAGAGTTACGTTTACATAAAAAAACTGCAAGCAACGTCGTGCACCACGAAACAAATATGGCTGCCATATTTCAATCAAATGGAATAAAAATAAAATGACAGTGGTTTTGATCTACCAATACTTAGGGGTGATAACACACAAAAAATTATCTTTTTTCGAAATGATCGAGCGACCAATACTGCACTACTGCATATGGATTGATCCTAATTGCTAGGATGGGGAATGATGAAAAATGGCCATTAATCTAATCCGGAAATCCGGCTAATCAAAGCTTATATATTTCTCGACTTATATTAACAATCAGAATGAGTCCAACGGGTTTTTTATACGTAAAGCCTCTGGGTGTCCGGTTTGACGGAAAATCGAAAATTTGTAAAATTGTCGTTTCTCGAACGTCAATTTCGACCATACCACTGGACCGATTTTAAAGTGGATACTCATCCGAAGCAGAATTTAATGCTCTTTAATTCTTGTAATAGTAAAGTTTTCGTTGGAAAGCGCCTTTTTGTAGTTATAAGCGAAAAACTAAAAAAGGTCCGAAGATTTCGTGGTTCTTTTGATGTCCTCAAGTAAGCTCGAGTCGAGAGACCGTGCGAACCTAGGATACTTATATTTGACCTCAAACGAAGCGATCTAAACGATCTCCCGCTTTCCAACATTTTTTTCCTCCAACGGATTCTATTTTACTGGCCTACATGTATTTTATTAATTTCATTTTTGCTCTAGCTCTTGGGAAATCTTCTTCCATGTATAATCCATAAACTCCAAAATGTTATAATTCCTAAGTAACAAACTAGCTTTCACATTTAAACTTTTATTTTAAAAACTACAAAGATTTCAAACATTTAGAAACCGAAGAAACTTCTATATTTCTGAAAGTTTTAAAAATCTAGATTTTTAATCAGATCTAGATGTTAAAAAATATCAAGCATTATGACTGTGAATAACAATACAACTATAAAGCTTGAAGATACCAGGATTTCAGATATCTACGGTAGCAAAGTTTCCAGAGATTGATATAGTTTCAATAGTCGAAAGTATCAAAAATTCAGATATTTAAAGAGGTTTGTGCTTCCTAGTGTGTAGTTGAACTTCCATTTTCGCACGTGGCATACTTACATGAAGGTTTCGAAATTTATAATTTTATAGCTTTTATTCTTTCGAACCAATAGTTCAAACAGTATTGGTGTATTTTAGCGCAAAATTGAAATTCAAATAATATCGAGATTTAAAAAAATACTATTGGATAAGATTAAAAAAACTTAAAAATAATCATGTTTAATAACTTGTTACTGAGTCCCCTTGTTTAATTACACCTTTACAGGGTTTCTCATAACGTTGTGACTTTCCAAATATTTCTGAGACACATTAAGTGCTAATGCCTTTGAGCAATAACAGTCATTTTAAATAGCCGTAGAAACAGTAGCTACAAATATTAGCTTTCTACCAATTATACTGATACATTTGGAAACTTGACAAATAGCAATTACCTAATTTTAAAATGATTACATTAGATGACATCATTTTTCACTATTATGATTATATTCCTATGAACTAAAGAAACCTATTAGGTGCAATGGAATGTTCATTTTCGAACAATTATGCCAAATAATTTGTGTAATATGGGTAATTAATAACTAATTACAAGCGCAGAAATCTTTAATTTTGACTAAAACATACAGTACTAGTCTTGCATATAAGTAGTGCAGAGAAGAAAACTAGCCATCATTCATAGTTTGACTAACGAGTCTAGTCGAGCTTTTTCTGTTTTGTTTTAAGGAACAAATCAATTAAAAATCAAATTTCATAGATTTGTGCGCAGAAACTTTTGATGATGGTGCAGTCAGATGTTACCAGACTAAATGAATTACTTCTGCTTACAACGAAATCGTGAGAAAAAAACTTTCAGTTCCGAGGAGCGAGGCAATAACAACCATACTATTACCATATTACTGCTGAGGTTAACACATAAAATTCGAGGAAGATGAATGTTAACGGTAAGAAAAGTTTCACGGATAATATTGATTTTATTTTAAATTCTAGTATATTCATGGAAATGTTTTAAATGTTGTAACAGATGAAAACAACAACCTACCACAGATTATAAACAATATGTTATTTGAGGCGCTTCAAGCTGCAATGGCCGGAATGTTTAACGGCCCTCTTGATAGAGAAGTCAGATTGATTAATATGAACGGCGCACCAGTCAACTTGCGAATCAAGATATTCATTGAACCCGTTAATGTGGAGGAGTTTATGGAAGATGGTGGATATACTTCTCTTATGGATGATAGTGAAGAATACGAAGATGATGAGAACGAAGTTCACAGTTTAATTATTGTTTAACCATTTATTTATGAAAATTTCGAAAGGATAAAAACTTCTTAAAATGTAAAACATGTTAAAATAAAATAAAACTTGTAAATTTAGATACAAACTGTTAGAAATTATGTTATAAAACTGTAAGAATTAAATGGTCACAATATAAAATATAAAATTCCACGCAAGCCACTAGTCCCAGTGTTTCATTGTATAGTTCAAAAGAAGAAAATAAGAAGGAAGTAAATTTAATCAGCCAGAAAAAGAAATATTGTATCCAGGTGGAGTTATGTTTGTATTGCACGATTTAGATTATGCTAGTTGTCTATCGAGAAAGCTGATATGTCATTCTAGAGTTTTTGGTTTGACTGGAACAAATAAAGAAGTGAAGTGAATAGTTAATTGTGAGTGTGTACTTATTTCTCATCACAAAGCAAATATCATATATGCTTATTAGATTCAACATAAAAGAATACTCAGACAGCAAAATTAATCTGATATCAGAGAATAAAAATTTATACATATGCCAAAAAATATGTCATCTATTAATAATTTATAGTTCTTAAAATAAAAAGAGCCTTTGAGTAATAAACCGGTAGTGGCGTCAGTAACAAAATAAATTCAAATATAAATAAGCGACTTTGACTTTTAATAGGTTCTAACACAGGCGCAATCTCACCCTCGATTTTTAGTATATTGTTTAAAATAACAAACTCAAGCGATTAAATAAAAAAAATAGTTCCGATTTTTTTGGAACAGAAGCCATAACTATTTATGTCTCAAGTAACTTAGGTTAGCTATCAAAAAAATATTTCCAATTGGCATTTAAACAAAAGGCATAAATTAGATATCAATACTATACACTGGAAAGATATTAGAAAAGATTGCAAATTACTACTTAACAGCTACATCCAACAATGAAACTTTTTAATTCTATTTAATAAATACTATTGAACTTTAGTAGTTAGTAATCCATACAACGTTATTAAAACAATAATTCAATTGCAAATAGTTAATACATACATTTACTAAATCTTTATTTCTCATACTACAGTAAAATCTTTCGAAATCTAAAGTAATTGTATAATGATGAATATGATGATATTGGTCACCAACAAAATAGTACACTCTAATTTCATTCTTTTTATCTTTATCAGTCACTGTAACTTTTCATATGTATCTTTATATTTCTTTCACTTTCTCAAATAACCAATATTTTCTACATTTATTTAGTAATTAACGCAGTAAATAAAATTATTTGGTTCTATACAAATTAATACGAATTGGCATATGAAAGGAAATTCTTCCAATAATAGGGTGTCCCATTAAGACGTAGTCGGAATTTGGCAGTGGTTAGATAACCATTAAAGAAAGAAAATTCCTATATACCATTTTTCTCGTACTTATATACTTTTGGAGAAAAACGGCATCGAAGTTCAGCCTAATGTTTTCAAATTTAATAGTATGAATGCACATGACATATATTTTAAACTTCAAGGTGATAAACAATACTACTTGCTTGTTTTCGTGAATGTACAAGCAATCATAATAAAGTAATAACCCGTCTTTATGTTGGTCAAGTGTTTCGTGGAATAAGAACAGATAAATAAATAAGAAATGTATTCGTGTTTGATATTATGTTTCAAAAACGGTATTTTTTGTTTTGTTGTATAAGACAAGTTCATATTCTTTTAATAGGTACGTTAATCCCTATTATGTGTAATACAAGGAGATCTGCGAATAAAAAATGTTTTCGTATTAAATTTGTTTACAGTAAATCAAATAAGATATTTTCGAAAATTAGCTGGAAGGTAATTTAGTATTCTAGTAGTGGTATTATTTGTTTTGATTATTAGATTTTTGTTTCTGATAACCGCGTGCCATTTGTGTTATTTTTTGGGCATGCTGTACTGTATTATTTCCTACTATTTTTTATTTAAAATAATATTTATTATTCTCAGAAAGTACTACTATGTAATAAATAGGTATAGGATTTCTATGCATTTGCATGTTTTTTCTGCTTATAGCAAACATATGCAGAGTTATATTTCTACATGTTTAAGCCACATATGAATCACATATGTCAATTTGAAAGTGCATATAAATGCATATTTAGGTGTTTTTTTATAAACGCATGCATATTTTAGCATTTTTGAACGAGTGTGCATATTTTACCACGTTTTGGGCGCTTTACATGCTTTAATTATGAGATTTCTAATATTCTTTAAGCATTTTAGACAATCAACCAAGGGCGGCTTAGTTGAGTCTAGGGGAAACCCATAATTTAACTTTATTGTTAAATACTAAGCTTTAAAATATTTTACTGCCTTAACCATCTGTGTACTTGTTAATATTTTCTAAGAAAGAAAAAGTTTCAACTAAAATTTAGATACTTATATCCTGCGGTATTGTGATAAATAGGTATTAGGAAATTTCAAAGAACCTTTGACAACTTCCTGTTCATAGAAAAATTTGCCTGTACTTTTGTTTACTAATCTTGTAATCTTTCAATTAAGACAGTTCAGAAATTGCAAACTGCATTTCAGTTTGAAATTTTAGAGTGTAAAGATGGGTAAAGAAAAACGGTCTGTGTCTGTTACACTTTGAAGTTATGTTAAGGAATTCAGTGTTCTTACAACTGACGATAAGGTGTTGTATTGTACAGTGTGCGACGAAAAAGTGAATGCAACGAAACGCTTTCAAGTTATACAACATCTGAACACGGTTCGACATCAAAAGTGTGTTGCCCTGAAATCAAAAAAACAAACATTGTTACCGGGGTACCTTAATAATTCGCGCGGTGAGTCCAGCAAATCGATCGAATTTAATAAAAAACTATGTAGTGCATTAGTGGCTGCAGATATCCCGTTAAGTAAAATTAGTCACTCAGCATTTCGTAATTTTCTGGAAGAAATTTCAAAAATGCCAATACCCGACGAGTCTACACTCAGGAAAAATTATTTACCTCGTTTATACGAAGAGACCATAAAATCAATTAGAAAACATGTAGCGAATAACTACATATGGGTTTCCACTTCATCTCCTTCGTTTTGTTAGTAGAATTTAACTAATTAAAGACAGCAGAGCAATTTACGAATGTTTTATTTTCTATTTTGTTAGTTACATATTTAATCACAACAATATTTTTGCTTGATTAAAATATAATTTTTTTAAATAACTGTTTTGCGCTAATTGTTTGTAACCGACTAATTATGTAGTTCGATAAAATAAAAATCAAATTTTTGTGTTCAGATACGTGGCTAACGTTATAATTGGCGTTTTAAACTCGGAGAACAATGCCAAATCCTACCTATTAGCAATGGACGTTTTCAAGAGCACCAATCATTGTTCTGTGGCAAAATTGTTTAATAATTCGATGGCTATTTTGTGGCCGGACGGCATACAGTACAACAAAGTACTCCTGTTCGTCACCGACGCGGCACCGTACATGATCAAGGCTGGAGCAGTCTTACAAGTTCTGTACTAAAAAAATGATCCACTTAGCTTGTCTTGCCCATGCAATGCATAGAGTTGCGGAAAAAGTGTGAGAAATATATCCTAACGTAAACTCTATAATTTCAGATGTAAAAAAAATTGTTTGTAAAGCTCCATATCGCATACAAATATTTAGGGAAACTGCTCAAGGAGTGCCTCTCCCACCTGAGTCTGTAATAACAAGGTGGGGTACTTGGCTTTCTGCAGCAGAATATTATGCAACTTATTTTGATATTATTAAAGCATTTGTAAAATAAACTTAATAAACACGATGCACTATGCACACAAAGCGCACAGGATGCTTTTAATAGAATTATTGTTTGTTTTGACAAATTTTGTGCGTTTAGCTAAAGTAATTGAGAAATTATAAAGCCAGGGAAATTCATTAGATGAATCTCTTGAGCATGTAAAATTGTTAGGTGTTTCTTAGAATAAAGTAAAAGGACCAAAGGATTTGACTATAAAACAAAAATTTAAATCCGTTATAGACAAAAATCCTGGTTTTCACTTAATTAAAAGCATAAACGATGCATTATCTGGCCAAGACATTTTAGACGAGTTAAAACATTATTCGCTTGTAGAATTAAACAATTTTAAGTATGCCCCAATTACGTCTTGCGATGTGGAACGGAGTTTCTCAAAATATAAAACAATATTTAGGGATAATAGGCATATGTTTACTTTTGAAAATTTAAAAATGTACGTCATTGTGAACTGTAACGCTCTATGTTTAGAAAATATAATTAATTAAATTATTGCATAGGATGTCTAATTAAAATAATTTCTGTAAATAAAATGTAAATAACGCTAAACAGGTGTTTTTTAATAATGAAAGTGCATATATTTATTAAAAATTTCTAATAAAAGCATATTTCATGATTTTTAAGTTCATATTTAAGTGCATATTTCACGTTTTTATAGTGCATAGGTGCATGCATATTTCAGCATTTTTAAGTGCATACAAATCCTATACCTAGTAATAAATAAAGGGCACCGATTTCTAGTGAAAAGCAATAAAATCATCACTGTAGATACCGCAAATATTCCTAAGCATTCTGACTAATAATTGGACACAGCTGCATTAGTACTAAAATAATGAAAACAACCCCGCGGACTACGTTTATTTTGAGTACATATTATGTTTGTAAACACTCGGCCAAGGTAGGGCCTAACAATTTGCAAGCCCCTTACACTGCAGTTTTTAGTAAAATAGTATTTACTTATTTTTTTAGGCATTGTTTTTATACTGTGTAAACAGATTACCGTTCATCAAGGTCATTCTATCAAAACATAAAAAATAAAGGTTTTTACTAATAGAACTGTGTACTACTGTATTTAGATTTTAAACTGCCAATAAAATAAATAATAAATAAAAAGTCACAATACCTATTGATGGATAGATTAAATTATCGTCTTTAGTTAATTATGTTTATTAACGAATAACAAATCAAATTTAATGATATTAAATGGGTCAGTATTGAAATGATGTAATTTCTGTCTGCGTTTCCTATTATAATACATCTCCCGGATTAATTTCAAAGCACACCAAACGCAAACCAATAATAATATGTTAAAAATTCAAGTAGTAGTGTATTTGCAAGAGTTATATCTAGGTCTCCTGTATAATGTTAATAAAATGCTTGTCCAAATAATGTCATAAAAAAATGTTAGAATTTGGTAAGTTATGACAGCTTTGTGTACTCTATTCTCTATACTCTATTATTCTTAAAATATACTTCCTGACTTAATAAAAAATTAGCAGAGGCTCTAAAATACAATTTCTCCTTTACACTCGTAGTTGAAATTTGACGAATAGTGAATTACTTTTTGAATGGCGTGCTTTAAAAAGTAAATAGTGCTAAAACCAAAATAATTTCACGCCATATTTATTTTCTGGAAATGAAGAGCAGATACCTGTTGATTGCTATTGATATTTATCAGTTCTTAATTCGGACACTTAAAAATAGATGGCGTTAATATCGAAACGTATTCAAAGAACGTATTAGGGGAACCCCTCGTTGGTTCAAATTACATCATATACCAGCGATTCTCAAACTTTTTCAATTTCAAAAAACCTACATTACAGGTTTCATAACTATGTTTGTATAACAAATAGATAGTAAGAGTCCAAAAATACATACAAATACACGATGTAAGTCAATAATTGTTTGAAATCCATTTTGGTTTACCATTTTGAAATCTATGAAAACATAATATATTTTACTTTTTAATGAAAATTAAATATCTCCATATGCGGTGTAAGTTTTAAGGGTCATAATTAGAAATTAAAAGACCAAAGTAATTATTTATTAGTTTATTTAATAAAAAAATATACATACGTAAAACACAAGGATGATGTAACGTTTACAACTACAGGGTGATCCACTAGTGTGGCAAAGTTTGATATTTATACTTTGCCTGACAGAAATATTAGAAAAATATATTATGGAAAATAGTATATGAGATACCCAAACTCCATCGTTCAATTCCAGTGATATGAACAAAACATGTAGTTTTTGAATTGATGCATCTTGTTTTATTGAATTTTTGGATACTCCTGAGATGATAGCTAATCTTAATGGCATATCATGCTTAGGTTCTAAAAAGTGATTACTTTGGAGCTACAACCATTTGAAAATCACCAGTATTTTCAGGAAAATGCCAAAATGCGAAATATCGATCTGTATTTCTACAACTTTCTACAGTACCCTGTATAATTACAAATATGACTACCTATATTACTTTATTTTATATATTTCACATATAGCCCTGATCAGAATGTGACTAACTAACAAGTTGCACAAAGTTTTTATACTGTTGGAATATTACAGGCAATTTTGAACCTAAGCTGTATGCCATTTTATAGATTATAGAAATGTCTATTGTTTAGTATATATTTTAGTTTTACATATTTTAATTCCAAGCAAAATATTTAAAGCTTTTGCTGTGACACACGGTACAGAAATTTGAAAATTGTTTTTTTTTCTTTGTGTTTTGTATCACTTTTCCTGTGAATATAATTACCACAGCATTTCATCGGGTATTTAAAACTTTCTACTATTAAACTATTAACATCTCAGAAAAACAACTGATCAAATTTGTGAATGTATTAAATTAATAATATTAGGTATAAATGTTAACTGTAATTAACATTGTCGAACCACTGGAGTATGAATATATACTTGTACGTAATATATGGCGGTGTTATACTTAACGTCAACCACTGGTAGGTGTCTGTGTGCTTGTCGAGACTGACTGCTTAACGTGCCCATCCGTCAACAAGGCGAACTGTACTGAGACTTTGTATATCAACGAGAAAAATCTTGATCAATCTTTAGTTTCCCAATAACACTTTTGATGAAGTCTGACTTTATTTCAACAACATTAATTGATAAAAACGCAGCAGCATTACAGAACTCATGAGTATTGGAACCGTTATTATCTTAATAACATTTTTTGTCTCATAAATATGAAAACTGATTTAACAAGCTTCAGAAAAAACAGTGCCATTTAAGGAAATTATTATTTTTAATTTTTGTCAAAAATTATGGATAACAAGTAAAATAAAAATTAGTAATTTTTATTTTATGTGATATGACAGTCATCATGTTTTAGCGACTCCATTTGTTTCTTTTCTGGATCATTTTTAATTTTTTCTCTTCTTTTCTTTACATTTACATTTACGTAAACAAATTGTATTACGTGGAATTATAAATCCACGTGAATGATGCAATGAAAGTGCCACGCGAATGACTATTAGAGCATTAATATAACATAGCGCCTAGACTATTTTCTCTGGAGGCTTCATACTAGATATAATGAAACAACACAAGTAGTGTATCAACTTACGAAAAATTCATTTCTAAATTTAACATCAGTAAGAAATTATGATAACCACGTGAATGATGCGAAATAAATGTACTCTTACATCAAACCATATAAACTACCTCTATAAAGTTTACATATCAACTGAATCAAACTCCTTTTTACTTTGAGAATACATACTAGGGACATGCCACGTGAATGATATATGACATAATAAAGTTTACTTTTTATTGTGAAAAAAATAGGTCAGTTGTTAATATATACTTGGCTAAATAGACTGCTATTGCATCTTCACAGTACTGAACTAACAGGTAAAAAGGTATTCGTAATATATTATTAATTAAACAGGGACAGTAAATTTAATATTTCTGAAGAATTACCCAATAACACTGTACTACAAAATTGGACTTTAAAAAAATTCCCAGGTTCTAATATACTTTTTCTAGAGGCTTTTAAGATGCAGATCATGAATCTGCTATGGGTTTTTTCGGGTCAGGTCAAAGTTTAGTTATATTCCAATTTGTTTTCAAATAAAACTCGTTTTTAAATGCATGAAAGGGTAGGCAAACTTTTACGTTTAACAACATCCTGTATGGCTACCTGAATCTGCAGGTACAGGTACATCATACTTTTGTGTTAAAAGTGTGTAACTACCATATTTAAACATTTTTCTACTCTTGTTCCCAAAACGAAACTTACACCAAAAAGAGTCTGCACCTAGCTGTATAACATACTGTATTTCTAAAAAAATTGAAGGTACACTTTCATAGAATTCAAGGTCAAAGGTAGTTACTTAAGTAAGTTACTTGATGTCCTCTACTATCCTACTAAATTTCACGAAAATCTGAGATGGTCAGGTTGAAAAATTCATTTTTCTTGTGATGATTTGGTATGGAATGACACAAATGATATCGAAACAACAGTATTTGACCTTACCCGAAAAAAGCAATAGCAGATTCGTGATCTTAGTACCAAGAAGCTGTAGAAAAACCATATGAAAACCTGGAATTTTTTTTGTGTTGTAAAGTGTAATTAATGTTTTTGTGCCACTTTCTTTTGTGCTTCTGTAATTGAAGGTGGGTCTCTCCATTTTAAATTTTTTCCTCTTCTGTTCAAGATTATTTCTGGTACAACACAATCTGTATAAAACGTTTTTAATTTTGCACCGTCTGCATCCTTGTGCTAATTCAACAGATGTCACGTTTTTACTGATTGTGTCAATTTCTAAAGAGCTTGCATTTAATCCTATTCGACTTAACACCTGACCTACATTATACGTACCTTTCTGAAAACGTCGGTCAAAATTATTAAAAATTTGAACTTTCTCTAATCAAAAACTTTATTAAGATTTTTTGTTCCAAATGCCATCATAAATGCGCTGGTCAAGTCTGGTGTAGGGGTTATGAGACCCTGTACATACATTTCTAATCAGTTGGACTTTTTAAATACATGGTCAACGTTATCAATAACCTAGTTGACAGAGCCAACACCACCAAATTAAAAAAGTTTTAATAAAAAGAACTGTCTTGTATGTAGCTAGCTGTAATATAATGTATATAAAATGAATAGAGATTATTTACAACAGACAAAAATATAAAACCCGAAAGAGAACAAACCTACTATCATTACCACACATATACATATTAGATATACGAAAACACATACAAAAAAAAGCTTATAAAAATTTAAAAACTCTTGAGTCATTCTTTCTGAATTCAACCACCGGCGGATCCAAAAATAAACGCAACTTAGAAAGGCCTGTGGGAGCTCATTTTAAAGCTTGAAACCTCTACTTTCGAATGCCACATGATTCCTATATATAAAAAAAATAAATTTTGTAATAATTGCAGTACTTGCTACTTAGGACAAACATAAGCCAATATGAAAATGCAATAAAAAAAAAACTTTACAAAAATACTGCTTTCAGTATACATTTTAGATTATGTTTACAAATTTAACTTATTTAAGTGGTTTATCTAATAAAACTTAAACTAGTGCATTAAATTTGTTTATTTTGAATGATAACGTTTGAAGCTTTTTACTTTCTGAATAATTACACTTTAATTCTACTTTTAGAATACATATTAAAATCTATTTGGTCAAATTTCAACATTTATAAAACTCAGGCCCGGATTTAAGGTGCTAGGCGCTCTGAACCCAGTGGCGCCCTCTCTTATCGTGCATCTTTTTGTGGCGGTATCTTCTTCCTAGATCAATCCAATGGCATAAGAGTATACAAAAATGGTCTAGCACTAAAACTTAAACAGTCGTCAAAAAATGAACGGATTTGTTTTTTATTGCAAATTCTAAACCCTTCAGAAATACAAAAACATATTTACAAAATACATTTTGGAAACTTAGGAAATTGGCACAAGGTTGGCAGCCATACTTGACCATATTCACAATTATCATTGTGATATGTAGTGATATGTAATAAAAGGTACCTATTTTTAGGAACAATCTTATTAGAAGTAAATTAAATAATTATTTTTTCAGAAAGTGTATGACGTATATCTATGAAATTTGTAGGGGTTAGAAAGAAACCTTGCGGTTCATATGTTATTACTTTTCAGACAAGAAAATGTTTTATTTATATGAAACAAACTGCAACATAAATAAAAAGAACATGTGTTTTATTTACGAATGTGTTTTAAGATAAACAGTCTCATTCTGCAGCATAGACAAAGTTGAATTTTAGTGACAAATTATTTCAAGTTCAACAAACTACAATCCTCAGCATTATGCGACATAAGGAAAATGTCTAGCAGAACGTAAAGACCGGACTGAAAACCTGTACTTAAAATAACTTGGAAAATAAACATTTTAGAAAAAAAAGCTTTTTTTTAGACATCTTGTATAAAATTACCGAACTATTGTTTTCAGAAGTTTGTACATTTTCATAAAACACGTTTGGAGATTCTTGTACGATTGATTCTTCTTTTTGAACAAAAAATGATCCTTTTTTCGGAAACGAAAATTCAACTTTCTTTCCTTCTTTGTTGAATAATGTATTTCATACATTTTACTAATTGAAAAAAACGAATTCTTGTTACAATAGGACTACAATTTTATTGACAATGAATCTTACAAAACAATCTCCGTATTTTTGTCATTTTCTCACTACTTTCATAGAAAGCGCACAAACATACCAAATAGCATCAGTATATCTCATCATTCACCACTACTCCTTAATCCACAAACATATTTGTTGTTCAAGTTGTCGAATAATCCTTAACACCCGGCTGACTAATGTGTACTAATGTGTAATATGTATAGGAGCTAACTATATTATCCAGTAACTGTGGTTTTTAAACAAGCTGCAGTTATGTTTTACAACAGAATATCCAAATGAGTCATACAAAGCAATAAATGAACAAAATAGAATTTCTAAAATCCTGCTAGAAATTTATGTCGTGCGTAAATGTCATATTGTATTTACTTATTATAAAGCCGTGCTAATTAGTACAGTATCAGTAGATATAAACCGGTAATTCGTATTAGTAATTCATAGTATAAAATAGTAGTTCACTTATTTTATTTTTTAAATTAATTTCTAATTTATCTTTGTACATAAATAGACTTTGTCCGTAGAAAATAAATTAAAAAGATTATCTCAAGACTTACGTGTCTTAATATAATCAATTTCTACCCAAAAACGCTAAAAAGGTATTGTCAGTGTAAATCCATTTTCATCGTCTTCAACTAAATATAAAGTTGGGCGTAGGTTGAAGATGATTGATTGATTGATACAGGTTGCACGAACGTCTAGCATTTATCTACATACAGCAAATTGTAAATGAAAAGCCTGTAATTAATAATAGTACCTGTTGAACATAAATTGCATAACATTTGTAGGTGCATTGTATATACACATTATGTTCTAAGTATGTCATATATTTTAGTCTACAAGTGCAACTTTTGCCAAGAAATGTTCTCAAGGAATGATTATTATTATTAATTATAGTTCATCAGTAGAATATTAGTGTACATGGGCGTAGCCAGGATTTTTGTTTGGAGGGGGGCAGACATCTATCTGTCCCTAGTAGCGCTGAAATACAAATTAATATGAAAATTACGTGCCTCTAACTAATATTCTAAAGTGATGCTCAATGGCATGTAACAATTACGTACACCGCGGAATACTTTTGAGACGTAAAAATTAATACGTGAGCAATAGAATCCTTTTCATATATTCGTCTTTACCATACCATCCACGTGCTTTTGACGAGTAAGTGAATTGAACAACAGATTTTCTTAATTTATAAAATCCCTACACATAGTGTCCCCCCCAAAACGTTTAGTCTCATTTTTAGTGCAATGGAAAGAGGTAGAAAAATGTATACTTCTCGTCATTTAAGACGAATTTAAAAATGAGACTTTAAAAATTTTAAATTTGATAAATTCTAGTGCATCAATTCAGGATTCGGAAATGGAATGTTGGAATGTCCGTTTATTTATTGTTAGTATTGTTACACATTTGTTGTCCGTGTTTATGATTAATTAAATATTGCTTAAATCAATATTTCAGTATTATAAATACGTTTTTGTTAAATACAGTAATTTGAGATAATATTTGCACAGTATTGAAAATTCTAAATCATTTAGTTCACAACAAAAATGTAGCCTATATCAGCCTTTGAACATGTGATTGACATCTGAAGTGTTGATTCTTATCATTTTTTGCTTTCATCAACATGCACAATCCATTGAGATAGTGCCCAATTTCGGCTATTTTACAACATTATTTCTATTTAAAATGTTGAATTAACTTTGTAACAATAATATATATTTGATTCAGTTAAAACAAGCATTCTTTGTTCACGGAAGAATCTTATCAATTAAAAAAGTATAATTTGTTTACTGAATCATTGATGAATGTTATCACTAATTTTATTATTAAATCTGCCCATTTCTGTGGTAACTTCGCAGCAACTATTCTATTTAAACTTCTATCAAAAGTTCCTCAATACATTGTAATTGAGATTAAAAAAATGGAAATCGGATAAAAATATAGTTGTCGGAAACTTTTAAAAAAAGGCTATGTTAATAAATAACCAAAATTTTTTGTTAGTGTGTAAACCTGAGTACTATTTTTTATTTAATGTTTAAACAGATTTAAATAAAAAAAGAATGGCTAAATTCGGTTGAAAATCATAGATTAAGCAGCTTAAACTCATAAAACAATAGTCGCGGGTTCGATCCCCGGACGGGCTGATAGTCATGCATAGCGGATAATGTGTCAAGGTCAATGATGTTAACATTAAAAATCAAAGGATGTCTCGCCATTCCGTTCCCTCTCCCAAAAACAATCAGATTAATCCAAATGATTCCGTAAATCGTTTCTGCATAGCAGATAGCACTGACTTTGCATGACTTGGCATTTCAACTGACACTGAGACAGTTAATTATTGTAGAGGAGGTAGTACCGTGTAGACCTTTAAAAGACTAACTTTAAATAAAACTTACTGTACTAATGCTGCGATCGTGTCAACATGGATTATTACTATTTTATTTGCAATACGTGTTAAATGATACAAAGAAAGATGAAATGTTTAAATATTTTGTCATTCCGGTATACCAAAATTATAAACCTATCGCAACTTTTCTGTTAAATGTAATGATGATAGATCGAAAAATAACAACGTGCCAACAATGTTTTTTAATAAAAACTGTCTTTAATAAAATACACTTGTCATACTGTCAAGTTGATACACATGATAGAAACCACTTTTATATTATTCCTATTTGGGCACAATTTGATATCAATTTGTTATTTTTACTGAAGGTCATAGTAACACATCTATTAACAATCATAACAAATTGCAAATTCATTATTAGCCTCCAACATTTTACAAGTAAATATGAAGTAGTTTTCACTTTAGAAAAAATCACTTTAAAGTAATATTCACTATAAGATGCGTCTCTAAAGTTTGTGTTACTTAATTACCAGTAACTGGAACTAAATAAATTTTTCTTCAAGGTTGTTGTTACCACGGAGTATAAAATAAGTTAAAACATTCTGAAACTTTGAAGTGACTCTTACTATAAAACGATGTTAACGTTTTTTAACCACTTTCCAGTTCCTAATGTCACTGCAAAGTTCCTATTGGAACTTGAATTACGTTTAACCTCAAATTTAACTATGAACATGAATTTTCTATTTTTGTATACTGCTACATAATAATAGATTAGATATGGCATTTTAAGGTTGTGGCAACCAAACAAAGAAAATAAATATATTATCTGTAAGTCGGCTGCAGCTGCACGTAGGGCCTACGTGATAATAATAATCGCCCCCTCCCTCCCGCACACGCTTATAGCTTCTGGGGCCTGGTTTCCAGGTTATGGGTTGTAGCAATTATTATTATTATTATTATATTTCACCCATGTTCCTTAAAAGTGGAAGCAAAATAATATATTGTATTGGGCCCAACTACTATCAGTGCAAAAACGCTTAGTTGTAACTATCACTGTAGACTCTCAATTAACAAACTCGGATAGCGTTATTTTTACGTGGCGCACCTTATGAAATAATCACCACGGTCCTCCTTTCGGGGACACGTATTGAGATACGCTCAATTAGCGTACTAATGCTATTGCAAAAGCTACCAGTACGCACTGGTGGGAGCGATGGATACATATCCAAACCTCTACTACCGGAGTTATAAAAGTACTCATTCGTTAGGGTCCTTTTCCCGGCATAGGAGATGATCCCTAGTCCAGCTTCAGACTTTCCTCACAATGTGGGTCGACCACGAATCCAACCTCAATGTGGCTGGGCTTGGTATACCCCGCGCAATGGTTCGAGCCGGTTTATTTGAATCACAAACTAGAACTGCTCAACCATAGCGTGATTCTCATACTCCTGTCTCTGAATTCAATCTACCTGATGGCATGCGGTTTTCCATCGGCCAGGGTTTACCCTCCCACCCCGACCTAGATAAATTTCACTCGGATTCTCTTCCATTAGACTAGGTCAATCAGCGGATGACTCCAGTCAGTTCTATGAGTGAATTTTATTATAATTCTATTATTTATATGCAGTTTTTTTTTAAATTTTGATGAAATTAATTTTATTCACAATCATAGTGCAATATGTACGTTTCTATTATTGTAAAAACCTTGGAAAGTAAGCTATTGTTATAGCAACAACAAAGTGTTAGCAATTTCCTTTATTTCCACTTTCTATGTAAATGACACTTTACAAGCATTTATGGCAACTAAGTAAATGAGTAGTTACAACTACAGCCCTGTAAAACCTTACGGGCTCTTAAAAGAGACCTGTAAAATTTTACAATGCTCATCAACAAAAAGCTATAGAAACTAATTTGTTACTTAACTACAACACCATGACAAAGCCTAGCTATAAATTGTGCTACTGCCTTTGATTACAAAATGTCTTTTTATAAAAAATATACAATTCATAAAAAGCTGGTGAAGGTGGAAATAAAACTTTGTACGCGACACGCTTTGCAATTGATCTTTACTGGGCTCACTGGATTATGGAGGCTCGCTCCTTCGTCGCTCGCACCACAAACTTTTTTAAACTCACCCGTAAAGATTTATTTACAAAGCTTGGTACGTAAATAACTATTACATGTCTGTAAAACTGGCCAGTAAAGTATTGGCCAACTTTTATTTGTAAATAATGTAAGGCAAGTCGTTTTATCCGATTTAAATTTAGGTTTTTATAAATGTATTTAAAGCTAAAAATATCTTTTTTATTTAATATTAGTTTTAATTTTATTTTTCCGTATTTTATATTTAATAAATACGATGGAATTAATTAATTTCCATTTTAAAAATACTGAGAGCACACATTGTCATCTAGCGGCGATCAATTATTTAAAATTTCTTTTTGTCGCTAGATGGCTGATTGGAATTTATTGACAGTTTACAGAAAATCTATTATAGAATTTATAATTATTTTTTACTTCGATAATTTAAGCCTACTGATTGTAAATAAAATAATGCATATTTTGTTGGAAAAGTTTCCAAGCCTATTACTATTATTTATGGGTATGAGAGGTCAAAAAACAACTGATTATTTTTAATATTCCTTTTATTTAAATGTGTAAATTTTCGCCAATATTTTATGGCTTCTTCAGACACAAGACATTTGAATATTAAAGTCGTAGTTACATGCTTAATCAAATTCATGAATAATAACATTGATTGTTTACTACATTTAAAGTTGTTCATTACCATCCTTTTTTAATGTTTATTTTAATTCTTTTCTTAAGTTTGTAAAACAGTTATATTGGTAAAAAAAGAATCATTTAATTTAAAAAAAAAATTACAAAACTGAATAAAAGGAATATAAAAAATAATCAGTTGTTTTCTGACCGCTTATACCCATAAATAAAATTAATTTCATCGAAATTTCAAAACTACATCCAACTTGTATCGGTCAAGATACCTCTATTGTCTTTTTTCTATTATTTATATTGTATTATATTATTAATTTATATTGTTTTTATATATAGGTACTATTCATTCAAAACAATAAGTGTTGCATAAATTATGAGTTTATAAGTTGGCGTGTAGTGATTGCCTGAATATATACATAGGTCAAGCAGGAAGATCGTTTAACAGAACATATATTATTGTTTTTAACAGTCGGTTCAAGGTTTTTATAATTGATTCAGTTTGATTAATAATTATGTTATGATATTAGTGGTTTACTGCTTGTTATAGTATATTAAATACCTGCTTGCTCTTCTAATACCGAACTAAATCGTTAACTATTTCAATGGTGTTCCCGTAATTATTTTTGTAAAATTTAAAATACATATAATATACCTTATGTATATTGCGTTCTATATCTTTTGTTATCCGACCAAAGTACCTCAAGGTACCTAGACTAATTGTGAAGATGCTGACTCACTGGCACAGAAGCTGTCCTTAGTGATAGTTCGAAAAGGAAAACACATTCTAAATTGAAAAAGTGGCAAAATTCTAATATATTTTCTAAATTATTCAACATTTTGTTCTCTTAGTTTTCAGCTCTAAAGTACTGAAAATCAAATACAGAAGCATAATCCACAAGTCTTTTGAATATGTGGAAGAGTGTATAGCGATTAGTTTTAACAAAGGTTCAATTAAACCTCATTTCAAAACCACGTCCTGCAAACATGTGCAAAGTTAGTAAATAGTAACAAAAGTTTCTACTTAAACTTCCATAGGTTATGTTTACATTTTCAAGTTATAGCTACTGCGTTTGTGATATCTGAATAGACAAGAGTCTAGTTTCGTTACTGAAAACAGATTTGTAAGCCTTTGTAAACTTGTACGTGCGTTCCTCAAAATTCAATTCTTCAATTCAATTCAAACATTAATACAGTTTGAAAACAGCTCACGATTAGTCGACTATTTACTAGTATTTAAAAATATATTAATCAATACACAAAGAAAAGTTGACGCTTAATCAGTTAATGAAAGATATTAAGACTTCCCAAAGGAAAGGTTTCCCAAGAGCAGTAATTTCAGTTTAATTTGTCTTCCTGATAAACATTGTTAACACACGCATGTTTTTCGGATGGGAAATTTGCAATAAATTTGAAAATTGGGGTTAGTTATTAGCATATTAATATAGAGCCAATAAAAAATCTACATGTAATTTGAATATAAACAGCATGGAACCAGAAAAATGTGCATTTCAGCTCGAATTTGTTTTGAAATTCTATATACATGTAAATAATTGGTAGTGTGGGCTTTGAACTTTTGAAATAGGTTTTTGAAATGTAACATGAAGCGGTAGATAAAGTAGCTAGCCACTTTTATAAATTTATTGCAAAACAAATGCAGTTCTGAGAATATGTTAGAATGAAATTAATTATTTCCTGGAATGCATTTTCATAGAGGATAGAATCAAGAACAGATAGAATTTAATTGTGCAATTGCGTTTAATTGCTGATCGTGCTACCGAACTCACAGCACGTTCCAATCTAATAAAATTGAAACTCATTATGTGAAAATCATTTTTGCGATTTACTTTAAAATTAATGATGTATGTCAAGCAAAAGGTCTTTAATTGATACCTGTTAACTATGTTTTGTAATTTAATACTATAACGAATTTTATTGTACAAATACAGTGAAGACTCGCTAATTCGGACTAATTAAAACAGGGGCATTCCGAATCATCGCGGTTTTCGGATTACCGCGTCTGTAGAGTTGCTATGTTTTATTTGTAAATAAATGCAATTAAAAACATTCTGCAAAAACATTTATTTAAAAGTAAATAAAACTATAAAAATATTTACGCAAAAACTGTTACTTAATACTGAACTTAATACGTTGTTTAAACACAATTGTTTAAAATTTTTTACCGCCCAGTGCAAAGCCACCGCTTTACAACTGTTTCTTAAATGGCTTCACTGCGTGCAAATCACTGAACAGCTTTTCTCTCGCGATTTTGCACTCGCAAATTGTCTTTTTTAAATTTAGTATCCAATCTTTACTTGCCCTTACGTCATCGTTTTGAAAACATCTTTTATAAAGTCACAGCAGCGTGCAGAGTATACGAAACAGTGGAACCAGTCGTGATACGAAGTATGTGTACGAGCCTGATAGCGGATACGTCGCATCGCGACTGTTTCCACTGTTTCGTAAGCACCGCACGGTGTTTGATAAAGATCCCTTTCGGCCAGAATTTCGGAGGATATCAGTGACATAATCTTAAACTATGCAAACAACTTTGTTTCCATCTCCGGATATTCCGCAGGTTTTAACGTTTTTTAACTCGATCCTTCAGATTTTGTAACAAATCTGGAAATGTATAATATTTAAAGTTACAATGCGGTCTTTTTGCATTTAACAATTTTTTAATTTAACACAAAATCTTTTTATGTATGTCGGAGGTACATAATGTCGTAATTCGTAAACGAAGTATCAATTCTTTTTTAACTTAAACCTATGTAACTAATATGAATTGTGAAGTTGCAATGTAACCACTTTTAAAAAATACGTTTTAAAAAATTAGAACTTGCCAGACATAAATATAACGTAAACATAAATAAAATAAAATCTTGTTTATGATATCTACAACGGTAGTTTTGTATCAAATTACAGATCTGAATACCCATTGCATTAGTTACTATAAACAAAACTTGATGAATAAAAACAATTAATTCTAAAGTTCGGATTATCAAAACCTTAAATCCGGATTACAATGAAATCTATGTAAATAAACTGCTGGTCCGGATTATAATTATATTCGGATTAACTTAAATTCCGATCAACGAGGCTTCACTGTATGTATATAATTTATTATATTAATCAATACAACTAAACTCACCTGCTGTTTATGCAGATAAATATTGTGATGAAAATAATGTCAACTTTTGAAAATCTTGCATTTGTCAGGCCTTATATTTAAAAGGTAGTTTACACAATTTACTAATAAAGTTAAAATCACAACAATATATTACAATGTCTGACAGCACGATGTGATCTTAAAATAAACAAAGCTTGGAAATAAAGAAATATATGGTACTACTAAAGTAGGGTTGATCGTGATCTACCGGTCGATCGCGTAATCTTCTTTTATAATCTTATATTATTCTATAATTGCTTAATCTCTCTCCATAAAAACAATTGTACTTCAATTTTTAAAATAGTACACTGCAGTAGAATCATTCCTGGCAGTAATGAGATAAGCAGATTTTATGTCAAAGCTAGTTGTTCCTTCTGTACTAAAGGATGTCTCAAAATAAACTTTTTTTTTCATAATCTCATAACTACTAAAAATATTATTTTGCTTATTGATCTTCTTGGTCCTCTGAAAAAGTCTGAAGCGGTTTACATGGTAATGTGCTGCAACCTACTTCTTTATTTGTAGTTGTGTCTGATTTTGCTGTTTTATTGATACTGTAATTTTCTGTGATAACTCTTTCATTCAAGCCATTCTTTAAAGTCTATTAAACCCCTTTTAGCTTGAAATTTTTCGCATTTTTTTATTATAGTTCTATTTATTTATTTATTATAGGCTAAGTGATTTTGTACGGCAGTGATGGTTATCTGTTAAGTCTATATTTAAACATTCCTGAATGATCTGCTGGGGGTGGGGGCAGCGGTAAGGGGATAATGAGAGGGAACCTGTCGAACTAGTTCCCCACCGCACATTATTTCTGGAGAGGGATATATTTAGAGAAACATTGAGATTTTTCATACCACAAACATCGTGAGTAAATGAATTAATATTAATAGTTGATTAATTACTATTAACCAATTAATAAGTGAATGTACAATAATTAGTAATTGTAAAAATCATCAAAAAGTAATAACAATTAAATTAATAAAAAAAGAAACAAACAGAAAAGGATGATAAATGACAGTCATTAAATAAGCAGACAAAGTCTGCAGAGCTTGGCTCCGTTGATAAATGGCTGGCTCTCAGACTAAGTTACCACGGTTCAAATCCTATGCAGTTCGTATAATTCTTTTTAATAAAATATTTAATATATTTCATAAACCTTTATAAATCATAGAGAGAAAAAGAAAGCACTATTTAAAACCTTTCGACCTTAAAGGTATCCGCCCTCCCTGCGGACACTTGCAAGCCGTTATTGATTGTATCTGTCATTTAGTACGTAGTACGTTTAATTTTTAGTAGTATCAATAGTACCAACAGGAGTGATTTTTCAATAAAGTGATTTTTACTTAATGTTTTCTGATTATAATTACTATTAACTTTCTATAATTAATTGCATTCATAAAAATAAATTATCAAATTAATTAGAAATCAAGTGACTTGTTAGCCAATCAGAACTGAATACACTCTCTACAAATGAAGTGAAATCACGGCCTACTCTGAATTCTATAGTTTTGCCATGGACTTGTTATTAATAAATATGGTCGAATTTGGCTAAATTTTACTATTTTTTTTATTAGCACTAGCATACGAGAAACCTTAAAAACCATATTCCTAATCGTATTTCTTTCTCTGTCTCAAACAATTATGTGTGTTATAACCATTATAACATTATAACCAAACAAACTTTTTTTGCTTCCCGCTTTTATTCTCTTTTAGTATAATCTTTTTAAATTTTGAAAACTGTCTATTGCAATTCCCCATAATAATATCAATTTATCCTAGAAATATAAAAATACCATCGTCAAAAGTAAATATATAGCTGGATGACGTAGATTTGACGTGATAATTACCTCCTAATATCCGAGGTCGATGACGTCATACGCTAGACGTCAATTTCAGGTGTTGCACTAAACTTAATCAGGTTATATTTGGTAATATTTGTGCACTTACAACACCTTTATTATGATTTTCGTAAATTCTGATCTTTAATGGAACCGGAGACTCAAAATAACGGAGAAGTGCGCTAGACAGCGGTTTCCAATTTGTAGATAAAATCTCTTTGGGGATAAAACTTCTTTACAAATTGGTATTAAAAAGGTAAAACAAATAATGTTTAAGGAATTATTTTTTGCGTTACTAAGATCATACTTACTTGAGTAGAAGATACTTTTTTGTGGGATATCAAGATCCTATACAGAATTATAACTCATATCAAGAAAGCACACTTGAGCCAGTTTTGCACGTGATAGTTCCAACTACTAGAGATTAACAACCGTAACGACATTCGAGGATGAACATTCGACATTCGCTGTTCTACGACCATTGGCCTACGTGCTGGACAACCGATAAATCGGTACATGTAACATTTACTACAAAGAGTGACAAATGTCTACAAGTACATCGTACATCTAAACAAACAACTGAAACATGCCGATAATACAAAATACCTCGGGATGCGTCTAGAGCTCATTTTGGAGGATATTCATAAATACAAAAAGGGAATTAAATCAACAATATTTTCATCTTCGTACCCGTTAAGAAATAAAATTATAGTTTGTGTAAATATGTTTGTTTTTCTATGAGACTGTTTCCTTTTTAGATACGTATTTCTGCTATAATATTTGTGCTTATTGTAAAATGACGAACAAAATAAAAGCTAATTCTATTAAAGCACTCTAATAAATTCGTATTAACAAAAATGTATATAGCATTTCGTGATCCTTCTCTAGGCTACTGAATCGTTATTTTGAGTAAAATTTCTTCAATATTAAAATCATCACAAAGGAATAAAACGCTTTTAGAACTATAATTCATCTTTTACGAGACATTATAACTGTTGGTGTTGCTGGTTTAGGGTTTCTGAATTTTATTAGGTTTGTATCTTTTAATAAAATACACATGAGAGATTTTCATCTAAATTTTTTATTGGTATCTAAAGTTTATTTATTAGGTGATATAAGTCAAAGAAAAGAAAACTTTAAAATACTTATATCTTTTTAAATCTTTTATGGGCGTTTGCATCAACAATACTTAACATTAAATAGAGCTTGGTTTCTATGGATATGTTTGTTGAGTTATTTAAGTTTGTGGGACCTAAGTACTTATATATATATATATTCAGTAGAGTTGGAGTAAACAAACATTGCATACATAAATAAATTATAAAAACAATTAAAAGTATTTATATTATATACTAGTACGTATGTCTTTTTTTTGTTAATTTACTTAATAGTCCAGAATAATTACATAAAAAACGTTTGAAATTACAATTTCCCAAAGGAATTTAATCAATCTTTTTTACTTACTTAAAAGGTATCGACTTGTACATTTAATCGATAAGCAATTTTCTAAACTAATAATTTAACCTTGTTTGAAAGTTTATTAATGAAAGAAGTAAAAAGCTATGATTACTAAATTCAGCACGAAGATTGCATTTGTTTGTACGTTTTTGAAAAAAAATTCTTAAATTAGTAAGCACAATTTTTAGTTTTCGCTTTGGTAATTTGAACACTGAACAGAGAGACTTAGCAAGTGCCTCCTTAGTAAATAGCAAATTGTTGCTTTCATATTTATTTTAGATGTAAAGCAGGAGAGCTGTAGTATTCAAGACAATGCTGTAGTGCGTAGAAGACAAGTACGTGATGTATTCCGGATGTGTCTTTGCAGGGATTTAGATGTATTTAAATATCCATGCGTTATCAAAGTTATCAAAGCAACATTGGAAATCTGGATATTATTACGGATTAATACATTTTTTTTACTTTTTTATAATACTATACTATTGATTATAGACAGTAAGAAGGCAAGAAGGTTTGCTTGCTAAAAATCTAAATGGCTTAGATTTTGACATCTTTGTAATATTCTTCCACAGTAACGAATAGATGACATAAGATCGTCTGCGATAGAACCACGTAAGAATTCGGCCCAGTGATGGGTAGTAACTGATTAGAAGTAACTCAAGTAATTTAATTACTTTTCAATGTTCAGTAACTGTAGCGATAACTCGTTACTTTATGTCAGTAACGTACTAAAGTTACTTTGTTTTTCTGTAAATAATTCTTAAATTTTTATTCTTGTAAGTAAAATTAGATTCACGCTTCACAAGATAGTAATAATCTGCTAAAGTGTAAATAGCTCTTTCAGATTAATGAGGGATGATAAAAAGACAAACATACAGCTGCAGTAGAATTTTACAGCTACACTCTTATGTTTAATTGAAAGTAGGTATTAGACTTATGTTGGTATAAATCAATAAATAACAACCAAAACCAGGTAATTTGTGTATATGGCCTAATAAATGACATATTTATGGTAGTGTGGTTAGTAGTTAGTTAGTGTGGTTCCACTAGACTCATTCTTGCCCTACTTTGGATGTTCCGAGAAAATGATTCAAATAGGATTTCGGTGCAGATAACAGTATCGTGTATTTATTTGGACTGCTAAAGGATAAAAAAGATAAGGCAATGTAATTGTAAATAATATTAATAAAAGAAACAAAGAATATTTATGACAGGAAGTTTCTTTTACAACTTAATGCTTGGAGGTTTTCGGCATGGTTAGGTAGGCTAAAGAGCCTTATTATTGCAGCTTATTAACAAAGATGAGAACCTAACAATGATTATTTATTGAATACCAACCCATTTGAGTCATTCAATACGTTTTTATTTTTAGTAGAATTTGTAAATTGCAATAGGTACAAAGAAAACCCGTAACAGCACTCACTTTAAATTCATCACTCGACTAGTGCGTTTAGTTTTGCTTTTCTTTTCTGGTTAACTCTGATATTATTAATAAATATGAATTTATAGGAAATGTTGGCTAAAAAAGTAGGTAACTTTTATTGTGCAAGTTGCTCTATGATAACTACTCAGTTACTCTTAGTTCTCTGTAACCTGGTAACCTATTCAGTTAGTTTTCTGTAAAGTAACGAAATAACTGACTTAGTTACTTTTGCTTAGTAACTTACCCAGCACTGGAATTCGCAAGTGTTCAGAACATTCTAGAAATAAGGGCCCAATCTAACAAAGTAATAGTTTGCATGTTAGGAATTATTGCGTACAGCATCTAAAGAATATAAAATTCCTTTTGGCGCAATTAACAACAAATTTCATGGCAAGCATATTAAAACCTCCGCCTTTCCTAATGTACAAGGAAAAGGTATACTTAATGCAGTGGCCAAATGCGCAGACTGGGAATTCCTCTTGAACTGGCTAGAGGTGAGAACTTTAGGGATACGTAAAATGTTGTCGCGAGATTGGAAATAAAAAATTGCACTAATTCTTACAACTAAACCTTAAGAGCAAGAGCTACAAACCCTAAAATTGGTATACGTGATTAGCTTCAGGCTCTCAGTACAACAATACTATGGTTTGATGTAGACAAATGGTTTTTGACAAGCACACCACAAAATGGGCTTTAAGGCTTGTTGTGTAGAATTTAAAACAGATTTTGGCGATCAATAACTCTGGAGTTGAGAAATTGGTGTGACAGAACATCTCTCTGTACCGATTTTTATGATCATATGTCCAACTCTACTAAAATTTAGCTTAATGTAGAGGTATTTTATTATTGTTTTTAAGAATGTGAAGGGCTTGTTTCTAATTTCTTTTAGGGACCTTTATAAACTAGGGTAATAACCTGGTCCATATTTGTCGTTCTGATAAGTATATATTCAACTTTTTTAAATCAGTGCTTATAAAACTTTTGTTCTTTGCGCTTATACAGGGTTTCACTAGTTTGAAGTCTGCAAATTACTCATGCAAATTGTTTAAGACATACACATTATTTACAACTTGTCTATGAACAGGAACACTTAATAAAGTGAAAGAGATTAGTCTCAGTAAGAAGCTTCCGATAGATCATTCATTAAGTAAACTTGTACTTTATAATTCAATTATATTCAAAAAAGTTTTTACCCGGAATTTCTTCTTATTTATAAACAGGTATTAATATTTTTAAATAGAAGTATTCCTAAAGACCTAAACAGAATGTTTTTTATTTTATTATAGTTGTTAAGTAAGATTATTTTAATAGTTTTTAATTTTGAAGTAGTTAATTGTATGGCCAGGGGGGTGTAAGTATTGCGAAACTACGTGTTATATTTTATTCGATGTCTTGCCTCTATGGTGTGGTGCCTTATCCAGGTTTAATACGGTGTAGTCTCTCTGTCTTCTAATGATCTATTTGTAACATATTTAATTATTTAACCTTGTGAACTGAAATTAACTCTAAGAAAAAACCAAAGAATTTTATGACAAAAGGATTTATTTATGTACTGCTGTGCTTTTCATTAAATATTATTTATTTTATTAAGTGCTTAGAGGATTAGTTAAAGCGATTTTTAAAACGAATACTTAGATTTTTGTATTAGGTGTTGAATTAGATTTTGTGACATTTTTTCTTCTGAAGAATAGGCTACACATTGTTTCAGTGTCAATTTAACCTTGTTTCATGTTTAGGTACTTTCAATTTATATGTGGTTATTCTGTTTATCCTTAAGGATTCTTTAGATAAGATATCAGATTAGTCCCTTTCATGTCTAGATTGTAGAAGATTTCTGCCCGTTTTCAAGACGTAGTTTGCGCGAGTAAACTGAAAACCTTTCTTTGTCATGTTAGTGGAAGATTTAATCGCTCTGTTGAAGGATTTATTGGTTTTCGTTTTATTCGTTTTCGAATAATTTTTCTGTTTGCACAATTTTATTAACCAACGATAGTCAATGTTTTAATTAATATTTTTTATGTTTAAAAAAATCTATTTTTTTGTATTTACCTCAGTCACGTATTTGCTTATATTTATATTATCTTTGATAATGACAGCTTAGCTGTCGAAACAATTGTCAGGTAGATCATAATAAAACTTTTTACTAATCGTTTTGATTTATTTCATTTTTTAGTGTTTGTTCTGATTTCGTTAATGATGTCTATTACAGGTATTTATTGATATACATATATGTACAGTGTGATCCAAAATGAGCTTGAATTTCGCGTGTAGGTTTTAGTTATTTCACGTTGATAGTGTGGTATTGAACTGTGTTGTGTTAAATTGCAGCCTCGTTTACATCGTCGTGCTTTGCCACGTTGTTCTGAGTTTGCATTAAATTTTTGCTTTATTTCGCTTGTTTAGTAAATAATGATATTGATAAAATGTTATTAATTGATAATTAATATTTTTAACGTAATTTTGTAATATACCTATACCACTTCTTTTTGGAAGGCCACTATAAAATAAAAGAAGCATAAAAATATCTGCAAAGTATTCGTGATGCCAAACTGACAATAATTTAACGTGATGGTAAATTCAAGCCGTCTTCATTTTGAATCGCCCTGTATATACATTACTCGTATATTTATTAGCTGGTTCCTTTAAAACCTAAACAGTGGTTCATGGTCAATTCTTACGAGATTTTGCAAGCATTACATTGGTATTTCACAGATAAACGTCTGGTTTCGTCGTGTGAATCCGTTAATAGCTTTCCTTATTGTTTAGAGAACGAGCCTGAGTGTACCCCACGACCATCTACTTCTTCTGAGCTAGTTATTACCTTGTGGGAACATTCATACATTACCTAAGTAATCTTTCCGATAAACGGAACTATTCCTTTCGTTTAAAAGGGGCATAACAAACAACTTAAATAACTGATAACAATAACAACTGTAACTATCAAAACAAAATCATCTGGCCGCCACGCAATCTGCGCTTTGATGCTAATTTGGAAAATTAACTTTTCTTGACGTAGAAAGGCGTTTTTAAAAATGGTACTTTATTTTAAAAAAGCAAAAGATGGAGTCCAAGTTACAAAATGAACACAGTTTACTGTTAAGTACAATAAGATATTTATTCGTCGTGAAATTACACAATATGCACTATGCATATTCACTTAAATACTATTATACAAGTTCAACTTAAAACTGGTAATAATGATGTTCAGAAACAGAAACAGTAACCCTGGCTACCAGTTTCTAAGGCTTTCTGGGTGATTATGGCTTGAAGGAAGGTAAACAATAACCCTGGTTATCAGTTTTTAACCCAAGCCCGTGGTAACTCAGACTGAAGGGTCTCATCGAGATCCGGTGTTTATATATCATCCTATGGTCATAAAATGCGCCTACTTAGAATATATTAAGTCGAATTAGCATAATATTATGCAAATGCAAAATACGATTCTCAGTACCTTGCATACATTATGCAAATACAGAATACGATTAAGATTAGGTTTCTAAATACGTTCGCATTAGTGATGGGGTCTCGATACCACCCGAATGTCGCGACACAGTCGAAACAATATGGCGTGAGAAGTGTCGACTCTTCATGATACTTTAACGACACTTCGCCTTTACATCATGCATGCGCTAGTGTAAATGTAATTCAATTGAAACGAGAAGCAGTCAAGATTCATAGCTACATAAATGATAAGCAAACTATGGATTAAAAAAAATTATATGAGTAAATTCTGTAATGGTTATATATTTATGCATTAAGTACATTAAAAGACATTAAATTATTTATAAAAGCAAATACATTTTATGAAACAGAAATTTAAAAGAAAAGAAACAAATTCTATAAATAACTTGTAATTCAAGTCTATTCATTGGATTTATTATAAAAACTATTTAAAAATGTAATTTCGCTGACGACGTTGGTCTTTAGTCGAGTACGTGTTTTTGTTAAGATTGAAGATGATACTTTGATTTTGGGTTTTCAGCAAAATAAATTGAATTAATTAAAATTAATGATCATTTTATTTATTTGCACGTGTTTCGAGAGTAGTCTTTCTTCAAAATACATTAAGGTATAAATATAAGAAGCTGATATAATAATTAGGTACATGAGGAACTTATTCAACTTCAATTATTGATTTTAGTTTATTTTGCTGGAAACTCAAGATAAAATTATGACCGTCAATATTACAGTACTAATACGAAAGAAAAATCCACAACAAAATATTTTTATATGTACGTCTTCTTCAATGATTGTTGGCCAGTTCAAAAAATCTGCCTTTAATTTCTTTGTAAGAATGATCAAGCAACCTCGAATTACACTCTAATAAGAGCGATGCTGTTCGACACTAAGAGTCGTGACACTTCAAATGTCACGACCACGAATAGTATCACGACACTCGACACCCAAGTTCCCATCACTAGTTCGCATACATTATTTAAATGAGAATAAATTATGTAAATGAGCATAATATTATAAGCGTTATCTAACAGGGAAAGCAAATAGATGATACATCGTCTTATGTGATTTCTTTTAGAGTATTTTATGTCTTTCTAAGTAAATTATAGCAAGCGTCTGGTAATAAATGATTATTATAATTATTTTAATCTGTTGTTATAAAAAGTAAAAATTGGTTAGAAATTTATAAAATAAAGTAATTGTCAGATAATTCAATGAGGCAACCTCTTTCACACCAGGCATCACTCAGAGCTCTCGAAACAATCAAGCATGCGGGTTTTAGAAATACGACCAAAGTATAGTACATATGATACAAAGTTGTATTTGTTTGTTTTGATGTTTACATCCATATTTGGAGCCAATTTAAAAAATCCTGCTTAAAAATAACGAGCAGTGCTTTACACTACTTGTCCACCGTCAGCCCCGTTTCGCTTATAATTTTATATTAAATTAATTGTATAGTATACAGATACTTCTTCAGCTAAAATTGTTATAGTTATTTTGCTTAGAACGTTTGAGAAACTCAAACGAATTTGTGGTTATTTTTCAGAGTCATGCTGTCATTGTCAGCAGTGCGAGACTGAAGTCTGATGAAGTACAAACAACCTACGTATTTAATGTATTAAAGTAACAAAGAAGAACTCCAAGTTCTGCTAGCGCTACTAACTCTCTAGTTAGATACTGCAATTGCTAAACAAATCATTTTGTTAATTTATTATAAGAATTAATTAAAATTAATAACGCCAGTAATTACTTTCTTATCCAATTTAGAAGTACGAATAAGGACCGATGAGAAAATTAGGTTTTGCTGTGTCTTAGAGTTATAATAAGCTGTGAAAACTCTATCCTTTTATTTTGCTTTCGTTTTCACTATTTATACGTTAAAAAGTAATAAACCTTGATATGTGTACATATAAATAACTTTCTCAAATAATACCAACTAATTTTATACTACCAACCTAAATAACTTGCAAAAAGCAAATGTATGTTCAGAATGCATATTGCGTGTATGTATGTAGACAGAAGATAATGTATAATAAAATTAATTTAACAGTTCATGTCATTTGTACAATGTATGTACAGCGTGGAAATAAATGATTTTCATCAAGTTCCCTTTGGCATTTTTTCACATGTAAATTTTTCTGTACCGCTCTACTCTTTTTGATTTAGTACTAAATTAGTTCTGTCAATAAATGAAATCAATCTGTCAAACAATTCATAGAATTTATTGAATTTGAGGTTATGGTACTGCCTTCTCTATTTTCGTAGAGCGGCACGTCGTGCTTTTACATGGGGAATGCAATGGTAACTTGATGAAAATCATTTATTTCCACCCAGTAGTATAGTATTCTATACTCCTGGAAGCGTTCATTTATTTAATTTAACTATTGCCATTATCACTGCCTAGCCAAGAAAATTCGAAGGTATAATTTTTAATCACATAAAGGGTGTTTATTTAGTGGGCTATTATTTGATATCTCCTAATCTATTAAATATAGAGAAAAGCTTTCAACACAAAAGTTTCTTGGCTGCCAAAGATGCATACTTTAAAAATTTACAACTACACAGGGTGTTTCACAAAAGTGATATTAACAAAGGACCTGGACCTGATGGTATACCACCTTTATTAGCGAAAAGATGTACTGAATCTCTAGCTAAACCAATACCTTCCTATACCAATTCTTTAGTTAGTTAGTATCCAAGTTAGTGTATGAAGTAATCTTTTTTAAGGTTAAAAATATTATATATCTTCAACAACATGGCTTTTTCTCTGGTCGATCAGTAGAAACATGTCTGGTAGATACTCTAACTACATTCTTGCATCAATGGATAAAGTTCAGGTGGATTCCACCTACACGGATTTCTCGAAAGCGTTTGATAAAATAGACCATAGAATTCGTGGTAGTTTATGGCGTTGGATTGAGTCTTACATAAAACATAACAGATCATTCTCAACAAGTTTTTATTCATGGTTTTACTTCTGCTTTTATACCTGTCACTTCCGGCATCCCTCAAGGTAGTCCACCTTGGTCCGTTACTATTCTTAATCTACATTAACGATGCTTAAATGCTTTCAACATGCACGTTGTCTGCTATATGCCGATGATATGAAAATTTTCCTTACTATACGTAGTAATGATGACTGTCTATTACTTCAACGTGACTTGGACAACTTTTCGTCATTTTGTGATAATCACTCTTTATATATGAATCTTGCTAAATGTCACGTCATAACTTACTAAAAATAAATCTCAAATTACATATAATTACCATTTGAATAATACGTCCATCAATCGTGTAACCTCAATTAAAGATTTAGGTGTTATTTTCGATACCAGGATGTTATTTAATGAACATATCGATAGCATAACTTCAAAAACATATCAAGATTTATCCAACGTACAACATATGATTTGGATAACACCAGAACAGTTATTACTCTCTATTACATATATGTACAATATATACATAGCATATTAACTTACTGTTGTATTATATGGAATCCACAATATGCTGTCTGCATAAACCGAATTGAAAGTATCCAGCGAGAATTCGCTAATTACTTACAACGTAATTTTTTCATTTAACTTCTAGCAGTTACGCGGATCTATGTCATAGCACAGATAAACCTAAAACAGATGCACAGCCAAATGGGGTAAAATGCGCTTGCTTTTTAGTTGCAGTATTTTTCGACAGAGTGCGCTACATGTAGAATTCAAACGAAATTTAAAGAAAGAAATAGGTTTTGCACGAGTGAATATTTGAATTCCATCGTATTAACCACGCGGTGACGTAAGGGAGGAAAAAAGTTTGAGACAATTTCTTTAAATATGCAATATGGAATAAAGTGGAACCTATGCAATAAATAAATTCATTATAACCTTTCTAATTAATTTTTTTGTTAAATATTTTGAAAAATTGATATTAATTAACACCAAAATTAAATTATTATAATTTTATATACGTAGTTATTACAGTTGATGACAAAGATTGATTTCTTATTACCAGTTAACTCCAAACTTAATTAAGATGATTTTAAGTTGATATAATTTTCAAAGTTGTTTTCATCAAGTTAACTACAAAGTATTTATTATGGTTAATAAATGCAAAAATATTGTTGCAATTAACATAAAACATAAAATTATTCAAATTTACCATTGTCATATTGTAATGATATTTTTCAGTGTGGAGGTGATTTTAAAACTGAATAAAAACTATAAAGTTATGCTCATAATTCTTGATACAACAAAATAAAACCAATAAGATATGTTTGAGTTGTGTTTTATTAAAAATATATAATTTTTGTGAAACCGTACGGGAAGTAAACACAATACAGGCCGCGAAATCCAATTTCCAAGTAACTTACAATTAGTACCATAGTTGAGGTAAATAACGTTTTGAAGAGAAAAAAATTAGGGAAAAGCTGAAAAATGATATATACGCTTAAAATGTGGTGCTGAGAAATGTATCACAACTCCTCATGCGTGGGTGATCAAGGTCCTTTGATGCATGCATAATTCTATCTAAAGCACTAGGTATACATACATATGAATGGACCTCGGTGGGTGATGAGCCGGCTGCGCCATCTTGGAAAAATGGCGGACAAAATTGCTTTTTCGCTAATATTTCAGAAAGTATTAATTTTATGGGCATCAATGATCCGAATGAAAATGTAGCTGACAAGATTCCCCACAATTTAATTTTTTATCGAACCTCGTACCTTCAATAGTTTCTGAGATAGAATTTTTTTCAGGTACTGTCATTTTTTGACATTCCGAAAAGTGCCATTTTTGCGCGTTTTTCGTAAATATTTCAAATTTGGCTACTCCTACGTACAAAATGGATTTTATAAACGTTAACAAGAATTAAATTTCCTACAAAAAAGTTGGTTATTGAATGTCGCGCAGTTATTTTCGGATATATGATTTTGTAATAGTATATTAAGTATCAAGAACAGTAAGGACAGTTTACCGATCGACGACAATGTTTGTCGCTTCGCTCAGTCGCCAATATTGGAGGAGATCGGTAAACTCCTTACTGTTTGAGATGCTTATACTATTTTTTGTACGACCATTATGAATACAAAGGTATTAATTAAGGAAATATCCCCGAAAAAAAATAGATTTAAGATAATTTATTTTTGCCCTGTATATCCACCAAACATTAAGTAGGTTTTGTCGTTACCATGGATACGTTTGTAATTACTATTATTTTTGAATGTCACGATATTTGTGAAACTCGTGAGAATGAGTGAATCTGAAAACGAATATAATTGGGATATTGAAGAGGCCTGAGCAAATTTAAATAAACAACATACATTTCTTTAAATAGTCCAATTATTTAGAAAATAAATGGTTTCTCGCGAAAGAGACATCTAAAGATCATGCATTTATTTTATAAATTACATATAATTTACTTACCGTTCTGTTTTTGACAGAACTGAACGGTAAGTAATTACTTACCGACGCGTTTTTGCTTAGCAACCAGTAAATATAACCTACTGTTCTAAAATCAAGTATGGTAAACAATCCGAAATAGCATGGTCGTACAAAAAGAAAATTGTTATCACGAATGTTATGAGAATTACATATTTTGACCACTAGTAAATAAAAAACGGTTAGTCCGACATGGCTAATTCCATGCCAAATCACATAATTTAAAAACATGATCGTGCTTCGATATCTCAGATTTTGTTCAATTTTTCTCCTTGCATCGATACATACGAAATAATATTAAATTAATCTTTTCAGATTTTTTGGATGAAAATGGCCGAAGTAGAAATTTTTTGAAAAATTTCGATTTTGATGCAAATTCTGCTACCAGAACATCATCTTACCAAAATTGTCATAACTCTTGTTTTATTTCTTCAGTTATCTGGCTCATCCAGGTGTCAGATTCAAGCTAGTTTCTGGATCTTTCAGAGAGGCTGATACTTTTTTACTCTGCAAAGTCGTTGCATGTTTCTTGATATAATCTGAAAGATCCAAGAACTAGCTTTAATCTGACACCTGGATGAGCCAGATAACACAAAAAATAAGAGATATGACAAGGATATAACAAATTTAATTAGATGATGTAGAATGTCGGATAGCAGAATTTTCAAAAAAATTCTGAGACATTGAAGCACATGGCTCTACTTGAATTGGCATGAAATTAGCCGAATGAAAAAACATATAGATTGAGAAAGTAGTTTATGCTTAGAATATAAAACTATAGGAAGGAACATAATCATCTACCACATACGACCAAGATGGGGTCTCAATATGGCGAAGTAGGTGTTTCCGGTTTTGTAATGAGATATTTCCATTGTCGGTTCTCACTGTCTCGAAATGTACACATAAACTACATAACCTCAATTTTAAAACCTAATATCTTATATACTAATTCATGAAGACAAAGCTACCGGTCCCTTTTTCTCGGCCCCCAGACCACTTTGAAAGCTGTGGGTGGTCTTATTTTGAAGCTAAGAACCGCCTGACGAATTTTTGTCGTTTTTTTAAATTCATGAGTGGGAGGAGGAGACGGAAGGGGACATTTGCTCTTTCAGGGACAGTTTGGTGCCGCGAGTTAGTCATCATTCCGACCTTATCGGCGGCGATTTCCACCGTAGTTTAAGTCCACCTGTAGAGACCGAAGTGAGTGTGCTTAACCCAACCGAAAAAATGTGGGTCGACCGAAGCTAGAGACGGTGGCGCAGGAAAATAAGACGGAGAGCTACAACATAAGAAAGCGACACCGTCTCTAGCTTCGGTCGACCCACCTTTTTTCGGTTGGGTCAACCACACGCACTTCGGCCTCTACAGGTCATTTCTACCTACTGACCCATGGAGACAGAGAGAGATTTGAAATTAATCTTAGAATATAAATATTATGTTTAATATTCTAAACAAACGAATACTTAATTATGAAATGTAATTCCCTTCTTCTTATTTGTCGGAGTTTGAGAGAAAAGCAGTTTTAGGTGGTGTCTAATGGCGGTCAGTGTGACGTCATATCCGTCGCTTTTAAAGCTCATTGCGCTGTGTAGTTACGCTCCTTCCTACAGTTTTATATTCTAAGAGTTTATGAGATTTCCATTATGTTGGTTTTGGCGTGATCTTGAAACTAATAATTAACAGGCTAATAGTTACATCAAAAAACCATAAATAGACGAGTTATGAAGCATAGTTTTTACAACGGCTGACTTCGGGTTAACCTGGGGCAAAAAACCCATATGCATTTGAAAGCTTATAAAAATTATTTTTTATTGAACTTCTTACCATGACTAGTTTCCGAAATAGGTTTTTCGAAATTTCTTAATCTTCAGAATATACGGTGATATCGGAGTTTTTGTTAAGCAAACTCGTACAATGATGCAAGAAAATAGATATTTAAGGGAGTTGTGGTGGGATAGTCTGAGCCAAAAGTTATGGAGCTTTGCTATTTTAACAAATAGAAATAATTACATAGATTTGCTTCAAATAATGGATCAAACGATACTAGTTTTATTAGAATGCATCTGAAATCCGTTTAGTTACTATTTATATATGTTTTTAATTAATTATTAGTCTTTCTAAACTCAGATATTAACTTTTGACTGTCTAGTCCAAGCTTAAGAACGTGAAAATATGACGAAAAAAACAATTATTCTAATCAGAAATTTCATTCAAGTTTACTTGAGTACCGCGCGATAGATTAGATTTTTAACAAAAAAAGGGCACACGCCTAATCAAATCAAACAACGTTTAGACGACGTTTATGGTGATTTATCTCCTTTATATTCCACTGTAAAAAGTAGTAAAAATGTTTCCGTTTGGGGCAAGAATCTCTTGAAGATGATGAGCGCACCAGTCGTCCACTTGAAGCGGTAACGCTTCAAAAAGTTGCAATCATTGAAAAAATGGTATTAGAAGATCGCCGTTGGAAAGTTAAGGAGTTAGCAGTGATGTCTGACATTTCGGAAACAAGTATTCTTCGAATTCTTCATGACCATTTGGGTATGAATAAAATTAGTGCAAGATGGGTACCGCGTCTTCTTTCTGCTGTTCAACGTCAACGTCGCACAGTGGTAGAAATCGCCGATCTAGTCATTCAAAATTATGTGTCGGGGTATTTTCACAATAAAACGTTATTGGGTCTCAGTATCATGAGACATGATGTCGAAAAATAAATAATATCTACCTTTGATTGTTATCTCTGATTTATTAGTAGTATTTAGTAACTAGCAATATTATTTCGTGTAAAACAGTTCACAAATACTTGTAAAGCAATTATTACTTATAAGAAGGACCCAGTAGGGTAAAGTATATTAATTTGGTAATACAGGTTATTTGGCAATAAATCTTAAAAAACGTGTCATCGCAGAACTGGTCACTTTTACGTATTACTCTTACACGTGTCTTGAATTTTGAATCAGCGGCTGAAACATCAGTCACTATGATATCTTCAGAATAACTACGCTTTTTAGCTAATAATAAGTCATCGTAGATGGGATATATGTCTGCATTCTGTTTTTTTTTGTTTCATCATGTATACTATATACTGGTCTTTCGTAAGTCTTTTTGGATAAAGGAAGCTAAAGCCTGGTCTGGCGAAAGTTTGGTTGGGGTTCTAACAGTTTGCGAAATTGACTTTCTTAACTGATGAGCTTCCTTAGGAGACTCTGAAATCTTCTTCACCATGCCTGCTGCAGTTCGTAAACATTTGGCACGTAAACTGAGCAATCGTAGCAAAACTTAGCTATTATGTGCTTACCCCAAGTAACGGTTGTATTCTTCGACTTTTTTTAACCTGAGATTATTCGGAGAAATTCGTCCGTAGTCTTTCGATTGCTTGAGGTCGGCGTATTCCGTGACCGGAAAAATACCCACAGGAAAAAAGCCCACATGAAAAATACTCACAGAAAAATGCTCACAGGTATAAATGGTCACAGGAAGAAAGCCCACACGCAAATATGCCCACATAGAAAAAAGCTCATGGAAAAATGCTCACTTAGAAATATGCTCACACGGAAAAAAGGTCACATAGAAATATGCTCACATTGAAAAATGCTCACATTTGAATTTGAAAACTTTAAAATTAATTTTTTGGAAAACTTCGTTTTTGACCTATACTTGTCAAGGTAAATTAGCTCTACTGCCTCCCCTCTAACGATATCAGTTATTTCTGAATCACCCGTATACATTTTTTAATGTATGACCACGCATAACTTTTTAAAGAGTATCCAAATTTGGTGATTTATTAAACGTTTGGTTAGAATATGTTTTAATATTTATTTAAAAAACGCAAGTAGGTGTACGATGTTCAAATCTATTAATTATTGATTGATTAGTGTAAGCAAATTTCTACGTGAATTTTTTATCAGTGGGCTTATTTCAAAGTGAGCATATTTCTATGTGGGCTTTTTTCCGTGTGAGCATATTTCTAAGTGAGCATTTTTCCATGTGAGCTTTTTTCTATGTGGGCATATTTCCGTGTGGGCTTTTTTCCTGTGAGCATTTTTCTGTGAGTATTTTTCATGTGGGTTTTTTTCCTGTGGGTATTTTTCCTAGAACCGGCGTATTCGGAATTTATTGAATTCAATTCATTTTAAACATGAAAAATAGTCTTCAAGCCAATGCGTTCACTTGCTTTTAAGATTACATAGACTTGAATGGCAATTCCTGCCACTTCTGGCCTGTTTGCTTGCATATGTTCATTGTTTTCTTAAAATGTCTTCGATTGTTTCCGCTAAATTGTCCATGTGAAACTTCTTTGTATGAATAAATCGTGGTGATTCTATTTTCCTTGTTGGCTTCATCTCGACACACATTCACCAACTCCCACTGCGCGATTCCACTGGTCCGAGTTAAAAGAAGTCATACAAAATATTTATGACATATTATGACAAGTGCTTATACACCCCCGAAGAGTCAAATAAATATACTATCGGATAAAAATAGAAAAAAATATTGCAAGTTATTGCCAAGCAATGTAAGCTTAGTCAAAACTTCCACATTACAAATAGTAATATTATTTTTAATGGCTAACAATAAAACTAATTTAAAAAATACTGGAGCTTTTATTTAAATATTATTTTATACAGAATAATAGTCTGACCTTTAGATGATCCGAAAATAACACTTTCAAGAGAAGAATCTTTGCTGATAAACAGAAAGGCACTGTTGGTTATTGCAATTAAAAGTAGAGTGAGAAAAGTGTAATTTTGCTGAGGGTTTATATGTCTATTTAACCTCATTCATGCATGAGCACTGACGTTTCTAAGAAAATAAAAAGAATGGTATCGAGCTATTTGATCCTCTAAAAAGTGAGTTATTATAATTTCAAACAAATGGTTCACTACAAGTAACACTATTTTTGAACGCCTAGATCGGTAATTTCTACCAGTGTGCGTCGCGTCGAATGTGCGCGCTCGTTTTTAAACTTGTGTGGAGACGACCCAAAGCCGATTTTGGAGTCCATTGTCACTGGAGATGAAACAATGGTTCTGTATTATGATCCTCTATCCAAAAGGGAATCGATGAAATGGCGGCGACCGGACGAACCTCGTCCCAAAGAGGCGAAAGTCGTTCTATCGACAAAGAAGCTATGGCAACATTATTCTGGGATTGTGACGGCATTTTACTAATTGATTTTAAAGAACGCAATACAACTGTTAACAGTACATATTATGCGTCTTTATTGCATAAATTGAGAAACAATATTCGTGAAAAATGTGGAGGAAAATTGACAAGAGGTGTTCGATTATTACACGACAATGCACCCGTTCATACTACCGCAATTTCACAAGCTTCCATTCCCGAATGCGGCTTTGAAGCATTGGATCATTCACTGTACAGTCCGGATATGGTTCCTAGTGACTATTATTTATTTTCCAATTTAAAGAAAGACGTTAGGGGACGTCGTTTTAAGGACGAGAACGAGTTGCAAGCAGTTGTAATTGAACATTTTGAAGGAAAAACTTCAGATTATTTTTACAAGAGCATTGAATTATTAATTCCACGTTGTAATAAGTGTATTGACATTAGGGAATATTTTATATTAAAAAATAAATTATATTTTACCAAGTTAATTTTTTCTATATCAGGCCGATAATTTATGGCGCTTACCTCGTACTTTTCGAAAAACAGTCCCTAAGGCCTTTAGCGGGACTCTTTTGCAATTTTCTCAGGTTTTATGAGGTATACTTATAAAATACATACCTTAAAACAAAGTTGAAGCCTACAAAATGTATTATATTATTCTTTGGTGTGCAATAAATGTCGACCGATAATGTATGTTCGAAGAAAAGTGCGTTTCTGTGACACTTATGCACTCATTTTCATGGTTAATTATATTTTCCACAAAGTATATACTTCCACAATTTTTACGGACGTTTCAGAGCTCATTCTACATGATTATTACCTTTCGAATAGGCCATTAACCATACTAACATACATTACCATACTAGATGGATAGTATTCGAGTTACACGATGGCGAATATACCTGTGGTCCTTGACGACTCACTCCTTCAATTCACAATGACGGTTAGTCTCTCTGGAATGCGTTCTCGCAGATTTCGGCGATGTACGGTGGTATAGTCGACGCTATATTCCTCAGCTACAGTAAACCTTCAGTGTGAAACTTAATGAAGAAAATTCTGACAGCGACGAAAATGATAACGCCGATTCTATTGAAACTCTAAATTTCAGCAAATTTTCTAGAGAAAATCATTTGTAATAATTTTTTCATAAATATTGTGTACAGTAATTTGTAAAAAATGTTTCATGTTCTATTGATTTCATAATGGTCTAGGACAGCAAGGTTAATACAATGCTATTTTATTCTTTTTTTTCAGTGTGAATCGGTAAATGCCTAGGAGAAAATAATAAAAAATAGCATCATATTAGCTCTGCTGTCCTAGATCATTATGAAACCAATAGTCCATTTATATTAATAGTAATATTTCATTTATAGCTTTCATGTTTCTTATTGTTATTATTTATAATTTATTATTACGTCACTAATTCAAAATTTTCACATAATTAACGGAGTAAACGAAAATATACATTTTTTACAAAATAATATCTCAGGAAATATTGCTTGCATGACATTCAATAACCAACTGTTTTATAGGAAACTTAATCGTTTTAGCTTTTATATAATGCATTTTGTAAGTAGGAGCAGCCAAATTTGAAGTATTTAAAAAACGCGCAAAGAAACAGCACTTTCTCGGAATGTCGAAAAATGACAGTTGCTGAAGAAATTCTATTCCAGAAACTCTGGGACGTACGAGGGTTAATAAAAAAGAAAATTATGGGGAATTTTGTCAGCAACATTTTCATTCTGAACGTTGATGCCCGTAAAATTAATACTTTCTGAAATATTAGCGAAAAAGCAATTTTGTCTGCCATTTTACCAAGATGGCGCAGCCTGCTCATCACTTACGCATGGGGAGTTTTGATGCTTTTTAGCACCACTTTTTAAGCCTATATACCAATTTTTAGCTTTTCCCCAATTTTTTCCTTTATATTGCTGAAAATGATTTAATTTACCTGGGCTACCGCATATCCAACAGTGTTGGACAAAATTAAATCTTACTGGCAATTGACAATTAAATTAATTAATTGTGACTATTTTTTATTTTGCATGATTACAACTAATTAATTGTTAGTCGATCTGGCAATTAAAAATTAATTAATTGTTAGTTGCTCCGACAATTCACAATTAATTATTTGTTAGTTAAAATTATTAATTGTAATTGTCATTGCAATTAACAATTGATATTCATTATGATGACAATTAACCTGATATTTATTAAAAAGATGGCAGATTGCTATATAATAATGCATCCCTTAAATAATCAGATGTTTTTTATTTGTAACTACATCTGGGACATACGTTTTCAGGCAACACGCAATATATTTTGCGATTTCTTATTAAAAGCTTTTTACGATTTATATTTTTATAGAGATTGTGCAGATAATACATTTTTAATAGTTTACAAAGTTTATTTGTGCACCCAATATTACAATACATGTATAAAGATATTTCAATTGCTCTTTTTATTTATAATAGGGTTTGTTTAAAAGTCTGGGACAAAACTGAAATGCGATCTGCTGTTATTACAAAATACTAGAAGGATCTTCATAGTTATTTTCGACGAACAAAAATTTCGTCTCTGAATTCGTGAAGTCTGTCTGTCGGTCTGTCGGCTTCTTCCCTGTTGACTTTTTTGAATTTTTCTTGGAAAATCTCTTTTTTGGAATCTTATAGTATATTGGATTCTAAGAAACTTTTGGTTGAAACATTTTTTTGTATCTCTTCGGGAAAGTGGTCAAAATGACCACCGAGAATTTTGGTAAATTTTTGAAAAATGAAAAATTTTGCATTTTTTAAAAATTTACGAAAAAATAAACATTTTTAGCAACAAAAAAAATTTTGTTAGTTATGGCAATGCTAGCTCTGCGCATTCTCAACTGGTTTTATTTAAATTTAAAAACTTTCATAAAATTGCAGTCTGCAATTAAGAGATTAATTGCGATTAAATATAATTGCAACTGAAATATCATAATTAAATCTTCAATCAACTGATTGATTAAAAATTTAATTGATTGATGCCCAACTCTGATCTCCAGTCGTCTTTACGATTTTTTACGAAACTAATTGTTTTATGTAATTTCCATAGAAACGCTGTAACCTATTCGCCGCCGCCTTTCTATTAACAATGAATTAAATTGTTGATTTTTTAAAAGCAATAGAATTTGTAATTACATACTTTTTAAGCTTGCACAAAAAATATTGTGTATATCTTGTCCGCGAAATTATTTAAGCTTAATAATCTGAATAAAAATGTAAAGAAAACTTAATTGCGAGAAATCGTGAGAGAAGTGAATGCCCATATAAAAAGTTGATAGGTACTTAAAGAAAGTGCTATATGAAATATTTAAGCAATCTAATATTTGCTAATGAACTAAACAAGATTCTAATCGAAGCTAAGCAGAAACTTTTTAAACTAAAACAAATTATGAAGAAATACTTATATATTAATCGACTCCGCACAAATACTGCAAATCCAGTCAATATATCAAAGCCAAAGAACTAAGAACAGCTCCGCTGTGAGACAAATAACATTGTTAAAATTTCTGTATCAGTCACCACGTGCATCGGCCTGCCGGCTGTAAGCTTACGCATGCTATATAATAACGTTGCATTCGACCAAACAATTAATGAATATTACTTCATTATTTGTATGGACAAATGTAGTTGCACAGAGCTCAGTCACGCCGCCTAGTTCAGTTGCACGAACTAACCAAAAAAGTAAGCGTATTTATTTTCAAGAGGCTGCGTATCTGTTTATTATCTGTGGTCATATCCTTGAGTTGCTCAGCTTGGAACAACGTAGAACTTGTAGTGATATTCTATTTGTTTCGCGCCTAGTTAACCACAGCTTAGGTGCATCGGACATATTAACATTTTGGATTAAACTACTGTCCTAGACCGCTCCGTCCACGTCAACTATTCTTTATTCCTACGGCTCGTACTAATGCTCTTCGAAACTCACCTGTTCTGCGAATGTCATATGCAACTAATACCTGCTAATATTGATATTTTCCCTATATCTAAAAACGCTCTAAAGAACATGTTACCAACACACTTTCTATCTCTGCATTCGGCGTTTGTTGGTGTCAGTTTTGATTAATAATCAAATTAAAAGTCTATTGTAAATATGAATATTGTACATATATCTTTAGTATACGTTAGTTTTATTTATTTATGTAGTTATGTCTTTATTGTTTTTAGTTCTGTATCTTTATTATACTTATAATTCAGTATTATTCTCAAATCTCTAGTATAGATTAATATATTTTTTTGAGCTCCGCCTGTTTTTGTGTCCTGCTGTTAAATAAATAAATAAAAAGTAGGACAAATAAAACTAACAGGCTTTTCTTGAAAAGGACACCCTGTATATTTTTCCCGGAATTATTTCCCTATCAATAGTTTATTCAACAAGGATCTACATTCTATGTCCTTTAAAATACTAATAATCTATGTAAAATCACTTCTTTTACAGGGATAGTCACTTGTGGATTTATTCTGTTCTTTCCATAATAACTACGCACAAAAAAACTTAACTTAAACTTAATTTTGTGGTAATTTCTTGAGAGATTATAAATATATCCTCATTGTAAACAGATGGGTCAAATTACCTTTAAATCAACCCTTTATTTCTCTAAGCTGGCGAAAATTGTACAAAATTCAGATATATAGGGCGTAGAATCGCTCCACACACAATACAGATTTGCATACGTTTCTTGAGATCTTAATATTATCTATCCGAATTATTCTACAGTGGATATCTTCCAGAGTACTGCGAAGAAAAAAAAATAGGGATCGAATAATGTCCTTGGTTACGGATTGCCTTTGGTCGTGACCACAAAATCGTCCCGATTGGATACATCACAATAAAGTAAATAAATCTCTAATAACGAGCGTATTATTTCTAGCGTAATACCATTTAATACTACTTTTTCCAGTATGGAATACGTTTTCAAGTACAAATTAAAAATCAATCAAATCAATTATATTTTACAAAATCAACGTACACCCTATATATCAAGCAGTCCTCTGACGGAATATTATTACATCAATTTGGCGATAGGCATATTTTTTGTTTTTTTTTTGGTTTGTAACATAGATATTAACATATTTGACAAATGGAAATTTAAGGTTATAAATTTTGTCATGTCATTTACATGACTGTAGACAGATGTTTACTAAACTTAAATGTTTTGCGTTTCAAATATTTACAAAAAATGATTATTAAAGATTATATCATCGCATATTTGCCAAACTTTACAATATAGTAACTTTTTTGTAAGGTTGGTGCTATAGCTAAGAATTTTAAGCAAATGTAATTATTTGCGTTTGTCTTTTTGACACAATAACCTAAATCGTGTTTAAAAAATCAACAATTATTGTACGTTCAGTAACTAAAGATAAACAACTGATAATTCCGCTACATTCGCAAAAGAATTACTATATTTTAAGACTACGGCAGGTATGCCGTAATATCTATCTTTCTCAGATGTATTGGTATTCGCTATTCTTCCTCTGTTGATACATGAAAACTCAAACTCAAAGCGAAGTTTACCCATATTGTATAAAAAATATTGGTGGGAACTAAATAAGAAATTTATTTTCACTTTTGTGCGCTGCTGATTAACAAATAAACATCTACATATATTTGGTTGCTTCAGTGACACCAACTTGAGAACTTAAAATTTCCCAAAAAAATGTCCCAACTGTTTATTCCACTTTTAAAAATAATAGTTATTTAGGAACTCCAGCCATATCTAACTATAAAATGCATCTATTAAAATTTCTAATTACTCAAATTTCATCATTGCTTTTAAATTATAATTATTATTAATAAATAATTGGTTTGGTTGGTGGGCGCAAATTGCACATTTGTGTCACAGCTAAGGAAAACTGCAGAAAATCTTAACCAGATCTGCCGGCACCGGGAGTCGATCGCGGGCCGCTTGGGTAAAAGTCCGGCACGCCAGACATTACACTACCAAGGCTGATATTAATTTATATATAATAATAATGATATATAATAATATTATTATAATAATAATAACCTTCCTCTTCTATTTAATTTGCATTAAATAATTTAAATAAAATAATTTATAAATTTATTTTAACACAATTTTAATAATTGAGTCGTTTTTCATTTATCTAGACGGTAGTAAAAAAAACGGTGTTTTTCTGAAATGGTCCGTAAAGTAAAACTTTTACGGACTCATGTGTCACTTTTATTTGCATTGTTTTACATGTATTTGAGATATGTCGTACACACCCACGTTTACTTGATTGCCTACTCTACTGTTATTAAAAACACATTTTGTATTTTAAATTCTTACTTTCACGATTTCAGTAAAACGTAATGTACACCTCAGCACTAAAGTTGATTTTTTATCATTCATTATGGTAATTTTCCTCGGCTAACGTCTTGAAAAGTTATCTCCATATCCGTGATAAAAAAGTACAACTTTAGTGCCTTGGCATACAAATAACTATTATGTGTGTTTTCAATCATTAAATGTAAGAACTTAGTGGAAATTCACGCTATCGTGGTGCTGATTTATTATCTGAACCTTCTTTGTTTACTTGTTTTGAAGTAAATGGTGCATTAACAGCAAAGGGATAAGAAACCTTCGGATAATTTGTTAAAGGTAAGATATTTCACTAGTATTTATCTCCTTTTTCTTTTAAGAAAGTTGTTAGCCAATCTTGCTTTTGGTACAATTTAATTTAAACTCGGTTATTAAAGGGTTTTGACCTGGGGTTTTGTTTCACCCCGAACTGGCTGTTTTTGAGATCACCCCTTTGGGTAAATATTATAATTATATTGTTTGAAAGTTGGATAGATCTGGTTTTTAACAAAAATTAACAAGATTATTTTGCAGTAATTCAAGAGTTAAAACTTTATTAAAAGGGAAAATTAAGCAAAAATCAAAAATTAAAAGTTAATGTGCTTTAACTGCAAAGTAAGTTCTAAGTGTAATTATATTTTGAGTAAATATAAATAGTCTTAAACAATTTGGATTAACCTTTTGTTGTGATATAGGCATCCCGCATAACATGTATGCACGATGTGTTTGCATTAAATATGTTGAAGATACACACTACAACACTGTGAGGTGATAAGGGATAAATTTTAAACAGTCTTCACTTGAATTTTACAAACTCAATTTCATGATGGAAGATCCTATGTCGTTGGTTGATATTTTGACATTTAGATATTTTGAAGCATTTTATGGCATGTTTTCACCTGAAGATTATTAAAGGCATAGGTGAGAAGGTATACACAAGTTTTTATTACTTTACTTACAGTTTTTGTTATTGAATTTCAAGAAAGTGTTCTATTTCTTTGACGATTCATAATTTTCCATAGTCAATGGATATTTCTCAATGTTATTTGAATTTCTAAGTAAAATAGTATACTGCAATATTGTTAACCAAGTTCTAGGGTGCATTTGACACTAGAATGTTAAAGTGGGGAACTTTGTATAGAGAAGGTTTAGGCCTTTGAAATCCCAAAATTGTAACGTTTCAGCAGGGTCTGCTAGAATGTTAAAATTTAGTTTAACTCATAATTTTTGTGTTAAAATGTATGTAATTCTTGTTTGATAGGATCTTAGGATTAATTTTATGATAAGAAAAGGATGTAGCAAAATGTTAAAATGTTTTTATTTGAATTTTTTTGAAGTAATGTTTGTCAGAAAATTCAAGATGGTTGTCAATCAATCCTAACTCTAAATTTGCATTTTAATAGCCGTGTTAGGTACCAAAATGAAGCAAAAATTCTCCTCTTTCATTTTTTAACATTTATTTAAACAATTAATTTAATTTATTATCAACAATTTGGTTAGAAAGCTTTTTGGTGGGAAAGATGTTGTTTTGTTTCTAGTTAGAAAACAGACTAATCCAGTTCCGAACTAGTAAAATCACTAGCGATTCGCAATTGCTTTCCAATTATTATAAAAACAGCACGAAAATTTGGTTACTCTCTCTTGAATTTTCATACAGAGCAGAATCCATGTCAGTTTGTATGTTATTTTGATAAAATTTCGAGGTTATGTTGGTGAATTTTACGCCACTCAAAATGTCAACAAAGTGAGGTTATGACAAATGTCATCTTGTTGTTTTAATTTTTTTATAAGTTCTTAATAATTTGATTAATAATAATTAAAACGAACACTCAAAGTGAACTTAAAGTGAAATAAAGGAAAGTGCAGTTTTTTAAGAATTTGGTGTTCAGACTTTATTATTATTTGGAGAACTGTTTGGAATTTTTATTTTGTATGGAACGAATTAACGGAAGGTAATGAATTCTTGTTGCAAATGACTGAATTATTTTATGTACTCACGTTATGGAAGATACTTGTTACACCTTTAATAATTATAATTATCTTCAAAAATCACAAATAAACTCAATTTGAAGGATGACATGGAATGTGAACCTCTTATCAACAAATAAGCAGGTAATTTTACCAACTATAAGAGGAATATGCTAACTAGATTTAATTTGATTTTTTTTCAATTTTAATTTTGAATTTTAATAGGTTTTCTTTTCTCTTCATAAAATTTTAAATTTTTATTTTTTTTCTGTGTTAATAAATAAAATTATCCATTTAAATGTTTAAAAAGAAATTTGTGTATCTATTTTTGTCTGCTCTATTAACAACGTTTTACAGATATAATTAAATAGCTTACTAATTAATTAGCAAACCGCCTGATTTCGTCTCATGCATTTATGGAACTTGTTTTCCAGTTTAGAAATTATAGCCGGAGAATCTTTTTTTAAAAAGGTAAGTGATATTTAGTTGTGTATATTTTCAGATTGTTTTATCATGATTTTGTGTCTGTGAATTTCAACAATAACAAATTTATTTTGCAATTTATAACCTTTCATTTTTCATCAAGTGTTGGAGGGTTTATTATTCACAACAATAAAATTTTTTTTTTCTTATTGACCTACAATATCATAGCACCTTGTAATTAATACTCCTAATGGGATAAAATAAAATTGTTTAAATTTTATTTAGTTTCGAAACAATAAGAATTTTAATACTAGTGAACTGAAGTGTGATCGTTGAATATTTATTGATTATAATTATTTGAACATTTTTTATTTCAATTTTTTTATAAAATCTTGTTACTTGAGTATTAAATTTATGATTTATTGAAGATTTTTCATATAAAATAAATGTATGAGAATTAGTTGTGCGTATTTTATTAAGAGCTATTAAAAGGTCGCATTCCGAAGATTTTCTTATTAAAGATTTCTGTAAATGAGTTAATAGTAATAACCCACAAGTTGCTGTTTTATACTAGTTTCATATTTAACGTTATTGTGTTCTCTATTTGTCGGTACAAGTAGAATCGATTTTTATTGTTAAGAATTAACTATCAAGTATTTTATTTCTTGTTTCGCAGATAGATTCCGCCGTAGTGGATCGTTCTAAGATCATCATTTCTTAGATAATCTTTTTTTGATTCCACGTTAGTTTCGTGTTGTAGGTAACGTGTTCATGTCGGAGTGTTTACCTAACTTCGATGCGTTGTTTATAATATTGGAGATGCGAGTTAGTTATTATAGGGCATTGAATCCTATTGAAAATGTTCTTACAAACTGAATTACACAACGAAATCCCTCAATTTTGGATGGTATATTATTTAGCATTTAAATTTCATTCATATTAAACATGTTGTTTGTAATTTGTTTTTATTTAAAAATCACATTAAAGTATAGGTTACCTATTGTTTGTCTCACGTTAGGACTACAGCGAAGGAAAGATATCCAATGTATTTCTTATGGGAGTTTGTGCTTCGTTGTTGCCACCTATTTCACTGTATGAATCTATAGAAATGTGGATTAAGATTCCAGAAGTTCTAAACCTTTGAAAAGTGTAATCGTAACCATACAAAAGGAGCATTTAAAAGAAAGTCTTATTAACATGTATTTGTTATTTTATTAAACAGTACTTGGGATTGTTACATCGTACATGTATCTAAATATTCGATATTTTATTACTTATACCTTTTTGTTTAATTCTTTCGTCTTCAAATTCTTTCCAAATAAAAATAACGGCTGGTTAGCTTCTGTATGATCTTTTTAATCTTTTAATTCACAGGTAAATAAAGGAAGTTCCAAACGCAATTTTAACGGTAAAATTATTCATCATGATAAAATCATTCATTTGTTCAACTTGTTTCAAACGAAACTTGCAAAAACGGAAATGTAGGATTAGCAGCAAATGCAAAGGATTTTAGTAAACAATAAACCCTTCTGGTTTTTTCTACTTTTACTTCGCGAAACTACATAATACAGTTTGTACTTACTGAAATTATAGTATAACGTTTTTTGTCGGCACTATTATTTGTCACCGAACGCGTATAAGCAAATTTCTTAATACAGAAATAATTATTTGGTTTCAAATTTTGATAGCTTGTGCGTCTATAGATCTTCGGTTAGTTGTTTGGGTTTTATCGTTTGTAATTATTGTTAACATTGGCGTGTTGTTTGTTGTAACTATTCGTATTGTAGTATTACATAACGCACATAGTACATTATACACAAGTGTGGCGGATATTGCTAAAAACAGAATGGGTTGTGTACTAAAGGTTGGTGAAAAACAGATTTCGATAGTTCCAGACTTTATACGTGCACTATATGAACAGCAAGTTTTGAAATTTTGTTTTACTACCGCTGTCAGAAGACGTGACTACCTGAAATATAACTTGCTCGAACAATAGGGATTATAAAGGTTTATGCAGTTACAACTACAATATTTAGAAAGTGTTTTTAAAAGTTGCTTGCAAGATGTTTGGCAACCCCGTTGTCCATAAGAACACACACTATAGTCTCAACGTGAGCCGACCAATAGTTGTTAGGTTGCGGGAAATATGTAGTTGACAACCTAAATGTTATAATTCATTTTATCAATACATAAATTCGTTGTTCGTATTAACGAAAATACATTTGTTATTGTGGATGTTTTCTCAGCTACTCTTAATACAGCTTCCTTTTATTTATTCGTGAACGCAATCAGAGTACAACAATAACCGATACATAATTATATAAACTTACTTACCCTAAGTATCCGAAACGGGCTCTCAGTCATAAGACAAACTTCGTGATCTGGCTTTTCTCCTGGCACCGGAGGGCCATTCTTTTGTACCACAACAGCCGAGGGCAGCATGTTCTGCAGTTCTCCAGAATCACCGGATGCACTTCTTCTTGAAAACTTCGGCAAAATAGAATACAGCCAATCCTGTAACAATACACAGCACACTTTTAACTTAAACCTTCTTAAGAATTCTACGGTCAAAATGATTTGCAACGAGAAGGGTGAATTTTCCAAATAATACTGTTTGATAAATTGTCTATTATTAACATGGGGATCAAGATAAAAAATTAAGTGGGATCAGCATTGACATGATTCTAAACTGTGCAAAGAGCGATAATGGGTTTATCATAACATTAATATGAAAGTCTGCTCTAGTAATTAAATTGATTAATTAATGTGAGTACATGTTGAAAAAGTTTTTCAGGCAATTTGTTTTAAAATAAATTTTAAAAGCTAGCAGAAGTAATTGAGATGATAAACGGTACTACACAACACAACATCAATAATTATGTTAAAATCATACTCATCGTAACCTATTTTGATAGTGACAAGCAAATAATTACACGGTGACAGATGGTATATTTTCGATAAACACTGATACCCTAACGTGTAACATCCTCAACACTACGCGTAATACAATAAAAGCGAAGCCCACAAAAGCTCAGTATTATGTAATAACTTAACGATTCCTTTTTTGGAACTTAACACTTTCATTAATAAAAGTCAACTAACTTTGAGTGAATGTCAGGTTTCGGTAAAAGAGAACTTTAATAATATACTTTACACGTGTTATCGTTACTTCAACTTTATATTGGTTGAAGGAAACGTGTGTCAGTATGTAATTTGTTTCCTGGTGGGGTAGTAAAAATGCTGAAACGTAGATGGTATTATATGGGAAATTGAGCGCATGGTTTAAGGTTAAAGCTCAAGCTTTGTTCAGATTCGTCTAATGAGTATGAAAGAACATTATTTTCTTCTTTCTTGAAAACAGTGAGTTGAAGGTTTTTTTTTGTTCCTCAACGCGCAATAAGTACTTTTTTATACTCCCATTAAAAAGTAGACATTTTTCATTAATTTTAATGTTAGAGAAACCCACGCGCGCTTGTCGTGCGACTCTGCACTGAAGCTTAGAGTAGCCCACACCAGTTTAAAGTTTAAAATATTCGTGTTGGAAAGATGAGAGAGGAGAAAGTTGCCGTTAAAAAGATCTTTGCAAGAGAGTACAGGTCGAGAAAGCGATTGATTATGAGGGAGTTTTCAGCGCAAGAAGTAGAATTTATTCAATATTTAGTCAATTTAGAACAAATTTTCATGAATAGCGGAAAGTTGAGGAAAGTCCGTGGATTTTTACATAGTCCTTCCTGGAGGGCTGTTAAATAACCCCCTAAAAGTCACCGCCTGTAGGTGGCGAGCTCGAAGAGATAATGAGAGTAAACCACGCTCCCTAACGGTTTTCGTCGGAAACTATTTAGTGGAGTAACCTACGTTTTTATCTCGGAACCGGTCCAAACTACTTCGATTTGAATATTTTTTTTATTAAAGTCTTGTAAATATAAAATACTAAAACCTTTACAAATTAGAAATTGATGCTCAGAACGGGAAATGTGGTGAAACTGGAATAACCTAAAAATTTTCCAAGAGGTCCCGCACCGGTTGCTCGACCATCTCAGAGCAGGATAATTTTTGGTGTGTTATCACATCTATGTATTGGTAGTTCGAAGCCACTATTAATTTATTTTTATTCCTTTTGGTTTAAAGACGGCAGCCATCTTTGTTTCGTGGTGCATGACGTTTCTTGCAGTTTTCTATGTAAACGAAAATCTTGATATCTCAAGAACAGTTGGTCGTAGAAAGTCGCGCTAAAAACCATTGCATTGTTCATATTTCGAACTACATTTGTTGTTCTAAACATAAATTTTGTAAGATACTTCCTTATGGGCGCAAATTGAGTCCGAAGTTTAACGCTTTTTTGCAAAATTTCGGCTTTTTAGAGTGTCATATTTCTAGACAATGACGAAGTATCAGCGCTCATTCTTTTTAAAAAAAGTACACAGTTAAGGCTAGTTTATGTATAAAATATTTCAAAAATCTGAAACTTCACTATTTTGGGATTTATGGGCTTTCGAAATTCTCGTTTTCTTCATTTTTGAGCAACTTTGGACATCAATATCTCTGATGGGCATAAATGGATCTTTTTTATATTATGTGGATATGAAGCAGTATATGATGGTAAACAAATTTTCATGAATAGCGGAAAGTTGAGAAAAGTTCGTGAATTTTTGCATAAGCTCTTCTGGAGGGCTGTTAAATAACCCCCTGAAAGTCCCCGTCTGTAGGTGGCCAGATCGAGGAGATAATAAGGGTAAAACACGCCCTCTAACGGTTTTTGTCGTTTTTCTCGGAAACTATTAGGTTTATCGAGATGAAGGAGGTTAGGTAAATTAAAGTTTATTTAAATCCCTACCAGAAATGTCCGATTTTTTTTTCGTACCTCGCCTTCTTTTTGTGTTATCGAAGAAAGAAGATATGTCATACATAAATGAGTAATTTGCTCCAGTAAATTTGCTCAAGGAATTATCGGACGTAACTTTTTGTGGTCTCATATTCGTCATGAAATAGATAAGAAACATTCGTTGAGAGCCGGACGCGATCGTGGACCAGTTGTATTTTACCTTAGCATCTCTTCGGGAAAATCCATCAGGCGATATTATTGTTATCCTTGGTGCCAATCGGTTGAAAGTATCGTATTGGCAAATTAATTCTTAGTAGAGTACACTGTGCTAGTCAATTTTTGTATCCAACCCAATGTGTACAGGGTGTTTTGCTTTTTTAGAAATACTTATGTAGGTGCAATTTTGTTGTAAACTAGCAACCAAGATACTAACGGAGAATATCTTGCATCTTAAAACGTCTGTTAACAGATAATTATAAAGATTTTGCTCCATATTTAGCATGCAACGTATTGTATCAATATTAAATTGTAAATGTGGACAGTACCAAGATCTTAGAAATAAAGGAAATTAGAAAGATTTTAAAAAAGCGAAACACCTTGTACGAATTGGGTTGGATACAAAAATTGACTAGCATAGTCTACTCTCCTAAGAATTAATTTGCCAATACGAAACTTTCATCCGACTGGCACAAGGATAACGATAATATCGCCTGATGGATTTTGCCGAAGAGATGCTAAAGTAAAATACGACTTTACCACGATCGCGTCCAGATCTCAAAAAAATTTTCTTATCTATTTCATGACGAATATGAGACCACAAAACGTTACGTCCGAAAGTTCCTTGAGCAAATTTACTGGAGCAAATTGCTCATTTATGTATGACATACCTTCTTTCTTCGATAACACAAAAAGAAGGGGAGGTACGACAAAACATTTGGACATTTCTGGTAGGCATTTAAATAAACTTTAATTTACCTAACCTCCTTCATCTCGATAAACCTAATAGTTTCCGAGAAAAACGACAAAAACCGTTAGGGGGCGTGGTTTACCCTCATTATCTCCTCGAGCTAGCCACCTACAGACGGTGACTTTTAGGGGGTTATTTAACAGCCCTCCAGGAAAGCCTATGCAAAAATCCATGGACTTCCCTCAACTTTCCGCTATTTTTGCTAATTTGACTGGACTAATAGGCTTTATAAGAAGACCAAAGTCGGGCGCTAGCCTTCTCTTTTTCACTAACTCATGTCCAGGCGTTAGCCCGGACCTGGCTTTGGCTTTTTAAGTCGGCCGTGACCTCCCCTTCTTCACTAGTCCAAGTCCAGGCTGCGCTGCGGATTATGGGGGGGAGACAGAAAGAAAGGAAAAGGAGGGGGAGGAAAGTAGAGAGATAGAAAAGGGGAGGAAGAGGAGGGGAATGGGAGAAAGATAAAAAGAAAAAAAATTGGTGGGGAGATCATTAATTCTAATTTTAAAAATGGGCGATTCCATTATCGCGGGGGCAACATTTAGACGCATTTAAGGTTTCTTACTAACAAAACAGAAAATAATTTTTATGAAATTATTCTTTGAAGGGCTACATTTTAACCTGTTCTCTTTTGATTTGTTGATAAGAATTTAAATGAAATGTCTAAACAGCCACGAGGTAGGTTTAAACTGCTATCGCGAGTGCAACGAAATTAGCCCACCTTTCCAGATCATAGCACTAAAACATAAGTACACTTCTTTGTCACTTAAGTTAATTATTTCTTTTCAAATACGTCAATATTCGCCGAAAATTCTATTAATATATTATTGCCATCAATCTTTTTTCTGGCGCTTCCAATTGTGCGATAATGTCTTCAAATTGAATTGTCTGCTATGTCGTTCACGATTTCAATGAAGCGTTTACCATCAATCGTCTTTAGAAATGGTGCTCTAACTTCTCCATCTTCATCTATATCACTCTGGCACACCCCCACATAACAATATTGTGTAATTTTTCTGTCGGACTTGCAGAGCAGCTGTACGAGCACGTACATGCTTCTGCTGGTACCTCGAACCTCGAGGGTTCAAAAGACGTTATCGGAAATTCATCATCTGAGTCGCTGTAAATATCGGAAACGCGCAATTCTGTCCCACATGGTATGAAGGATTCTTTCTGATCCGATAACGAAGGCACATATACATCAGAACACAGAGTTTCTTTGTGTACCGAACGTGAAAGAGCTTCCAAGTCTTGATCATCCCAATTACTTTCTGTTTCGGTGGCAGTTTTCAGAACCAACGTGCTCTTGAGATGAGACTAAGAGGTTCGCGCCACAGAAATACTGTTGCCCTCTTCAGATTGGAAGAAATGTTTTGATTGAATGCCTGGTATATTTTTCAGCCCTTCCCATCTAACATGGCCTTCCTTTCTTCAACTTCTTCTTTTGACATGAATATAAAGAATATGTTTGTAGAGAGACTGCGTGCCAGGTCATAGAATTCTTGTGCACTGTTAACGATAGCTCTGCGAGACTTAACAACGATTCACACTGCTCTTTTGACACTTCCCCCTATTCCAACGACGGCACCTTTGCCACGTGAGGCAACAAAAAAGTTCCATTCAAGGTGGATGAATCCATGTTCTGTTTTGAGTGCATTCATGCTTGCCATTACGTACCGATTCTTGAATTGAGCCGCGCAATTATTGCTGAAGATATATATGGATGTACTATTATCATTGATCGACTTGATGTATTGAAAAATCTTCTGCAGAAAATGATGCACAGTGTATTTACTGTGGCTTTATTCATTACTTACTATGAGCACTGAATGAAGTTTGTCGGTAGTCCAAATACAGCACGTGAAAAATCGTGCCATGACACCAATGGGCTAATTGTATTTCGTTTTTACTGATGAGCCTTGATGATATAACCCCAAACTGTCGATAATGGCGGTTTCGCGCAAGTTGTGATAATGGTAATATATAGCTTCAGGTACTTACTATTACCTTGTGTTTGCAAAAATAATCTATATCTGCTAATATTAACTCACAGTCAAATACCCCAAACAGCACGTGGACGTCCTGTGGATGTCTTGAGGATATCCACTCTTGGACATGCATACGTCCATAGTACGTCCATATTGTAGCCTGTGGACGTCCTATGGACATCCACAGCATGTCCATTTGTCACAAAGTTGGATGTAATAAAGACGTCCATTATGGGAAGTTCTATGGACGTCCAATGCAAGACGTTTTATGGATGTCCACGGCAGAACGTTCCATTGACTTCATGCCAATTGCGCATATTAAAAAAACAAAAAACAAAAGTTGAGAGGACAAAGAAACAAATATACATTCATTTTTATATATTATATAGATATAAAATATAATGATATGAATACATAATATGTATATATGTTTTAATGTTAATATATGTTTTTAATTGAACACCCGATATTTACACTTCAATTACTGTTGCGGGTTTCTCTTTTTTTTATCGTCTCTCTCTTTAGCTCGCCTCAACCATTGTTTAACGGCAAGCTCAATCTCCTTAATAGAAGCTGAGCTTGTCGTCGTATTTCTTAGAGCTGATTCTAAAAGAAAAATACGACTTATACATAATATAAACATAAACATCTTACCACCAACTTACGTATTATTAGATCAGACACCTTTAAGGTCCCGAAGACTTTTTTCTTTTTGGCACCCTGCCAACTGTATTCTTTTGCGAGACTATCAGTCATCAGCCTGCTAAGGCATCTTCGTGCGGAATCATAGGTTGTTTGTCCTCCAATTTTTGATATTTCATTTACCTGAAATTAAATACTTAACTCAGTAATTTCATCAGCAAAATCATTTTTATATCAACTTATCAGGGCCCATTGTAAAGTCATTTTTGGTCAATAATTTTAATATTAGGTGCAAATTGTCATTTAAAATATCTATACATATGTGCCCCAAATGAATAAGTTTACCATAAATAAGTGCAATTTGATTTTAAAGTTTATATGCAAGCAAAATCTTCAACTAAACTAAAATCTAAATCGGTTTGACTTTTAGCTTTTCTATACAAATTTCGAGATACTTTAGGCATAATAATAGTAACTATTAATAATTGTTATAAATGCAAAGTATACTTAACCTCACTTTTAGAAATCCTTCCTCGTGATCCTTCCGAGTAGTCACTAGTCCCTAGTACTAGTCAATAACAAACACCAAAAACAGCTGTAAATTCCAAAATGAGAACTGAATTGAATACTATTAATTCTCACTTACAAAACGATGAAATTATTTATCACCGGCACCGGCGTACCTTATAAGCGTTGCCGCAATTTTCCTCTCATTTCGCGCTTCGACAGTATTGCCAACTAAAGTGCGTAATAATTGGCCGGCAACCAAGGGCCGCCAACCATGCATTATTCTGGCGCGAAAATTGAATATTGGTTGTGTGTATCATTTTTACCAATATTTACTATTTATATTACTTATTTACTTACTATATTGTAGTATTATATATTATTAACATCGCATAACAAAGTTCTTCAAAAAAAAATCCTGTTTCACAACTTATTGGAAATGTATTAAATATCTGTACTTATTATAAGTACTTACTTACATATATAGATTGTTGATATTTATGAAATATTTTATCACAACATAATTTTGTTATTGTAGACACAAATCGGACATTCTATGGACATCCATTCGTGGACATCCTATGAATATCCATCTTTGGATATCCTTAAGACGTCCAGAACAGGTCCATGGACATAGGGACTTAATTTGGACATAAAGTGGACGTCCACTGGATGTCCAGTGTTGTCTGGGACACTATTACGTTATTCGAAACTGATTTTATTTGAGTTTGATACTTTCAGTAAAGTTCGGATACGACCGGATAATTATACAGGGTGATTCAGAAATAACTGATATCCTTTAAATGGTAGGTAGAGGGGAGGCTGTAGAGCTAATTTACCTTGACAAGTAGATATCAAAAACGAAGTTTTACAGAAAATTAATTTTAAAGTTTTATTGAATGTCCTGACCTTGGATCCTTTTGGATCCAAAATTCATTAAACTTTAAAATTAATTTTCTGGAAACTATTCGTTTTTGACCTATATTTCTCAAGGTAAATTAGCTCCACTGCCTTCCCTCTACCTACCATTTAAAGGATATCAGTTATTTCTGAATCACCCTGTATATCTGTAGAAAGGTAGATGAATGATTGTATTTTAATGTGGAACAAATAATATATGCTCGAATTTGCTCTTTTACAAAATATGATTTTTTGTAGGTGGCACTGTATAGCAGAGATCTATAAAACAACGTGAACTGTATAAAATGCTTAGACGTAAAACACGAATATTCAAACATTATATGACTATATTATAGAGAAATGTGGTTTGCAAGGAAGTACTAAAGAAGTTGTATCTAAGATTAAAAAACTGATTAGTGCTTTTAAATCAGATTTTGTAGAGTGGAAACAATGCAGGCGTATGAAATCTAGGTTTCCTGAAAAATACTAAAAGAAGTACCGACCCCTTCTGTGACAGGTGTTGGAAGACCTCGACAAAGTTATGAAGAGAGTGGTGCCCGTATACATGACGAAAGCTTTGGTAATCTCCTGTGGAAGAGCATATACAAGAAGAACTAAGCGCAGCTATTCAGGTGTCTTTGCGTCCCGTTGGACAAAGAGACGCGGCGATTATTTAAAAATAAATCTATCAAACAATACCAACCTGAGCAAGAAAATACAAAAAAAGCCTATAAACCTCCTAGGCTATTACCTATTCCGTATAAACCACGATAAGCCTCGACTGTTTTGATTTGAAATAATTGACACGCAAGTGCTCCTCAAGAGCGTGAGCACATATGTGGGCATGCTTCTTAATTAAGTATCTCCAAAAACATTTCCAACATCTGGTATTTGAAGAACTGTAACGTAGTACTTCATAGCATCTATTGGGACGCTCTGTATATGTCTATTATAGAACTTTATGTAATAAGCCAACAAAAAAAAGTAACAGCCTTAATTCTAGCGAAAACCAGTGCCAGCCATCAAGAGGCTGCCTAAATTTGTCAAGGTTATGCGCATAAGAGGTTAAAAACCATACTGTAATTTTATTCCATTTAAATCTAGTATCCATTTAATTTTACCCAGTTGCAATTAAAATTCATCGGTGAGCCCATTTATATTAATAGATACGCGTTCATTGAGTACAAACAATTCCGCTCTTGTATTTCTGTATGTACTACTCCGCATGTATTAAAATAAATCCATTAAATGAGGCTGATTAATTAGTTAGAAAATCTACCTTGTATTTTGTTAAGTATTTTAATAATTTAGCTAGCTAAATAATTTACATAGAAGCTATTAGCATTTTATTATAAATATTCCTTGGTAAAATTAAAAAATCTATTTACAACGCACCCTAAGTCCTTAAAAGTACTAAATGGTATCAGGTTTCACATCGCCATAATAATTTTTTTCCTATAATTGCTTTATAATAGGTAAACATATCGTTAAAATTATTCACGCAGCTAATGGTGTCAGAATCCATTCAAGACCCGTTGATTTTCGCCGTGTGGCTGTGTCTTTATTACAAGCTTACCGTTGGAAAACAAACATATTTTTCACTAGTTGTTTTGGTACAATGGTATACTGTAGTGTGCCCTCATTTTGTGAATAGTTAAACAGTTGCTCTTTTATGAAATAAATAAATCTGATTATTAATAAATAAAATTCACAAAGTTCAATTCACAAATTTACAAACAGACCGCTAAGCTAAGCTAAATACAAAAAATAGATACCTAGAGAAAAATAATAGAAATTAAATATCTAACACTTCCAGTACGGAGAATTACTAAGTTCAATCTGTTCGTTCATTAAATGTGCCCTGAATTTGTGTTTGTATGTCTCAAAAGCTTCTAAAGTGCGTAGTATGCGTTTGTTATTACAAAAGTGTAGGATTTGATGTTATTTTGGTGTGTCATTGAGTGATTCTGTTCTAAAAAGTGTTTGTCGTAATTAGAGGATGCTTATTTCTGTAACAGCGCAAGTGTTCTTTACACTCTGTACCTTAACAGTTTTAACGATTTTAAACAAATTTGAAATGGCTTAATCAACGATAAACGAAATTGTTTTTAATAATAATTGTTCAATATATTAGTTATTATGGTTTTCTGAAGAATAAAACCGAAAGTTTGATTTTGAAAATAAATTTAAAATGCTTAGTTTGCAACAATTACGAAATTAAAGTTTATAAAAGGGGAAACTAATCTAATGTAATAAAATGAAAAGTTAATGTGTTCGCATTAATTGCATGTAATCGCAAGGTAAATTTTAAATATAATTCTGTATAAAGTAAAACAATTTGCGACATTTAAATAATTTAGCTTAATCTTTGTAATACTTACACATAGTGAAACCAAAATACATTTTTAGAAATTCCATTTAGTTCTGCTACGGCTAAAAATTTAAAATTAGTAAACTAAGTTTGAGCTTTATTATATTACATCCAAAGGCCTTCACAACATTTTTTTATTTATGTAAAATAATACTTTTATTCTGTCTATACCATTAACAGCATTGAAATAAATCGTTTTATTTATTGTTTTATTCCATGATTCTTTATGTGAAATAAATATATGAAAATTATCTTTGTTAGATAGTGTGCTTTTTATTGATATGTTGTTTATTTTTGCGTGTTATTAATAAGATTTGCTTCCGAAGGCTTTCTTGTTTTAATGGAATCAACCATTTGAAATAATATTTGCATATTGGAGAAACTTAACGATAAATTAAATAGATGCCAAAATGATTTCCAAACAATATTTCGAATCAGCCAACCTTTCAGTTTTCCCATTCCCAAAAAGGATTTTATGAAAATTTGTCTTTTGCCTACGTTCACTAGTTTAGCCGTGATAATCAACTGTCAGTTTAACGTAATTAAGGTAACGTCGCGTAATCATTGTGTTTGTTACATTTTTGGTTTTCAATCATGGTGCAATAAATTGCTGTAATACAATGTCTTTATATATAAAAAAAAGATAATGACTATGAATCTTATACCTCACAGTTTTTGAAGCAAAAGCTCCAAAATCATTTTAAAAATTAACTCTTCATTGGACAGTTCTGGCATTTCTAACTATATCGTCGCTCTTAAAAGTCTACTCCTCATTTATGTTAATATGTATATACTGCAAGACACAACACAGCACTATCATGAAGAGGTGAATGTACTAAACTTCTTTAATGTCAGTAATTCTTTTAGTAAACAACTGCAATGCAAGCTAGGTCGATATTATTTTATTTCTCCAACTTCAGTATTATACGCTTTATGGACGACATTCATGCCAACTTTGATCATTACAACTTTCAAGTTGCGAAGCCAACGCTCTAATAACCGTTCAAACAACTGTTGCGCTTTCGAGATCGTTAAAGTTTACAATGTTTCTTACACTAGTAATGGTTTGTATATTGACATAACCGCTACAATAATATTTGAGGGTAACCTCAAATATTATTGTAACCTCAAATAAACGTAACTTGTAAAAGTGGCGTCAATAAGTATCTATCGTACATAAGTTCTACGTGTATTTTGATACAGTTAATTCCAACCAGTATAGAAAATATAATATAATTGTTGGTGTAATTTGTTTGGTTGTAATAGAATTTTATGAAGTCGTTTTTAAAATAAAGAGATATATGAAGCGATAATATAGTAGATAATAGTTGAAAGAAGAACTCTTTAAGCAAGTTATAGCCTATTGTAGCTAATTATAACCTTGAAAGTGCTGCGGCCAGCAGATTCTCACCCAGGTGGACCAGATCCGTTAACGTTTTCTGCAGTTTCCCTTAGCTGTAACACAGATGTGGGATTTGTGCTATACCAGCTGTATGTCGGCCGCAGCCGCACGATGAACCTGCGTAATAATAATTATCGCTCCTCCTTACCGCACAAGCTTCTGGGGCTTGGTTCACCAGGTAATTGGAAGTAGTAATTATTATTATTATTATTGTTAAGTAAGGAATTCCAGAGTTTCGTCTGTGCCATATAAGGCAACAAATTTATAATTCTCTTCACGATAGGTGGTTTTGCCGTAAATCTTTGCTCCTGTAATTCATGTTGAGTCTCGCTATAGCATGTACCAATCAGGTTGGCTTTTGCCAGATGGCGTAGGTCCATCTAATGCTTCCTCTGATCTTTCGCCGAATGAACAACGACATTTATTTAGCAAGTAGTGAAGCATAGCAAGCGTCTATTTTGCGAATTGTAAAACAAGTGTTTGTGTGGGTTTTGCAATCATTAGTTGTAATAATTTTGCAGAAACTCGTCTTATCGCAGTAATTATCCACTGTTTTGAGTTGGGTTAACGTATCTTTAAATTTCTTGATGAAAATAGAAGTTTCTTCCTATGCCTTGGTCCTAAGTAAATGACATGTCAACAAAATAGTTTTTATTTAGTCTTCATTAATCTGCTGGGGTTTAGGTTTAGGCGTGGTTAGGGGCGGTGTTTAGGGTTAAGGTTTTTTGCCTGACGCGTAGCCTTAGAGACAGTTTAGTTATATTAAACTGTGTATAGTATAAAAGTTGGATGGACATGGTGTTTTGTCTAAAAAATGGAGGTATTAGCAAACTTCTTAGCTTTAAAAATAAATTCAACGAGTTGAACTAAATCTGAGTGGCTGAAGCAACGAATTTGTTTAAATTCTAAATTATTCAAGTAGTTATTATTACTATTGGTTGCTCAGTAAGAAAAGTAAGTGATAGTCTTTGAGCAGTTAAGTAAAGAAGGTCCACAGAAATTATAAAATTATAAAAGGAAATCATAAAATTAAAGGGTTTTAATGGTTTTTAAATATAAGTAAAACTTTCAATGTATTTCCATTTTGAATAGATAATAATATTTCCAACAATTTAGATTTAGATTAATCTTAACCTATTTTGTTTGTTGTGTGTTGTTTATTAACCTTTATTACAATAAATGTTCATAAACAAATCTGCAGAGGTTGATAATTTAATATTATTTCGAGAAAAATTTATTTACAGTTCTTGTAATATGTTAATATTATTATTAGCGAACTTAAATATAAAAAATGGATAAACAATTTTGAAATTATTATTTATTTAATTAAGAAATAAAAAAATTAAAAGAAAAAATGATGTAATTGTTATATAAAGATCTTTTATCATCATTTAAACTATTTTTTATTCAGGTAAAAACACGAACATATTATTTACTACGATCCTGGTGAAATTACCACCTATGTAGTTATTACAAATGAAAGTCATTAATAGTGGCAAGGGAATAGTTCGCAGTTTACATAGTCACAACGGAATTAAAACCACTAAGTTTAATGACGGACTACCTAGTCGTAGAGAAGTTAACCACTAATTAAAATAGAGGTAAATAACTTTTCCTAAATACCCTTTTGCATTTTTTTATTATCTTAAATTATTATTTATAGCAATTTACATTAAGATAAATCAAATAGGTTGACAAGTTATCCTATTTAACTGAAAACGCTCGTATAATAATTCCATCTCTATATCTGATGGAATCAAGAGCGATGATGCTTAAATGCATCTGGATTTACTCCTGAGTGGATGTTGCTCTTAAATCCAAAAGATGCAGTTTCTTTTTTAGATTAAAAATCAATACTTTAAGGACAGCATGCTGGATGTCATCATCACATTATCAGTAAACTCCACTAAAATAATTCTTGTGGGGGGGGGGTGCTTAGTTTTGACATCCTTTGTAGAGTGATGAATTACGCTGCTCTATTGTGTATCGGTTTGTTTGCCGGTTCATCACTGCTGAAGTACTATCAATTTTTTATATTATTTCTTAAGATTCCAATCGAATTTTGGTATGTTCAATAAAATTCCCTTTGAACTTCTTTAGAATTATGAGGTACTGATGCCTCCATTTTTTTAAATGATTAATATTTATCATTATTTCTTCTACCGGCTCCGAGCCTCCTCTGTTGACTTGTAGTTGGATTCATGCTTGTTAGATCTTCGTTCTAAGAAACAAGAGCAGAACCTTTTCAGGTAAAGCTTAGCAGATTATTTCACCATGTTACGCTGATGGAAGGTGAATTGAACAGATTTACTGGCCAGATAGTGGATTTCACCGTGAGTTTTATCGAAAACCACATAATGATTTTAATTTGAGCTTATGAGTAATAATTCGTTTTTTAGTTTTACTATAGTTTTCTGTTTAGTTTTTTTAGTTGTGTTTTTATTTTAAATGCTTTAGCACATGGTAATTAAAAACTGCTTCTTTTTAAGTCGTAAGTTTCTTACTTGAAGGTTCAGTTTCAGGTTATGCAATAGTTATAGCCAGATATGTATTGTTATGATATAGGCATCCCGCATTACATGTATGCACGATGTGTAGCCTATCTTCCAGGCGAAAGAAGGATTTCACTATTTTTTATTTTAAAACAATAAAATTTTGCATTAAATATGTTGAGCATACACACTACAACACTGTGAGGTGGAAGGGGATAAATTTTAAACGGATTCTTCATTTGAATTTCACAGACTCAATTTCATGATGGACGATCCTATGCCGTTGGTTAATATTTTGACATTTATATATTTTGAAGCCATTCTATGGCATGTCTTCACCTGAAAATTATTAAAGACATAGGTAAGAAGGTATACACACGTATTTATTACTTTACTTACAGTTTTATTATTGAATTTCAAGAAAATGTTCTATTTCTTTGACGATTCATAATTTTCCATAGTAGATGGACATTTTTCAATGTTATTTGATTTCTTAAGTAAAATGTTTTACTACAATATTGTTAACCAAGTTCTAGGGTGCATTTGACACTAGAATGTTAAGGTGGGGAACTTTTTATAAAGGTTTAGGCCTTTAGGACCCCCAGCAGGGTCTGCTAGAATGTTAAAATTTAGTTTTTATTTATAATTTTGGTGTCAAAACTTATGTAACTTTATGGTAAGAAAAGGATGTAGCAAGATATTAAAATGTTTTTATTTGAATTTTTGTGAAGTAATGTTTGTGAGAAAATTCAAGGTGGTTGTCAATAAATCCTAACTCTAAATTTGTATTTTTATAGTCATGTTAGGTATCAAAATAAAGGAAAAATTCACATCTTTCTTTTTTTTAAATCTTTTTTTAAACATTTATTTAAGCAATTAATTTAATTTTTTATCAACAATTTGGTTAGAAAAGTTTTTGATGGGAAAGATGTTGATTTGTTTCTAGTAAGAAACTAAATTAATCTAGTTCCTAACTAGGATAATCACTAGCGATTCGCAATTGTTTTCCAATTATTATAAAAATTTGGTTACTTTCCCTTGAATTTCCATACAGAGCAGAAGTCATGTCAGTTTGTACGTTATTTTGATAAAATTTTGAGGTTATGTTGGTGAATTTTACGTCACTTAAGTGTCAATAAAGTAAGGTTATGACAAATAATAATTTAAATAATAATAATTATAAGCAACAATCAAAGTGAACTAAAAGTGAAATAAAACAAAAGTGTAGTTTTTAAATTTTATGTTCAGACAGTTATTATTTGGAGAAATTTTTGGAATTTTATTTTGTATGGAACGAATTAAAGAAAGGTAATGGAATCTTGTTGCAAATAACCGAAATAGTTTATGTATTCACGTCATGGAAGATACATGTTGCACATTTAATATTTATAACTATCTTAAAATTCACAAATAAAATCAATTTGAAGAAGGGTATGGAAATGTGCTCATCTTGTCAACAAATAAGCAGGTAATTCAAACATTTTTAAATTTAAAATCATTTTCAATGTTTCATTTTCTTTTAATAATTTAAGATTGATGGATTGATCAGATAAGAATTAAAAAGGACCAAGAGAATTAGAATGTCTCTTAATTCTTATTTTGTTAAATCTATTTACACCAAGATTTAATTGATTTTGTTTCATGTTTGTTTAATTAATTTTAATTTAGAATTTTAATTGTTGTTTTTGTTTCTCTTTAATGAATTTTAAATTTTATTTCTTTTGTGTGCTCATAAATAAAATTTATCCATTTAAATGTTTAAAAAGAAATTTATTTGTGTCTGGTACATTAACAATGTACTTTCTAATTAATTAGCGACCCTCCTGATTTCGTCTCATGCATTTATGGAACTTGTATTCTAGTTTAGAAATTATGACCGGAGAATTTTTTTCATGATAAAAGTAAGTGATATTTAGTTGTGTGTATATTTTTAAACTGTTTTACCATGATTTTGTGTTTGTGAATTTCAACAATAATAAATTTATTTTGCAATTTATAACCTTTCATCCTTCATAAAGTGTTGGAGGGTATCCCCAACAATAATTTTTTTTATTGACAATCAATATCATAACATTATGGCGCTCGAACGTGGTGTTTTCTTTTTTTTATTGATATTATATAACAACCTCTTCCTCATATATCATAACAGTATGTTTAACTGCAGATAGTTTTGTTTAAACCCTCATAGTAGCCTTTTTTTGTATATAAATTATCTTACTTAAGTAAGATAATTAAAAAATAGAGAACGAAAGGTCTTTCACTTGTTTCAAGCGATTATTAACCAATTCGGTTTTTACTAAGCATAAGTTAGTTTATCGCGATTAATCAATGACTTATTGTCGTGTTTTCAGATAGAGTCCTAGATCTGAAATCCAAAAGAGGTCACTAATTACAAGATCCGTTAAAATAATATAATAACGACAACTGCCCATAACCAGGCCCCAGAAGCTCTGAAGGTTGTGTGGGAGGGAAGGGCGATTATTATCATGCAGGCCGACTTACGGATGTTATATCGCAAATCCTACATTTGTGTTAAAGCTAAGGAAAACTGCAAAAAATTAAAAATTTTAATTATGCAAAAAATTTTAACCAGATTTTCCGGCCCTTGTAGTCAATCTCGGGCCGCTTGGATGAGAGACTAGCACGCTAACCATTTAACCACTTTAAAACAACGAACAATGAGTTTTGAGACAATTAATCTTAATTTCATAATCAAATCTAGGTGGAACTCAGAATTCACAAGAAATTATTCCCAAGTTAGTCCATTCACAATTTACCAATCTTTGGATTTCCCTCATTCAAAACAGATTTTATTATAAATAATGATCGTTGGAATCGGACTAGGCAGCTTCTGTTACGACGGTTCGAGCTCTGTTTAACACACAGCATAATTATGCAGTTTGTAGACATTGTAACCGCATCTGTATCTCGCACATGTGGGAACAAAAGCTTAAGTAACCAGTTCCTTTGTAACGGAATATATACTAATAAAATGGGTATATCACAGGTATTGCTACTGTCTACCATTTTGTCTATTAGTTTAAGCGATCTCTGAAATAACTTATCTCTGTATACAACTATAAAAATATCTCTGAAATAAAATAGGGCAATCTGGCTTATGACGGCTATACAGACAGATTCAACTTTTTAGCGTCATGTAATCAATTACTGCAGTAGGGTTTACATGCTCATTTACACATCCAGCGCATCGGTGTAATAGCGTTTTTATTGTATGTACATTTATTTATTTAAGTTGGGTAATTGACAGGAATATGTATTAAAACACATCCCCTATAACAAACTACCACTAAGTAAATATGATATTACATAAATAAATATCACATTCTAAACAATACTAGCTAAAAGCAACAAACAAAACGAAAGGCCAACAGCATTAATGTGTTGGATGGGGAATGGACATTTATAAAAGTCGACCGCATTGAGTGCATGACGCTAGAGAGCTGAACTTGTCTGTATAGTAGTTATATTATAATTAGTATATTCATAAATAAAAACCATGATGTTCAATTCTAAATTATGAGTTTCTTTTATGAGTTATCTACACTTCTGAATTATTTATTACAGCACTTTGCAGTTAATAGAACGACCAGATGAGATGATATAAGAATTAATAAGCTCTAATTCCTTTTACTTCAGGTCAGCACTGCTCACTCTGCCCTTTCTAACGGAATGTCGCTTATCAACTAATTGGGGTAAAGGTAAATTGAATTATTAATCATTCAATTAATCATTCAAATTGACATTTAGAGTAAACGGGTAATCAAAATTTGTGATAAATTTTAAGATAAAAAGAAAAAGCTCCAAGTAGAAATTCAAATGACATGTACAGAGTAAACAAAAATAGAACGCAACAAACACTTTTACACAAAAACTTATAAGTCTTCGATAACTTATAGTGCATGGGCATTATCTCTGTTTTATTAGCTTTAAATTCTTAGTCGTTTCCGTTTATCAGAACTACAAACCACTAATAATAATCTATGGAATGCTACCTTAAACAGTAAAAAATAGGGAGTAAAGAGAGGGAGAGAGTAATAATAAATTGATAACTACTAGAAAACAAGTGAAATAATATGAACAAACGTAAGTTACCAATTCACAAAGCACATATTGGCATTGTAAAATTCGTGTTGATTGCGTGAATTCTACTGCCCTTAAGAGAGGATTGATATATACCTATTAAATGAAAAGTATGAAAATAAAGTTCTGGAGCAAAAACAAAAAGAGTGACATTTAAAAGAATAGGGATATATGTCTACTATTTTATAATACAAATAAATGTGATTGACTACCACCGAAACATTATTGGAAGATCTTTTTACATATTGTCATGATATTTGATCATTGTGGAGAGAATTAACTCTCACGATAATATTTAATAGGCTGATTTTATGCAATTCTATAACTACCCGATTTAATGGTTGCATAACCTAACTTTTAAAATAATAAATTTTAAAAAAGGTTTTCTTAAAAAAATAAATTTAGTTAATTAAGACTAACACGCACACACAACTTTTTAAGCAGATAAAGAATATGTGGGAATCCAGCTTTTCATAGAAATTATATAATTTTTCTCATAATTTAACGATTTGGGGATCGTTTCTGCATTTTTTCAACTTAATAAAGTTTATTTAAATTTTAATGTTATAAATTATCTGGAACAGACAAAATATGTTATATTGAAGGTGTATGCGAATGTATAGCAACTTACTTGTTGAAATATAGTTGTAAAATAAAATTCATATTTACGAGGTATGTTAATTTTGTAGACTTTTTCAACTCTCATAATTCTAAAGCTGCTTGCTAAGTTACTTTAGTGGAAATAAGTAGAGAAACATTATAACCACATAATTTATACACATTCTAATGTAAAGGTTGGACCTTGTTGATGGAATCACACAAAAACGTGTTTGACAAGCAGCGCTTTTCTAACGTTCAATTGAATTATCCAATTTGGCAAAACATTCAGATGTATTTAATGATTAAATGTTTAATTGTGGAGAAAGGAATGTGTAAAAAGGTGTTCTTACGAAGTTAAGTTAGGAATAGGAAATTATTCTTTCGTCGACATTAGAATTAAGGGTATTATTCTATTTTTCAACCGAAGTGTTGTATATGATTGAATTCATAATTTCCATTCTATAAGTTAATGTACTGTTAATATAAGTTATTAGTTTGTACATAAATGAAATTTTATACATTATAATTAGGTTATGTAAAATCTGAAATGTCAAGAGTTTTTTAGTTTTTTCAGAGAATTCTTTTGTTTCTCAAAGTAGTATAAAAAAGGAATTTATTTTTTAACAATTAAGTAGCAATTTTCTACAGAGGAACAAGGTGTGTTCCTGGTTTAATTGCTTTTATTTAAAAGCAATTCAATTAAAATTGTAAGATTAAAATTCGAAAATAGTAAAGAAGTAAGTTGATATAAAACGTGAATGTTAGATAATTTTGTTTGAAGTGTATTTGAATATATAGTTGTTCATCGAATGTAATACAGTTTTTAAACTTTTAAAAATCATTTTAAAAACAATAAGATTTATAATTTTATTTAACCTTGTCAATGTTAAATTAATTTTGGAGATATCAAAAGGAGGTATAGAATTTTATACTTACCTGTTTAAAATTTAAAAAGAAAAAGTGAGTTATTGAATCAAAGTTTAATTTAATTTAATTTAGATACCTACATTTTATTAATTATAGAAAATAGATGTGTGGACTAGATAGTATTTTCAAATTTAACTAATTTTCGTTAAAATAGTCCAATAAAGTAATAAATGAAAAAATTATCTATTTAAATAATTTTTTTTTATTTGTTATTAAATAATATTTCATTTGATATGCTTTCATTTGTAATTAGTACCTAGTTTATTTCGGAATTTTTTCAAAATCTAATTTGGTATCAATTTTGTTCTTTTTATTTTCTTTTTATGTGACTAATTAAGATTTTATTTAAATAAATAAAAAACTTGTGTTCTTTGTGATGTATTTTGTCATTTATGTGATTCTTTTTGTTTAACAACCAGCATTCATTTAAATAACATTATTCTACATCAGCGACCTAAACCTGAAAGAGTCTCAATGTAGTAGGATTATGTTACTCACTACAAAATCGGAAATTTAAACATCGCAGAATAATGCGTATATCTGTAAATAATAAACCATTAAACAGATTATGTCGTCTAACGAAAAATATTATTTAAGCGGAAGAATATTTTCATGTTTGAAGATATGATCTGACATACAGGGTCAGTCAAAGGTAGAGCCCAGTTTACAAAAGCATTCAAAACGTCCACCTCGTTGTTCTAAAAATAAATTAGACTAGACGATCTACTGACCTATCAGAATATCTCGCGGCAAATAAATCTTTCATACACATTCCTGAAGCTATTTATGTCAAAATGCTTATGTAAAATTTCTAATTTTTTTTTGTATACAGTATTAAAAATAAACGTATTTATGCGATAATGCGAGTTTTTGTAAATGAAATAACAAATTAGTAAAAGTTTTACAAATTTATTATAATCTACCTGACAATTGTTTCGATTTTTTGATAATGGCAAAAATAATATAAATATAAACAAACACGTAGCTAAGGTAATACAAAAAATAGATAATTAGATAAAAAGATAAAAATAATGAAAATTAAATATTTAATACTCCCAGTAACGGAAACTTACTGAGATCAATCTGTTCGTTCATTAAAGGTATCCTGAGTTTGATAAGGAAACATGTTCTAAATCATTACAGCTACCTCCCAATTACGAGGTTTGTAGTTATTACTTATGTATATTAATTACACCCTGTATAAACAAGAATAAAAACTTGTTTATTAATACACACCATAGATACATACATATATAAAATATATATTTCGCTTTTTCCCAACTAACACGGGTTTTCAAAACATGTTCTACTATTTTTGGATATATTGGATTATACATAAACTTAGAATTATGTATACAGAATAAACAAATATGTTTTTAAAGACGTGAATAATATTGAGCTTTCAGTTTCAATTAGTTTGAACTATGATAGGGCAAAATGCTCGTCCTTATTTGTTTGTTTTCATTTTCGTAATTATAATAAGACATGGCTATTTTTATCCAGTGGCATTGAATAGAGGTGAAATTTCATACATCGTGAGCAAAATATGAGAAATACAAAATAAAAATAACAACTTTTATTTTGGCATACAAACTAACATTATTTATTCTACACAATAAAATAAACGTTAAACTGAAAAAATTCAAAAAGTCGCGTATATGGTTCGGGAGGGGCTTCAACCCCTGGAGCTGCCCCCCTGGCTACGTGCCTGATTAATAATATGTTATAAAATTCAAGTGCCCATTTACAAACATATAAACCATTTGTTAAAGTACAACATATGTAAAAAGTGAAATTAAATAACCGGTGGTCACCCAGATTTAAAATATAGCATTTTCGAAAAGTATACCTAAGATAGACGAACACTAGCGCCAGCAACAAAGCCTTCTGTACTAATTTAATATTTACGAAAAATATTTACGCTGAATTTCATACTTATTAAGAGAACGAGCTAGCTGTCCCAAAGGTGCAATATAACAAGACCTCGCTTCATTTCATACCAGAGGATGTTCATTAAAGTCATCAAATTCCATGTCATAAATCAGAAAACAAATTGCGACTAGTGCTAATGTTTAGACTGATTCTTTTACGTATATTTACGGCATATTACTATCACATTGTTATTGTGCATACGAGAATAAATGTTACTTCTATTCTTCTGTAACATTCTTATTTCGATCACACCTCGTATGCATTTAACATTTTGGTAATTCAACATTTGGTGTACGAGTTCGGTACTACTCCTTGTCCGTTGGAATTTTTACGCAAGAAGATTCTGCGTTCTTCCTTCACTTTATGACGGACTTTCGTAAAGCTAACTTGGCCATCGTGCTGGTGCAAGCTTTTTTTGTCCCTCTATAAGTATTTGTGCACGAAGAGCTCTAAAGCTTAATACTAATGACCTTTCATCCGGCTTATTCCGATTTTGAAATAAATAAAATTAATAAAGAGTTGCACAATATTTATTAAATTATAACCTGCCAATTGTTTCGACAGCTAAGCTGTCATTATCAAAGGTAATATGAATATAAACAAACACGTCGCTACGATAAATACAAAAAATAGATAAAAAGATAAAAAGAATAAGAATTAAATATCTAACACTTTCAGTAACGGAGAATTACTGAGTTCAATCCGTTCATTTATTAACGGTACCCTGAGTTTGTGTTTGTATATCTCGAAAGCTTCCAAAATGTCTAATTTGCGTTTGTTATTACAAAAATGTTGGAATTTGATAATATTTTGTGGAGAATCACTGTGTGATTCTGTTCTAAAAGGTGTTTGCCGAAATTATATTTTTCTGAATGAATGTTTATTTCTATAACAACGTACGTGTTCTTTATATATTATGTCGAAATTTGTTCGAAGTGTTTGTCCAATATATAGCAAACTACAAAAAGAACAATTCAAGCGGTATATGCCCGATTTCATGATATCATGTGTTCTGTCTTTAGTATTAAATAATAGCGAAAAAGCATTCATGTTGGTTTTAAAGGCTGTTTTGTAATTGTTGGTTTTGCGTAGCAAGATATTTCTGATCTTTTGCCAAAATATGGTATAGATATATAATGTGTGTCTTTTGTTTGATTGTCAATGGCTAATATACAAGTAATATACAGCACTTCATCCGATTAGTTTCGGAGTCCCACAAAGCAGCGTATTAGAACCCGTGCTATATTTACTATACAGGTATAGAAAAACAAGTAGGAAGTATCTGCGAAACCATATGTATGTATGATAAGGAACGCGCCAGTAAAATAAAGAAGGGTTTATACCGTGCCACGCCTTTGGTCTTCTTAGTTTGTGTTAGTGGGAGAATATTCGAGCATAAGAATATTTATTTTATTTTCAGTCATTAGGGCTAAAAATTGTAAGCTACTTAAAAAGCAAGTGATCATTTGGTCCTAATTTGCCAAATAATTTTTTTAATTCTGGGAAAATTTAATATCATGAAATTCTCTTTCAATTACAAATAACTACACCAATGCTTGGTTTGTAGTTTACTAAACAACTTTAATTTAATGCTCGAATATTCCCCCACTAACACAAACTAAGAAGAGCAAAGGCGTGACCCCATATAAACCCTTGTTTATTTTATTAGCGCGTTCTTTATCATACATATGGTTTCGTAGATACTTCCAACTTATTTTTCTATATCTGTATACCGCGGACTTGCTTAAAACCTACAGTGTCACTACTGCGATATACAGAGCAATATTGTACTAAGTAAGTACATAAGTGCTAGTGTACAAAGCAATTTTGAGACTTGTCTGCGACTATGGGATACAACTATGAGGTTTAGGATCTATTTCCATCATCGAGATTTTAGAAAGATTACAAGTCTTCTGTATGTAACTACTACCAAAAAATATGATGAAAGATTAAGAGATCATCCCAACCGACAACAAATCTAGTGAGACAACCAGAAAGCCGCAGACTCAAACGACGTATCTCGTCCGACCTTCTAAACAGATTTTTATATGCGAAGTCTATGAAATCCTAGAAACATAAATAATTTTTTCTACTAGCTTAACAGAAAGTTTCCATTTGCGCTCCAAAATCAGGGAGCAAAATAATACTTTACCTGTCTAGGGAGGCACCTCTTGCCTCTCTTATTTATCAGACGAAGATTGCACAAAAAGCAAAGATGGAAAAGCTACTAACGCTTTCTTACAGTTATTTATTAAGAATCTTAGATACTTGTTTTTATTAAAACTTCACATTATTTTTTCCCAAAAGTAGCAGAAACAAATTATATGTGCAACCCAGGGCGAAGTGTCTTTTTTTCCGCCTGTGTGTTAGCTATACTCCGCAGCTCCAACTTCTTCCCCTGTTATACAAACAGCTATTGTAAACGTTATGATAAAATAGAAAATTGTCACAAGACAGCTTTCTGCAGGCCACCCTTGTTGTACTAAAACATTTACTTATTGTAATTGGTACAGGGTGGAAATAAATGATTTTCATCAAGTTACCGTTGCATTCCCCATGTAAAAGCACTACGTGCCGCTCTACGAAAATAGAGAAGCCAGTACCATAACCTCAAAATATATAAATACTATGAATTGTTTGACAGATTGATTTCATTTATTGACAGAACTAATTTAGTACTAAATCAAAAAGAGTAGAGCGGTACAGAAAAATTTACATGTGAAAAAATTCCAAAGGGAACTTGATGAAAATCATTTATTTCCACGCTGTATTACAGAGCTAAAAAATTTTGTTTAAAAACAGTTACGATTTCGAATAACAATTTTAAGAATGTTTTAGGAAACCCAAAAGGTCAAGTAAATTACATGGATAAATCGGGAATATATAAAATATCATGTAATCACTGTAATCAAGTATCTATAGGGCAAACTAAGAGATGTTTGAAGATTCGGTACGAAGAGCATTTAGCTCACTTAAAATTTAAAAGACGTGACTGACTGATGTCTAGCATCTCTTATTTATTTACTTATATACATGTTTGAACGAAATTATAGATCAAAGATTAGAAAGACGCAAATGAACTCTGATTTAGGTCCTAATAATTCCAGTCTTTTAGAATTGTTCCAGTAATCAGTCAAGTTTGGCGGTTAGTGAAACTTGACCGATTACTGACGAACTGTGAAGTTCTGTAGGTAACTATACTACAAGGTTAGATTTTTTAGATTTTAGTTTAGTTTTCAGTGTCTGTTGAAGATGACAGCCTATCTATATAGTGAAACACGTGTCCAGAGCGATTAAAAGTGTGTGTGGTGAGAGTGAAGTACAGTTTTAGTAAGTTAGTAAATAGTTGACCTGGCTAAAAGTAAAATATATTCTTGCCCTTTTTTTGAAAGATTCAGAAATCACATCTTCAGTACGAGCTGTTACAGTAGCGTTTTTCTTAATTGACTTGACCTTCTAACCTAAATATTTTTTGAAACACCCTATATGTATGAGACCCACCGTATACTGTAGCCGATATCCCAAAAAGATCTTATCGTATGCATCACTCTATTTAGTTAATAAACAGACGTACCAGATGTGATCAAGCAAAAACTAGCTTTCCCATCTCCAGAACAGATGCCTTGAAAGGTTATTTTTCAAAATTGACTGTGTCGCAGCAGGTATATTTAATTGGTTATAGTTTCAATTGTGTGACTTCATTTGTTTAAGAATTATGGCGGTTGTTTCTGTTTTCCAATTTTTGTCCCGAATATGACCTCTATCTGTGAGTATACATCAAAACTTTTTCGTAGAGTTTACAATATATGACGATAGGATGTTTCGTTTTCGAGATATGACTAAACATTTTTGTGGAGGAAGAAAGTGAAACAAGAGCGAATCGGACTAAAGCTGGACTAATAGATAAAAGGTGCAAAGTTATAATCATAGTTCCAAGTCTCTGCGACGTTGCTTTCTTTCGAACATGGCAAACCGATAAATCATCGAGGCGATCGTCTTATATTTATTACCGCTCAGAGCAATCCACCATATGTCGCAAAGGTGGCCTTCCTCCCCTTACAGTTTGTGAGCTATAGCAGTTTTAAACTTTAAATCGCCTGTAACCTGTAACGTCTCTGTGAAGCTATCTGCTGTCCTGAACCATAAACAAACTTTCGTTTCGATAGTTAGTAAAATCTCCAAGCGTTCTACCCCTACCCCGTACCCGACATCTATGAAATAAAAATTAATTCTACGCAGTCCAAATTATGCAATTACAACTTTACTGTCACTTTTCTGATTTTTAGACATTGAAGATAAGAACTAATTTTTTGCAATTTTCCCCCTTTTGGCGGAAGGAGGTATCATAAACTTAAAAACAATTAAAATCTGAAGTTGCGGTTGACGAGATATAAGCGGTACAAAAGCGTCAGAAAACGATCAAATTGACTTTTGACCTTCTCGTTCTCCGAACCTATCCAACATTTAAACAAAATCCTTTTTATTTCGAACTGCTCTTAACTAAACTACATATAGGCGAAGAACGGGCCAAGTAGCATCCAAAGGGAAGAATGAGTTTTGATTACTATTTAAAATGAATCTACAAGGGCAGTGTAGCATTTATTGTCGGCTTGTGGTCGCGCTTTGCATTAAGTTATTAAGAATTGCTCTTGCGATTTCAAATTAGCAAGAGAATCATATAAACATGCAACAGCTATGGAACCGCCGAAAATATTGTTACCAAAACCTATTAATGCGGCAGTAAAAATGTTAGCGGTTGATCAGAATCTTATCAGGTCAAGTGACGACTGAGACAAATTTGACGACAATTAACAAAGATCCAGATGCATTATTGAAAAGTTAGCAGAATAAAGACTTTTCACACTTGCAGAATTTTCCATCACTTCGATCTTCTTTTTTCCAATTAGCTGAATGTACCTCATCCAGTTTTGGTGCTCTGCACTACTTTAATGACCAAAACCTTGTCATATCTCGTTGCATTTTGGCAATATTTGCTCTGCTGGAACAATCAGAAGTATAGGTTTACAAAAGCTCAAAAATAATGGAAATCGGTAAAGAAATGACTGAGTTATAGCCTGAAGCAGTCACGAAAAAATTTTATTTTCGGAAATTTTTAAGTTTTAGCCGTTCAAAATGGTATTTACTCAACAACTAAAATTTCTTTGGTCTTCATTTATTGAAGATATATTTTGTTACCTTTCTAGGATTTTTTTTAATTGGTTAATAAGTGACCGAATTATGACCGATAATATGCAAAACAACAATTTCTTTTCAAAAACAACAAATTATTTTAATCTGTCATTATAGTCCAGTATCCATCTCTGTCATCTGTACATTTTAGCTTGCAAAAAGTCTAGTAGTTTTGGTTTTTGGGGCCTTTATTAGAAATTCAAGCTTTCGTTCATGGTGTGTCGCAGCGCGGGCGATATGGTTGGTTTTAATTTAAAGTAGACTAAATATGACTAAACTGCTACACATTGTGATGAGAAAACCAGTCTCTGAGCTCATCCATCTTCTCATTATCTCGGGTAATGTAAGAATGAATATGCTTTATATCCAGATGTTGCTCAGATTTTACTGAGTTAATATCAGAGTCTTTCTTAACTTCATCAAAGGTGTTCTAAAGATACCATTTCTAGAGACCATCGAGTAAATACACTGTAATCCCATAACCACGGGTCAGTCATCCGGAGCTTTTCATGGTCTTTATCAGTGTTTGCTCTATGGTCAGATCTGACCATATATCGGAACAAAACTCTTTTGTTCGCCTGATGGTGAAATATCCTTCAGCTGTAAATTGATGGTATTCAGCAGCATCAATTCTTTCTTCCAATTATGTCAACATGTCTTGCAATTAGAAATGTGCACACTGGACATAAAAAAGTGCATGAAAGAATGGCAGCATTTTCTGGACGGAAACAAGATGGAGAGCCCAGTTTCCCATTCTCTCCTAGCTGTATCTCGGAAACACTCAAAGTGTAGCAAATTTAGTCTACTTTAAAGTTAAAACAATCATTTTCGCCGTATAACACATCGTTTACAATATATTCTTCGAAAGCCAAAGGAATATGGAAATTTTCGTCGTTCTTCAATATAGCGGTGACGCGCCAAGGTCCCAAACTTGGATTTTGAATAAAGACTCCAACATACAAAACATATCCAAAACTCAGAACTACCCGGTCTGTCGTAAGGTAAGGCCTGCTTTTCTGACAGATTGACTGGACTATTATAATACAAATTTAGGTTTTTCTAAAAATAGTTGATAGATCCTTTTATAATAAACTTCATCACTGAAACATGAGAAATTTCTGAAAATATTATATGCCAAGGGACTAAAGTGCATTTTTTAATCCTGAATGTGAAGTTTATTTTCCCAAGCGTAAGCGAGGGCAATAAACACACGCGAGATTAAAAAGCTCTTTTGTTCTGTGGTTTGTACGCTATTTCTTGCACGACCGGATCGGATTAATTGCAAAATTACCAAAATTTCCGAAAATACTGTTAAATGTCATTCTGATAATTGCAATTTTTGACTGACAATTGAAAAACACCAAAATCACTTAATTTTAGCACAATAGGTTAGGTTTTCTTGGATATAACGTGATCATTTTACTTTACTCCCTGGAGAGTAAAACAGTTACTTTACTACTTAGGAGTAAAGGAAGTGAAGTAGAGCCGCACAAGAAATTTATTCGTGTCTGTTTTTGGCTATAACTCGGTGATTTTTTTTACCGATTTTCATCATTTTTGAAATTTTGTAAAGCAGAGATTTCTAAAATATGACAAGAAATGTCTAATAGTCCAGTCTATTTAGAACAAATTTTCATGAATAGCGGAAAGTTGAGGAAAGTTTGTGAATTTTTGCATAAGCCTTCCTGGAGGGCTGTTAAATAACCCCCTAAAAGTTACCGTCTGTAGGTGACGAGCTCGAGGAGATAATGAGGGTAAACCACGCCCCCTATCGGTTTTAGTTGTTTTTCTCGGAAACTATTAGGTTTATCGAGATGAAGGTGATTAGGTAAATTAAAGCTTATTTAAATTAAAGTTTATTTAAATGCCTACCAGAAATGTTCGAATGTTTTTTCGTACCTCGCCTTCGTTTTGTGTTATCGAAGAAAGAACATATGTCATACATAAATGAGCAATTTGCTCCAGTAAATTTGCTCAAGGAACTTTCGGACGTAACTTTTTGTGGTCTCACATTCGTCATTAAATAGGTAAGAAACATTCGTTGAGAGCCGGACGCGATCGTGGTCCAGTCGTATTTTACTTTAGCATCTCTTCGACAAAATCCATCAGGCGATATTATCGTTATCTTTGGTGCCAGTCGGATGAAAGTTGCGTATTGGCAAATTAATTCTTAGTAGAGTACACTGTGCTAGTCAATTGTTGTATCCAACCCAATACGTACAGGGTGTTTCGATTTTTTAGAAATCCTTAGAAATATTTATGTAGGTACAATTTTGTTGTAAACTAGCAACCAAGATACTAACGCAGAATGTTTTGTATCTTAAAACATCTGTTAACAGATAATTATAACGATTTTGCTCCATATTTAGCATGCATGCAACGTACTGTATCAATATTAAATTGTAAATGTGGACAATACCAAGATATTAGAAATAAAGGGAATTAGAAGGATTTCTAAAAAAGCGAAACACCTTGTACGTATTGGATTGGATACAAAAATTGACTAGCACAGTGTACTCTCCTTAGAATTAATTTGCCAATACGAAACTTTCATCCGACTGGCACCAAGGATAACGATAATATCGCCTGATGGATTTTGCCGAAGAGATGTTAAGGTAAAACACGACTGGACCACAATCGCGTCCGGTTCTAAACGAATTTTTCTTATCTATTTCATGACGAATATGTGACCACAAAACGTTACGTCCGAAAGTTCCTTGAGCAAATTTACTGGAGCAAATTGCTCATTTATGTATGACATATGTTCTTTCTTCGATAACACAAAACGAAGGCGAGGCACGAAAAAACATTCGAACATTTTTGGTAGGCATTTAAATAAACTTTAATTTACCTAATCTCCTTCACTTCGATAAACCTAATAGTTTCCGAGAAAAACAACTAAAACCGATAGGGGGCGTGGTTTACCCTCATTATTTCCTCGAGCTCGTCACCTACAGACGGTGACTTTTAGGGGGTTATTTAACAGCCCTCCAGGAAGGTCTATGCAAAAATCCAAGGACTTCCCTCAACTTTCTGCTATTTATTTTAATTTGACTGGACTATAAGTTCTAATCGTTAGAGCAGTGCAAGGTACGAAAACTAGAGAAGTACGTTTAAGAGGATGGAAAAAAATTCGAAGTGATGGGAAAATTCTGTAAGTATGAAAAGTCTTTATTTTTCAATATCAAAACAGTTATGTATGTAGGTGGGAGGTATTGTATACTTATATATTTTTTATTTATAGCACAGTGTTATTTATCACGTTGGCATAAATGGTGTTTATCATGTAACATTAATACTAAAATTCTCAGAGTAAAGGAAAAAACAGCTAAAATTGAGACCTGTACTACCAAGGCAATATACAGAGGTGGGCAAAAGTATGGAACCAAGTAAATATCTCTAAATATTACAGTAAATTGTGTATTTGCGTTGAATGTTTTTGACAATTGTGAGTTTCCGGTTTAACCGGAAGTAATGCCGATTTTAAAATTTGTAATGGAACACCCTGTATATTATTTTAATTTTGAATAGTACATTTTATTACGATTACAAAAATATGGGGTTCGATATGTTTTATTTCAAGGCCAACCGAGATTTTCACAATAAAAGTACTCTTGAGGCAAAAAGTAATGAAATCTAGTAGTCTATGAAACATACGTAAAAATCACAGTTTATGAAACTGACATTAGCCGTGATAGTAGTTAAAATAAGTAGGTGTTTTAACTTCAACGTAAAATGCTCCGTCTAAGTGAAAGAGAGAGAATAGAAATTCTAATGATGATTGGCTTTGGGGACCGAAGAAGAACGCATCAAGAAGTTTGTGATCTTTTTAATGATATTCATCCGGATCGGCAAATATCACGTTCGCTAGTAACAAAAACTTTGCAAAGATATTCCACAAGTGGCACAGTCGTTAATTTACCAAGAAGTGGACGTCCAAAAACTTCTACAAAAAACGATGTAGCTGAAAATATCGCAATATCTTTAGAGGAAAATCCTCATTTGTCTACTGCTGAACCAATATACACGCAATAAGCCGTCGTTCAGTAGGAAGAATATTAAAACGAGAAAAATATCATCCATACAAAATTCGCCTTGTTCAAGAACTCTCCGACTACGATTTCGATAGACGGTTAGAATTTTGTGAAACAATGATGGATATTTGCAACCGTGATAATAACCTTGTAAGAAATATGGTGTTTTCGGACGAGGCTACGTTTTGTTTGAACGGTACAGTAAATTGACATAACTGCCGCTACTGGTCGCAAACTAACCCTCACTGGATACAAGAGGCTCATACGCAACATCCTCAAAAATTGAACGTTTGGGCCGGTATTTACAACAACAGAATTGTAGGGCCTTTCTTTTTAGAAGAAACTTTAAACGGGGATAGATTATTAGAGCTTTTAGATACGCAAGTTATTCCGACGCTGGAGGAAAATGGACAACTGCCAAATAATATCTGGTTTCAGCAGGACGGGGCACCACCCCATTTCGCTCGCATTGTTCGATATTGCTTAGATAGGAAATTTTATCATAGGTGGATTGGAAGAAGAGGTACCATTGAATGGCCTGCGCGATCCCCCGACCTTACTCCACTGAACTATTTTCTATGGGGTTATTGGAAGTACAAAGTTTATCTTAATCGACCAAACAGTTTGCAAAAACTAGCTGAAAGAATAACCGAAGAGAGTCAAAGAATTACACCAGAAGTAACCAGTTGAGAATGCGCAAAGCTAGCATTGCCATGACGAACAAAAACAACTCTATACTTAATAAACTAATTTATTTTTGAAAACTAATGTTCACGTAACACATTAGTTGTCATAACAACTAAAATTCTAAGTCCTAAAGTTTTTTGTTAAAAAAAAGAAAAAAAATTGCTAAAAATGTTTATTTTTTCGTAAATTTTTAAAAAATAAAAAATTTTTCATTTTTCAAAAATTTACCGAAATTTTCGGTGGTCATTTTGACCACTTTCCCGAAGAGATACAAAAAAATATTTCAACCAAAAGTTTCTTAGAATTTGATGTGCTATAAGATTCCAAAAAGAAAAATTCAAAAAAGTCAACAGGGAAAAAGGCGACAGACCGACAGACAGACAGACTTCACGAATTCAGAGACTAACTTTTTGTTCGTCGATAATTAATGTTACAAGGGAGTTTACAAATAGACTAACCTTTTGTCAAGAAGTAAATGGAGCTCAGTTTGAACATTTACTACATTAAGTTTATTTTCCTTTTACAAAGTACTCCTGTTTTATTTTCCCGTTTTGTATTAATTTAATTTTGATTACTAATGTGATTGTTACGTTTGTTTCATAGACTACTAGATTTCATTAGTTTTTGCCTCAAAAGTACTTTTATTGTAAAAATCTCGGTTGGCCTTGAAATAAAACATATCGAACCCCATATTTTTGTAATCGTAATAAAATGTACTATTTAAAATTAAATAATATACAGGGTGTTCCATTACAACTTTTAAAATCGGCATTACTTCCGGTTAAACCGGAAACTAAAAATTGTCAAAAACATTCAACGCAAATACACAATTTAATGTAATATCTACCTACCAAATTTCATTCCGATTTCTCTAAAAACTCCAGAGATATTTACTTGGTTCCATACTTTTGCCCACCTCTGTATATTTGAGTCCACAAATTCTGCGTTTTCGTGGGTGCCATCTACAATATTAGTTTTACAATCTTTGGAACAGCTCCCTTATTTTTCTGATCAAGAGGAACTTATCTACCCAATGAGTGACTTGCGAAACAATAAATTTTTCAAAATGGCTTACCAGTACTTCAGCATAGATACCCAAAATGTTTTAAACTTCAAACCGACGCATCGTCGTATTATTATTATTATTGATTTTGGTTATTTCTTCATTGTTAATTATTTAGGATATTGATTTAGTTAGTTAATAATCCGTGATTTGAAATGTTTTTTTATTTCACGGACGCTTTCAGTCTTAAGCGGCCTTGCATGATGCTCTACATTCCTTGTTTATCTACTTGTTTTAGCTAGATACTGTTAAAATAACATTTTACTCTTTCACTCTTCTAATTTTATTCCTTCATGTAAACAACATCCTGGTTATAATAACATTGTGAAAATTAGAAACTTACCAATCTATTTCTTATAGGTGCAATAGCAGAAGAAGGCGGCGTGGGTGTTTTTGTATCCAAAGGTTTCTTTTCTGGATCTTCTACGGAAGCCATAATATTGATAATGGGTGTAGATGGAACTTTTCCGTGTATTGCATCTTCTGTATCGATCCTCCATGATCTCACCATATGGAGAAAATACATTAAGTTCGGCATGGCTCATTTGGACTTTTATTTACTTTAGACCTTTTTCCTTCTGTAAGGATGTAATCTGTTGATAACAATTTTTTTTTAGATAATAATTATGTAAAAAGTTAATTTTTTCAATAATTCTTAAGTGCATTAACATGTACTGTAATAATTTACACGACTAATTTAGATTATGCATATTTTTAGTAAGAAGGGGTTGATAATTTGATTGATTTTTTTTGTAATGACGTAATTAATCGTGAACATTTAAATGGAGTAATTATAAATTAATTAGATTTAAAAATCTACACATGCCCAAAAGTCTATTTTGTTAATTAAACAACCTTCATTATTAATTATTGATATTGGTATATCAGGCAAACAAGCAACAATATTTGATACTATAGTGTTTCAGCAGCCTTGATTAATCAACTAGAATCCTTTAAAACTTTTAATTGGGCACGTGTGCGTATATTAGAGTACTCCCCCATAAATTTTATTATTTCAAAATTCTCATACTAGAAACTATTAAATCTCATTAAAATGAAGACCTACTAAATTATGATAAAAAAGCGATCCCAAAAAAGGGGTATCTGCCTATTGAAACTAAATTAATGATGCAACTTTTAACATACCTTATATACACAAAATAAAAATTATAAAAAATTAAATAAAATTAATAAAATAATTAATAAAAATCACTTTTTTAATAAAAATAAGTACTACTTCCTTTACTATTTTTGTTATCTCGTAAACAAGTGGAACGTCAACTGAAGCGTCCGCACAACCTCGTAAAACTGACGCTGAAATCAACAAATGTAGATAAAAGGGATCGACGAGGAGATTAATTTTTTGTGTTGTTCGCACTCTTAAATTAACTTCACGGAAATCCGGAAAATCTCTCGCGTCTAAAAAGTGTATACGTATAGGGAGGAAATACCTGTTAATGGAGAAGCTTTCGCGTGCTTTATGAACACACATTTTCAAGGGTGGGATACTACCTTTTCATTTATCACGTGTGCCATCAATACTAATAAATTTAATGGAGAAACAAAACTTCAACAACTATTTTTTTTAATTAGCTGATGCGGTTGTGAGTAAATCGAGACATGTTGGCGTTGACATTGAAATCATTTATTGATGAAAATTTGATGAATACATTCGTGTTATTAAAAGGGATTTCAGAATTAGATTATTAATAAAATTAGTTAATAAGTAATGTAAAAATATTAAATGTGAAGAATCTTCTTAATAATATTTCCAGGTAAAGCATAAACAGCAAGAAGCAGTCCAAATATTAAGAAAATCAAAATGACGTATTTAATTAGGGTCCATTTGTAACGCTTACATATTAAAAACTTGCAGGCTTTCAAGGGGTTCTTAAACCAGGAAAAAGAATTGTCCGGACGACTGAAAAGAGAAAGAGAAATTAATTTATTAAAATAGTTTTTTTATTGAATCTAGAAACATTTTAATTTAAAAGGTAGTTGTCAAGGGCGGTGAAAGAAATAAATAGTCCAGTCAAACTGTACGAAAAACGGGCTTAACTTGGATAATGGAAGTACATGGGATTTTTTTCTTCCAGCATGTAGGGGGGGTCTAGAAAAGCTTAACTTGAAGTTTTCGACCTCAAATTCATATGAGCTTTTTCCGCCATTTTGAAAAGAAGTGAACTTGAAAGTTGATGAAAGTTTGAACTTTTTTATTTTTTTTTATTACGCGAAAAAGTTTCAAATAAAAGTTGTAGACAATCGTATTGCCGACAAAAATGCTTTATGCAAATTTTTTGTCGGACCTACTGTTACAGAGATAATTTCAAAATAACACTTCACCCTTCTTTTCAAGATGGCGGAAAAAGCTCATATGAATTTGAGGTCGAAAACTTCAAGTTAAGCTTTTCTAGACCCTCCCTGCATGCTGGAAGAAAAAAATCTTTTCAAAGACCATAAATGTAATGTGTTCTCCAGGAAACCGGCGAAAGGTAAATCGGCCACCACAATTTTTATTTTTGTTTTCCCTCACAACTTTTTCATTTTTTATATTACGCAGAAAAGTTTCAAATAAAAGTTGTAGACGATCGTATTGCCGACAAAAATGCTTTATGCAAATTTCTTGTCGGACCTACTGTTACAGAGATAATTTCAAAATAACACTTCACCCTTCTTTTCAAGATGGCGAAAAAGGCTCATATGAAGTTGAGGTCGAAAACTTCAAGTTAAGCTTTTCTAGACCCCCCCTACATGCTGGTAGAAAAAAATCCCATGCACTTCCATTTTCCAAGTTAAATGTTTAGTTTGACTGGACTAAAAGGCAAGTTTAAGAATCGATTGTAATATATTGTATACCTAATAGTAATTTTTGCATAATGGGGTGAGAAGTGTCTTTTTTGCCACCTGTTCAGGCGCGTACTCTGAGACCTGGAAAAATATTTCCTTAGAGGGCCCCACCACCCACCACTCCACTTCGGGTAATCTTTAATCTTTTAATCTTTTCAATATATTCGGAAGATGCTCTCATTTTTGCAAATGACGTCTTATGTCATCGCAACTTTGACATTTGTGAAGAAAACAGAAGCAGAATACACGTAGACAAACCACGAATCGCTAGGCGAGGGGCGGGCATAATGACTTTTTCCAATTATAAAAAATCTAGCAGTATTATAAGTCCTTCTGTACCTCATAAGATATTTATTCAGTTATTAATATTATCTTATTCACACAGTTATATCAAAGGAGCTCGTCGGCTCTGTAGAAAATGGTCAAGGCTACAATGACTTTAAATATGTGAGAGGACTTATTAATTTTTAGCTGCAAAGTTTATAACTTCTTGCTGTATATTCAAGTTCATAAGGTTTATTAATCACCAGAATACACCAAACATCAAAAGAATTAATTAACCATCACTACTGGTGTCCAATATCCAGATCAGACGCAACCTGCCAGATAGACCATTACCGACGTGGTATTAATAATCCTTCAAGAGGTGGTCCTTAGAAAGTTGTGTTGTATTATTACACCTCAGGAGTTAGACTATACGGAAATCAAGCCCTCCCAAAAGGTATGACTTCTAGAAGTTATGACATCCACAGGTTATGTTTTACACCAATTATGCCCTCCATAAGTTATAGACTGGTATTTATCACTCAGGATGTTAGGGGATACAATAGTTATGCCCTCCAGAAGATATAGAATTGTATTTATCACTCAGGAAGTTAGGTGATCCATAAGTTATGCCCTCATGAAACTATAGAATCTTATGAAGTTATGTTCTACGAAAGTTATGCTCTCCATAAGTTGCTAACAAACCAAAAGATTCAAAATCAAAGTAAATATAATTTCGGCATATTATCTGCTTAGCCCATAATTGTGGGCCTGTCAGTAGCGTAATAAGACGGCATTGGGCCCCGGGACAAGATAATCATTAGGCCCACACACGCTCGCAAAATTTTAAATAAAATCTTAATAATAAGACATTGGTATGTATTCTTATTACTAGTAATAAAACTGTACTCACCACACACACTTTTAATCGCTCTGGGCACTTCTTTCAACAGCTAGACTGTCTTCTTCAACAGACACTGAAATACTAAACTAAAATCTAAAAAATCTAATCCCTTATACCTACAGAACTTCACGGCTCGTCGGGAATCTCTGGTAATAACTCTGATTTAGGTCCTATTAATTTTCAGTCTTTTAGTAATCAGCTCCAATAATCAGTCAAGCTTGACGGTTAGTCAGACTTGACCGATTACCGACGAGCCGTGAAATTCTGTGTGTATAATAAGGTTAGATTTTAGTTTTTCAATGGCTACTGAAGATGACAGCTTAGTTGTTGAAACACGTGTCCAGAACAGTTAAAAGTATGTGTGGTTAAGGTGAAGTACAGTTTTAGTAAGTTTACGCCACAGTTTGAGTTGTTTTCTCTATTACTAGTAATAGTTTACAGCATTTTATTGTTGTTTTTATATTCATTTAAGCATTTCATGATTTTAACCAAGAACCAGCGACGACAGATTTATAGATATTTGCCAAAACACTTATTAACTCAGTGATGCTCAACCTGTGGGGCGCGCCCTTTTAAGGAAACGCAAAGTAAGAAAAGGGGGACGCGAAGACATGAAAAACGACAAAATATTCGAAAAAGCTTATTATTGAAACCAAAATAAGAAAAGATACATTCTGTTAATAAATACAAAAATAAAATGCCACACTCAAAAATAGGTAAATACATACTATATGCAACACGTTAAACGCAACGGTATTTATACTAGCAGGGCATCTTTAGAATGTGCGAGGCAGATCGGAACTTCTCGTGAAAACGCGAGAAATACGTTGGGGGCGACAATGTTGCTAAACTCTAGCCTTGTAGTCGCGTATCAGCAGTAAAAGGAAAATAGATATCGAAAACGATATTAGGGCTTCAAAAACTGTAATGAAAAGTTGAGTTCTAATTTACTAAAAAGGTTGAGAACCGCTGTATTAACTTTTAGGCTTCTAATATAACTTTTAGAACCAAATTGTTAATATTATTAAATTAATGTGCAGTTAAGTACACTGTAAAAAATGAGTTGAAATCTACCTTGGGAAAGAGTTAACTTTCCTCTCTTATTTGCGGTAGTTTTACTCTAAAATTTAACTTTACCTATACGTTAATAGTTGTTTTACTATTTGTGGTAAAATGTTCTTTAATTGTGTAAAATTACACAAATATAAGTAATTCTACTACATTTAACTGGTTAAAATCACTATCCATAATGTAAATTTACATAACTCAGAAAATTTTTCCTTACAAATGTATAATTGCTCAATAACTTAATTCATTTTTAGTGTAATATTAAAGATAAGATGAACTTGAACAAGAATAGTGTAATTTTACCCTTAATATGTTTTTAACCGTTGAGATGCTATTTCGCTGATTGCACTTGTTTGTTGATGAGTGGTGACCTTCGTTTCGTGAAAGAATTCCGGAACCCATTATGAACAGTCCAAATAGGGCTTTTGGGGAATGGTCGGAATGGTGTGTACCATTCTTTTATGATTTCTTGTTACTGGTTTCGCAATCGGCGAGGCGTACTCTATCGATATCGAACGAAGTGTTTATTGCTCATTAATATTTTGTTTTTCGTTGTAGTGTAGTGCGGATTTATTAAAGGCAAACATTTACACGTATGACCCAAGATGGGAAGAATTTTATTTTATAGTAGAAGTTAAAAAATAATAATCGGTAAGTACCTATATGTTAAAATTACAAATTTAAACCAATAAAATAAAAATATTTAATTTAATGTTTTTCTAGGATGAATAAAAAATTGAAGAATTCGAAATAAACTAGCATAACTGTAATTGAGAAAGGTACTCGTGTATAATTGTTTATATAATTTATAATTTTTTAATTTTCTAGGTGGAATCGAAACTTTATCTGAATGTATTTGAGAGACCAAATATTTCCGAAAGCCCCTGAAAAGAAGTTCTGGTAATGTCTTAATGTCTCTGGTGTATACGTTCAATAAAAATTACTTTGATTTTATTTTGTTTCATACAATTCATTTACCTACGTAAGTAATATTCAGAGGAACGATTGAATTTGCAAGTACTTTCGGAAGTCATCGTTACATTCAAGAAGTATTTTCACATTTGTATTTTAACCCTGAAAAGTACTATTGCCATGAAATATTAACTTTGTCATGTAACTTTACACAGGTGTTTTAATGTTAAAATGTAAAATTACATTGCGGTCGTAATTTTAATCTGTAAATTTATTTAAAAAGGAAACATTACAATGCAAATTTAACCTAATGTTGAAATTTTCCACTTCCTATGAAAATTACACTTTGAAGTAAATTTACCCCAAAAAATGGAGGTAACATAGTTGCCTCCATTTTTTAGGGTAAATTTACCGGTAATTTTTTAGAGTGTATTAGTTAAAACTACCAAAAGTTATTTACATTGCGAGATGATAAGGAAAATCTTCTGCCAAGGAGAAACCTTAAGGACCAAGGGGCACAGCCGAGATTTGGAAACCACCTAGCGACCTGTCAACATTTTCAAACAACGGATTTTTCCGCGTAAAAATTAGATATAATTCACTCTTTTGTTCTGGTCACGTAAGTGCTACTTTCGTACCAAGCAACGAGCACTTTGACACTTTGCATATTTCACTTTCGGTTGCAGTTGTTTCGTCAAAATACTAGACTTACGTAAAGGGGAGAAGGAAAATATTATGTTGATTCTGATAGAGTGAACGAATAGATATTTGTTTAATATTTCTTTAATTGTTTAACTAACTAACTAGCTTAAATTAATGAGGATCAGTTTCACGATGTTTGGTAACCAAAAGGTCTTGTTCAGTAACTAAACTATGCTAGCTTACGATTTAACAAATAAAACTATACAGTATGACTTTCTATTCACTACATTTTGTGAAATCCATCCTAAGAATAAGAAACATAACTCAGTCAGAAATTCAGTAACACAAAAGTAAAATTAAAAACAAGATTAAAAATAAATTATTAAAATAACTACTCTTATACACTAATGATAAATAATAAATATATCATCTTAGCAACAAATACTTCGATATTATTCATACTCTTTTTTATTTTAAAAGTCTCTTTTTCTAGCCTTTTCATGTATCGCAATGGGCCCCCCAAAGTCGCCGGGCCCCGGGACTTTACCCCGAACTGACACATGATAGTTACGCCACTGGGGCCTGTTCGTATTACGATTCTTAATATCGTTTTATATAATAGCAAACGAAGAATTAATGATAAATTAACTAAAATTCTAAATCATTTTTCTTCCAAGAAAAATCTTTTATTATTCTTGTTTGTTGTTTTTTCTTTCCTACAACAAACTACTTGATGCCTATAGCTTATTGCAGTATCACTGGGTCCACGATACACCCACAACGGTATGCCAGCTTCACGACCAAAACTCGTTCTCCGCGCGCATGTGACGTCGCTGCGAAGCAACTTTCCATGGACTCTAACTTTCCTTCCATTTGATCTCTTCCAACTACACAGTACGGTGGGTGTATGTTAGGAAAAGCGGCTTTAAATAATTAATTTTGAAATTCCTTTTGTTTTAGTGAGTGTAAACTTGTGAAATATCGAAGATAACAAGATGAAATTCTTACACAGGTATATATCGAACAGTATGCCTGGTTGTGCTGTTACTGACTGTTGCAATTATAACAGGAATACAAAAGGAACTGGTATAAAATACTTTCGATTCCCAAAGAACGAAGAACTTTCAAAGCGTTGGGAAATTGCTTGTCGAAGAAATGATAAAATAAATTTAAAAAATGGTAAGAATTTTTAGAAAAATTATAAAATAACACGGCGGAGAAGATACTTCAATTATTAATCAAATTTTTATTACTATGATACATTTGAATGTTGCCTACAGGTTTTAATTTCTCATTAAGTAACATTGGCTTTGTAATTAATAAAAATAAACAATTTTAAATTTAGTGATATGGTAACTTTCGATTATTTAGTATCTACCTATATATTATTTTTATCTTATAAGTACCTCCCTAACAAATTTTACTATTATATATATTTTATAGAAAGCATAACAATCCATATCGGCGGTACATGATTAGTAAATTGTTAAAATTTGGAATATTTCTGAATCAAAATAAAATAAATCGTTATATGCACCACGGGCAATACGGGCATAATTATAAATAATAACATTCCCTCATACTATAATTTATTAATTATGCCTTTAATATTAAGTGGCTAATATTAGAACGATTATCAAACGTCATACTTTACTAACCATTGTCATTATAAATGATAAAAACATCATTATACATAAGAACGTAATGCGAAACAAGCCTGGTTTGCTTCGCACTGACGTCACAAACCAGAGAAGGATAGACTATCGAGCTGCGCGTTGTCATACCGTTGTGGGTGTATCGTGACTGGGTCATACAACTTGAAACGGAAATAACCGTTACACTTCAACATAAGTAACATTTAGAAATATTATTTTACTGACTTGTATTCGTTTTTACTAATGTTTGAGGATACTGTCTTGGCCATATAATTGTACACTTTAAATTCATAATACATTTTTTTAGTCAATTGCCACTTATGTGTTTTTGTAGCCAAATTAAAAATAAAAATCACGACGAGCAAAACGACATAGCATAATATCGGGCAAAATGGATTAGTATGTCGTTTTACCCGTCTGCGTTGTTCAGTGTTTTAACGGAATATTTTTGTTTAGATGGTTTATTCATATAAAAGAACGACAAATAGAGGAACCTGGAATGATGCGGATATAGAGAGAGCTATACAAGCTGTCCGCAATGGCGAAATGGGCTGGTTAAAAGCAAGCAAGTCCTTCAATGTACCTACAGCAACCTTGCGACGTCGAGCGCTTGGAAAAAAAACAAACTTGCTGTTAATACTGAAAAACGCTTTGGTTCTTTTCAGTCTACATTAAATACAGACTTTGAAGTTGCGATTGTAAATCATATGCTGGACTTAGAATCCCGTTTTTTGGAATGACGACAACAGATGTGCGACAACTGGCATATGAAGTTGTCGAAAAAATGAATATCAAACACCCTTTCAATAAAGAAACTAAGATGGCTGAAAAGGGGTGGCTTCATGGATTTCGTCAACGTAATCCTCAATTATCATTACAACTTCCAGAAGCAACGTCGCTCGCCAGAGCTGAGGCGTTTAATAAACCACAAGTGAATAAATTTTTCACCAAGCTAGAACAAGTCATCGAAGACCACAAAATTGATAACACCATGATTTTTAATATGGATGAATCCGCGATGACCATAGTGGAAGTACCACCAAAAAGTGTTTGCTTAAAAAGGCAAAAAACAAGTCGGCGCTGTCACTAGTGCTGAGAGAGGGGTACCCACAACTGTTGTCGTCTGCATGAGTCCTGGGGGAATATATGTACCGCCATTAATAATTTTTCCGCGGAAAAGGTTCAATCCGTACTTATACGATGGAGCACCCATTGGCACTTTAAAACTTCACAACAAGTCAGGTTACATGACATCAGATTTGTTCGTAAAGTGGATTAAACACTTTATAGATCACGTGACACCCACTGCAGAAAAAAAAGCTTTGTTGATCTTAGATGGCCATTCTAGTCATAAGAGCTACCATGCCTTACAACTGGCTAAACAAAATTCAGTTGTTCTTTTGTGCCTTCCTGCACACTGCACACATCACCTTAAACCATTGGACGTAGCCTTTTTTGATCCCCTTTACAAGTATTACAACCAAACTGTAACGCAGTGGTTAAAAGAAAATCCCGGCCGTACAGTCACCATTTACCAGGTATCCAAACTTTTCAACCATGCCTACGAAAGAACAACAACACTTGAAATTGCAACTAGTGCGTTCCGCGCCACGGGAATATTTCCGTTTAACCCGAATATCTTTCCTGACCATCTACTTTTACCCAGTTTAACAACGGACGTGCCAGAAGCAGATCCCGTTAATGAACATTTCGGAAAATCCGCAAGAGCCTCAAACAAATAATACAGAAATACAAGCACCCACTGTGGAACCTACAGACCAAAAACAACTAACTTTTACAAAAAAATAAATGATCAAGGACCTGCATCCGCTTTAAAAGAGGTAGATATTCAAAACACATTACAAGAATTGTCACCAGTGCCTCAGAGTAACGTAAGAAAGACTGTCAAGCGTAAAACTGGTGGATACCAAGATGTTCTAACCGAAAGCCAATACCTTCAAAGTATTCGCAGGAAGGAAATTGAGAAAATCCAAGAACAACAAAGAAAGATAAACAGAAACGTTGTTAAAAGGAAGTTAGTAAAGAAAGACTTAGACGAAAACCAAAATAAAAAACAACAGGAGCAATTGAGAAAAAGACCTGTTGCAAGAATTAGACTAATGGAAGGCGAGACTAGTGAAGAAGAAGCTCCCTATCGTGTTAGTGACACTGAAGAGGACTGTCCGTGTCTTTATTGTAACGATCTGTTCAGCAGATCAAAATCTAAAGAAGCTTGACTACAGTGCTAACTTTGCCAAAAGTGGGCACATGCAAATTGTGCAGGTCTCCGAAGAAAAGCAAAAATGTTTGTGAAATTTGCATGGACTAAGTTTGAGCATTCTGCTGTATCTAACACTGTATTTGTTTTTATTTACGTGTTAAATTTGTTCTTTTTGAGTTTTATTTTTGTATACCATATTGCCCGACCTAGGCGGGCAAAATGATTTTAAGTAGCAAAATACATTTGATCTGATCTTCATAAAGTTTTTTGAACAAGAATGGATTTTATTATCTGAAGTTGTGGCGTAAGTATATTACTGGATACCAACACATAAAAATATTTTAATTTAGCCCATCTTTTCAGTAAGTTTTCTGGATAAAAAACAAGTATGTCATTATGCCCACCCCTACCCTATACTCCTCAAGAACGCGGAATAATTTTGTCAATGCTTTTGGCAAATAATAACACAGGCCTAAATATGAAGACTTTGTGAACATTGTTTTAATTTTGATAGGTGTTCTTTGTATATACCGTACCTTTGAATTCAGAGTATGTAGTAACATGCTCTGAATTCAAAGGTACGCACAGATTTTGCGCTATCACATCAGATTTTTCCACAAAAACGAAAAACAGATTTATATGAGTATCCCAGAAAGAAACAAATAACTTAATTTCAAAAATATTTATTCAAAAACCTACTTCGATAATTTAGATTAGGATTACATCCTTTGATCATGATAAGACTTTTCTGCATGGTATCATGTGCGTTTTCCTTTAAAACTACGCTTTGAAACGACTTTCTTATACGTTGCGACTGGTATATCTCGTTTCAATTACCAACAGCAGTCGGGCATCATATTTACATTCCATCGGCCTTGATACTGCCTCTGCATCTCTTTTATGTCTTGGCGAAAGCGTTCCACTTGTTCTTTATGGAGATCATCGAAGATTTTCAGGGAAGAACTCTAGATATAAATCTAGAAAATGGAACTTAATGCTCATATTGCAGCCTACTTTAAAAAAGAACCCCGCACAAAAAACGGAAAACAGGGTACAGTCAGATTGGGCTGAAACTGATAAATGTTGTACTTAATGACATCCTGATCAAAAGTTCTCATGAGCACAAAGTCCGGAAATGGTCAGCGAATGTGTATGTTAACACATCCGGACGATTTCGTTAAACAACTCCAACCTCTACTTCGTACTCTTGACCGTTTGATCAGTAGACAGGAGCTTCATAGCTTTGAAATTGGCCATTGTAAGATTTTCTGCCCATAAGGACTTTTGATCAGGATATTATGAACTACAACATACCATTAGTTTCAGCCCAATTTAACTATACCTATTTACCATTTGTTTTGTGCGAGGACCTTTATCTAATAATACTTAACGACGATTTTTTTTTAGCCCTGATGCCTGTAATTGCCTAGGAAGGAATTTATGAGACCTTTGAAGGCACGCCAAGCGTCTCGCTCTGTATCAGTTATTGTACTACATTCAAATAAAATTTAAAAAAATGATTTTGTCTCAAAATCTGACGTGATATCAAAAAACTAATAGCAGATTCGTAATTAGCGCCACCGAATTAGTAAAGACCAAGGTCCATTCATGTGTATGTATACCTAGTACACATACATAGGTCATCTCATCAAAGTTGAGACGGTCATATTTGAGCCCAAGTTCGATCTGTCAGTTTCTGACATAAGTGAAACGCCGAAGTCTTTTCCCCAAAAAATGACTGGTTGTAGTGCACCAAACTGTTCTAGCAATTCCCGGAATGGTGCACGTTTATTTCTTTTTCCAAAAGATAGGAAAATAAGACAAATTTGTTAGATATGCGTAGAAGTCAGAATTGGGAATTACTGAATACTCAAGATTATGTAAAGTAAGCAAGTTTGAGTCTTAATAAAATTACATATAGAAATAATATAAATTATTTAAGCATAGAGAAAGGATAGTTTTTAGATTACACACTCTTTTATTACCGTTTTACATTTCCCCTAGTTTCATTTTGAAGAAACGCAATTTGAAACGAAAAGATGCTGAATGGCAAATATTGAAATGAAACGCAATTCCTACGTTATTTAAGGTTTCTAATCTAGTTACAGTTAATAAGAAACGTAAAAGATTAAATGAAGAGATAAATGTAGTTGCAAATAATAAAAAAATTAAAACTTTTAAAGGCAATAAAGGAAACATGCCATCTAATTGCCCAACACAATCATCAAATACTAGTGGATATGTTAAAGAAAAGCCTAAAATAATTGAAGAATGTGGAAGGATTGAAAGAGATACCCTCGCTATACTTTAAAAGATAATGCTACGGCACATTCTCTTGCAGATACTAAAAGGAACAGAGACACTATTCAATTCAGGTTTTAAAAATATCGATGTGGCCGCTGAGAATTTTGAAAAGGCAGTGCAAATACGATTTGTAGGATAATTTAAATTACCTACTTAATATATTCTTTATTCTTAGCTGGTTGGAAAGGTTACAAAAGCTTAAAAAATAGTTGTACCATCCACTTGCGTCATACTCCATTCTGTACAGACATTTACAGAAGTTAGATTTCCGTCCACGGCTTTTATATGGCTTTTTGCCATATTTGCATAACAAAATAGAGAAACTCAAATACTGTTTGAGGGGGATACCATTAATAAATTAGTTGTATCACAGTTAAAATATTAGCTTTAGTTGTCATTGTTGTTTTGTTCATATAACTAATAAATCTTCGCCATTTTAGACCATCATTTTTTAATGTGTTAATGTTTTCGTGGTTTTATTCAGTAGTAGCAGTTAATATTACTCAATAACATAAGATAATTCGAATGCCTAAAAATATTATTTGTTAATAAGTTAATACATAGTATTATTGATTTGTTTTAATTAAAATATTCATAACCTTTTCTGTATGTTATGTAAATATTTGATTTGACAAATTCATGACAAATTGAAATTGCCGCCAAAAAGGCGCCATTTTTGAGCCCATTTCAAAAGCCAATAGTGGAAATGGGTCAGATAACCTTTACTTTGGATATAATTATGCATGCTTCAACGGACCTTGGTAAAGACTACCCGCCAAATTTAAAACAATGAAAATCATGTCGACCTGTGTAATCGGTCGGTAGTTTTGGCTCAACGTGAATTTCGTCGTCGATTCTGGGCAAACACTGCGGCGATTATAGCCGCTCGCCTCGAGTGTTGAGACTGGCTCAACACGGGACCGTAGCAGAAGTGGCCGGCCTCGGACCATATGTCTACCGTTCTTGAGATATCAAGAGTTACGTTTACATCAAAAAACTGCTAGCAACGTCGTGCACCACGAACAAATATGGCTGCCATATTTCAATCAAATGGAATAAAAATAAAATGACAGTGGTTTTGATCTACCAATACTTAGGGGTGATAACACACAAAAAATTTTTTTTTTCGAAATGATCGAGCGACCGGTACTGCACTACTTCATATGGATTGATCCTAATTGCTATGATGGGGGATGACAAAAAATGGCCATTAATTTAATCTGGCAACCTCTACAATATCAAAGCTTATGTATTTCTCTACTTATATTAACAATCAGAATGAGTCCAACGGGTTTTTTTATACGGAAAGCCTCTGGGCGTCCGGTCTGACGGAAAATCGAAAATTTGTAAAATTGTCGCTTCTCGACCGTCGATTTCGACCATACCACTGGACCGAATTTAAAGTGTTGGATACTCATACGACGCAGTATTTAATGCTGTTTAATTCTTGTAATAGTTAAGTTTTCGTTGGAAAGCACCGCTTTGGCGTTATAAGCGAAAAACTAAAAAAGGTCCGAAGATTTCGTGGTTCTTTTGATGCCCTCAGGTAAGCTCGAGTCGAGGGACCGTGCAAACCTAGGATACTTATATTTGACCTCACACGAAGCGATCGAAATGATCTCCCTCTTTCCAACATTTATTTCCACTAACGCATTCTATTTTACTGGCCTATTATACAAGACAAAATAATAAATAAATCGTTTCTCCAATAAACAATTTACACCTGTTCGCTTCAAACAACAGGGAGGAGCGATGACGTAGCCTTGTCCCTCATGTACCACATTTCATTATGAAATTTCTTCGAATCGCAAAATTTTCGTTCTAACTTCCTGTACGTTTCCTATGGTTATTTCTAATGATATCGAAATTATTATTTTTTTAATATCAAAGATAAATAGTGGTCGCTGGAGTTGTAGTTTTAATTTTTTTATGTTTGAATAAAATCTTATATAACTTTTTAACAGATTATTTTTTACAAAAATGGAGACTACAAATCCGTTTGTATCATCAACAACATCACAATTTGAAAATCTAAAAAAAAATTGGTCGTATAGCAGACGAGAAAAATTTACACAAAGTTCATACGTTCGGGAGAAAAGCCTTAATGGATTGCTGTTTTCTAAAGTAAATTTCATTAAATCGAAAGCACATATTTGTATAGCAATAACAACACTGAAAGTGTTTAATGAATTAAAGGAAAACATAAAACTAAGTAATAAAAAGAAAATATTAATATCATTCTCTTAAATATCATTCGCACAAGTTCATATCTTGTCCTAAACCGGGGATGGTCACAAATGCTCAATTTTTGTGGTCTCGTGTATCGAAAAACATAACTCGAGACACAGGACTTTTGCATATAAGATTTTGAATAAAATCTTTTAACTATAGTATTAAGGTTTTATTTGTTTTAATTGCTTTAGTAAATTTAGTTTAAAAGGCAGCTCTAAACAAGAATGTGGCCTTACACAAATTTACATGTTTTCTAAACCAGTTTATTTAAACCAGTTAACAGCCATTTTAAATACATACAAATTATTTACAAACTGTGTATAAACATTTAATACAGGGAAAGAGATTAGTTTCAGTAAGACTACCGTTAGATGCGAAACCTGACCAGGCTATGCATTAAGTAATCCTGTACTTTCTATTTAATTATACAAGAAATGATTATAATCATCAGATATCACGCAATGGAGATAACAGAAAAAGTGAGTTGCAGCCGTCTACACGTGTTTTGCAATTATTAGTGCTCATCATGGGAGTCGACAATTCGAAGCGCCTCGCGCCGTAATGTAAATTAATGAGCTTGAGTGAATTAAATAATAAATAATTGTGAGTTTAAAATAAATAATCTCGTAGTGTTAAATACGTTAAGTTCGGTTAATAATAATAATATAGTGTTTAATTTGTGTTTTAATTAGTTTTAGACATTAGTTATTATAAATATTGTTTTATTATTAAGCAATTCACACAAAATCCGAATTGTAATTAAAAGATCGTTACAACAGTCTTTCTAGAAGAAAGCATGCCGCTGCTATCAAGCTTTCCAAGATAATTGATATTGGAGAAGTTTATAATCAAGATTTTATGCTTCATTGTACAGCTTAACTGGGCTACAGTATTATGAATTCTGAAATGAATAAGAAAAGAGGAATGAAGGTGATAGTATTGTGACTTTCAACCAACGAATCATAAAAAAGAAAAACTCAGTCTATCTCGGCAACCGTAAGCGTAACAGATCTGTGCATGGTATCGCTTTAAAGCTTACGACGAGAGCTGTTCAAATTTATGAAGCACATTTTGCAGAAGTTTATACTAAATATTTTAAATTTTGGTGAACACTTTTGACAATATCTATGTTTATCTGAGCAACCTGAGTGCAAAACTACTGTGCCGTGGTATCGTTTTAATGTTCTCGGCGAAATATGGCTGGCTATAACAAAGTAAATAAATGCTTGAAACAGCAGAGCCGAGCTTGCTTGTGTTTTCTTTCTGTCACGTCTGGGCCGATTTACACAGTTAAATTATTCTTAAATTAGCAGAACAAGGGATAAGCAACCAAGATTACAGAGTGAAGCGTTATTATGTTAAAATTACTTATTAAATAAATGTGCAATTAAGAACAACAACAAAGATCATTTGTTTTTGCAGGAGCTGCTAGAATGACACTTTATAGTCTAAGAGCCAGCGACAAAAATAGTTACGTCATTTCATTACGAAAGTTTTTGATGCCATTGTACTGTCTTAACATAGGTAAATTTGAATTGGAAGTTCTGCCACATATCAGTGGGGAGAGAGTCAAATGGTTAAAAAATGTTAATACAAAAACGTGATATAAGTAAAGCTGATTTTTGATGTGATACGGTAAATAATATTTTATGTAATATATTACAATGGCAGACAGTTTGGTTAGTGGGAGGATGGGGACAGACAGCAAGGAAGGTCTAGAAAATATGTGGCCTATTACGGCATGTCATTAAGATTGGGACAACTGTTAACATTTTCAAAATGTCATTATAATTCTGTATTCACAAAGGCAGGCAAGATTTCTGAGTCAAACACCTTAGCAGACGCAACGACACAGAGCGGTGGTAATTTAAATGAATTGCTGCAATGATTAATTTATAGTAGTAAAAATAATTAAAAACACTCTGTAATTAAAAGTCAATATATGTAATATGTATACTCGGGACTCATCGATTTCTTAAACAGTATGTATTCGTCAACATCTATGCCAATTATTAGCTTCCCATTAATTTTTTTCGTTATTTGTTTAATTTTGATCAAATTTTACTATACCTTTGGCCTCATTTCATAGTCAATGTCTACCGATGAGTCATATACCTTTGGAAAGTACTTATAATGGAAATGATATATAATGCGACGCACTTTGAGTGTCTCTCATTGGATATGCTTAATAGTAAGTACAAACGGATATGCCGTAATAGTCCACATATTTTCTAGACCTTTCTCGGTGTCTGTCCCCATCCCCCCACTAACCAAACAGTCTGCATTGTAATATATTACATAAAATATTATTTATAGTCATCACACCAAAAATCAGCTTTACTTATATCACATTTTAGTATTAATATTTTTTAACCCTTTCACTCTCTCCCGCTACTCTCTCCACCACTGATATGTGGCAGTACTTCCAATTAAAGTTTACCTATGTTAAGACAGTATAATGGCATCAAAAGATTTCTTAATGAAATGACGTAACTATTTTTATCGCTGGCTCTCCGCCATTTTTTAAGCAAACTTACTCTTTCTAGCGATGTAAGTAGTACCTTTTACAATTGCAGTTTGCAAACCCTTGCTTACTTTCAGACATTGGCATTCATGATGACCGAAGAGCTAGTAGGCTTGGTATATATCATGGGCATTGATAAAGTTATCGTCAACAGGTGAGTTGCGAGCATAGAGCCGTTCAAGTAAGCTTTTCGTGTTGCCTGACTGATAAAGCTCAGAAGCTTCTCAATCAATTTTTGAAGTGTCAAGTTGGTGCGAAGTGTGAAGTTGGTTTGCTTTTCTAAGCTATTGATTTCTTGTCTTAACCATTGCACCTTCACTGAATAGTTCATATCTTCCTGAAGGATACCTGAATGCAGTTCATGAAGTTCGGTTTAACTTTCTTTGAATAATTGTGTTGTCGGAAATCTAGGCCACCAGCATATTTCAAACTCTTGGTTGAATCTTTCAACTAATCCTTGACTTTAAGAATGACTCAGCTTTCCATGGACGAGTTTCGAGAATATCGAACATACACAAGATGCCCATTTGCTGATGGAACACTTCTCGTCAAATCTGAATTGGATGGACAATGCAAACTTGGTCAAATGGTCTCGATAGTTCATAGTGAATCGGTAATCTTCATATAAGTAGTTCTGAGAGTATATCAATCAAGTCAACTTGACATCGGCATGTACTCTGAAAGGATTGAACGTGCGACTAATCCCCATTTCGGCGTTCTTTTCTTCAATTGATACTACTCACCAACTTGACAACGGGCCAAAAAATATCTCTATTACTTGTTGGGTAATGCTAAAATTCTTATTTTTCAGTTCATCTTCCACAATGGAAAAAGATCCACGAGAATTCAGAAAAGGGGATAGAAAGAGTGTTGTAAAAATCATAAAAAAAGATATGTTACCTTCTGTCCGTTTGTGGTCTGTGTCCTCATGTGCCGTTTCCAAACCATCAAACAACTCTGATCTTCACGACTTAAACTGAACACTTTAAATTATAGAGACAACAGATTGAAACTTATCCATCGTCACGTCATGGTTGTAAAGGGTAACTACCACGACAACGACGTGTGTATTTTCATAATGTCAGAAAACGTTTGCTCATTTTCTATACATACTGGCTACTATTCGTCCAGTTGGATAAAAAGATATTTATCTGCCTAGACGAAAAACTATGCATTATGTGTAGATATCCAGCTAGTCGGGAAATGCATATTTAACCGTCCAAATTTATAAATAAAACAATAACCCATCAAATAAACTAAAAAACGCCTTGGCAAATTAAAATAGTCATTTTTGTACCAAGTGTGCGAAACCTTTTTTTTTGGCATAAGAATGTAACTTTTTGTCGAGCTACCAGGCGGGTTGCAAAAGTCATTCTAACGCGCTAAAACATTTCGCGCTCAAGATACAATGTTTTTAAAACTATATTGTACAAATATGAATTTAATTTTTTATTAAATTAAAAATGTTTATCAAAACCGCGAAATAAGTTTTTTACAGTTTTGACCGGTTACTGCTGGTCACTACTGCAACATGACAAAGGGTAGGTCTGTGACGATAAAACTGCACAAACTTCGCGGTTTGATAATGGCATACATATAAAAGTCAAATTTTTTTAGAGAGTTGTAGAAAGAATATTTATTTTCATAAAAATATACATATAAAACATAAGCATAACATAACCTAACCTCAACAAACGTTCACAAACGTAATAAAAACGAATGGCAATGTACCACACGTGTTAGACCATTCACAACATACAAATTAGTTAAGCTAAGTTTTTAAATAGGTAGGCTCATTTCGCCATTTACGATTAGTTCAAGTTACAACTTGCTAAAGAAAGATAGGAACGAACATCTAAAAATGGAACAAAACAGGACGCTTTTAGAAATCGGAACAGATGCTGAAAAAGAATACTAAACCAGTCCTGGCCCTGGTCACCTCAACTATCTACAGTGTGTTTCAATTCACAGCTTGACATCCCTGTATTTTAGTTATTTATAATGCAATGAATTTCAAATTTTGTCAGGTATAATAAATTTGTGAGTAATTAAAACCCCATTTATTATCAACGACAACCCTACTACGATCGAAGATAGATGCAAGAAAATCAAAAAGACATGTTAGGCCTTGTTTAATCGGAAAAGTCATTAATGAAATTTGTTCTGGGCAACCTGAAAACTACAAAATCAAATTTTGGTTAAAATCCCAAAAATTAAAATAATTTTAATTCAATTCTAATAATTTATTTCAAATAATTATTTTTCGAGATTTGCTAACCAGAATTTATACCAGAATTATCTATCAAGTTATAATTCTAAAAGTATTTTGTACTTTTGTGAACATTTAATATTGAAGATATTTTTCGCCAGACCACACTCTGTATGTCTAAAAGGAGAATATATTCATGCAATATATTTTGTTAAAAATAAATTTATTACCGTACAGTTCCTGACTAAAAAGGAAATGTAGTCTTTTAGAAAGAAGATGATTTTTTTAACCATAACTTGGTTTTGGTGTTTTCAATTGCTCCAGAAGAGAATTTTGTAACTAGCCCTACTGTGTTTCTTCGATTATTTGCATTTATCTTCGATCGTAGTAGGCTGGTGGTTTGTAATAAATGGGGTTTTTAATTATACATAAATCTCTTTTAAGGGGTTTTATACCTAATACAAATTTGGAATTGATTCGTTTGTAAATAACAAATATGTAGGGCTATAGAGCTAAAATTCCAAATAATTGTTAATCAAGCTTTTTTAACCAAAATGTGGTTTTGTGGTTTTCAAGTGGACCAGAACAAATTTCCGTAAAGACTTTTCCAATTAAATAAGGCCTAATATGTTTTTCAATTTTTTGCGTTTATCTTCGATCGTAGTATGCTTATAATAAATGGGGTTTTTAATTGTTCATAATAGTATATTAAGTATCAAGAACAGTAAGGACAGTTTACCGATCGACGACAATGTTTGGCGACTGAGAGAAGCGAAGTCGCCAATATTGGAGGAGATCGGTAAACTCCTTACTGTTTGAGATGCTTATACTATTTTTTGTACGGCCATTATGAATACAAAGGTATTAACTAAGTAAATATCCCGAAGATGATAAAAAATAGATTTAAAATAATTTATTTTTGCCCTGTATATCCACCAAACATTACGCAGGTTTTGTCGTTACCATGGATACGTTTGTAATTTTATTTTTGAATGTCACGTTATTGTTGTCGTTACCATGGATACGTTTGTAATTACTATTATTTATTGGATATTTTTCACAGCAAATTTAAATAAAAAACATACATTTTTTTAAATAGTCAAATTAAGTATTTAGAAAATAATGATTTTCACAAAAGAGACATCTAAAGATCATGCATTTATTTTATAAATTACATATAATTTACTTACCGTTCTGTTTTTGACAGAACTGAACGGTAAGTAATTACTTACCGACGCGTTTTTGCTTAGCAACCAGTAAATATAACCTACTGTTCTAAAACCAAGTATGGTAAACAATCCGAAATAGCATGGTCGTACAAAAATGTATTTTAAGGAGTTTTACACTTTATAAAAACTTGAAATTGATTCGATTATAAATAACAAAAATACAGGGATGTCAAACTGTAAAGTGAAACACACTGTATAAACAAAATTATTTATTTAAAACAAAACCTTATGATAATTTTATCGTCTTCGGAGTAGATAAATAATTCGAAGTACACTTACTTAAAATAACAATCACTGTACTTAACTAAATATAGGGTAAGAGGGGCAATTGGGTGGGTAGGGGAAATCGGAATTAATTTTCTTTGGGCACTTACTACTTATTGTATATGTTTTTAGTTATGTTTAATTTTAGACTTTAAGAATTAGCAGTGATGCCAGGTAGATGACAAAATAAATTTTTTATAATTTGTATAGATGAATCTTAACCTTAAAAAGTATTTATTTGTTATCGGACTAATGAAACAATCAGAAATTCCAATTACAAAACGTGGTCCAATTTTTTTGATATCCTTACAGTTTATTATTTTTAATTGTTACAGATTGTAAAGAGTAACCTAAACTTGTTATGTTTTAAACGTACTTCACAAGCAATCCTAATATACATACATGGCAAAATTGTGTTAAAAGCAAATCTGCTTTTAACACAGTACAACGTTGACAACTTTTTTTATTTAAAGTTTAAAACAGATAGAATTAATCAAATCAGGTTTCTACATTATCCCCAATTGTTTGTGTGTGGGTCAGCTACCTAATACAAGGCATATCACCCAATTCCCTAACTTGAGAGAATTGAATAAAATTTTCCTGAAAAATGTTGATTTTCCTATCAGGACATAACAAAGTTTAATTATTTATGCTTGTTTATGTAGACAATATAAGTACAAAGATAGACATAATCAGAGTTTGCGAATAATCCACTATACGACTTAAAAAAATTGAGAACGAAATTTACGATCAAATTCCTTCCTCTTCCCCTATATTACTACTATATACATAATACGTATACATTTAAATAACAACAACTTAAAACAGAGCTTAAAACATTTTCACCCTATGTGAACTTTGCATCTTGAAGAAGACATCACGCAAGTCTTGGACGGTTTTACAAATGCGTAGTCGACTAATCGGATATCTATGTCTTTGTCCATCTAGACGGATAAATACCTTTTTTATCCGACTAGACGTCAACAGTCACGACACGAATGTTGCATCATGACATTTTCTAATATGTCGAAATTTTAAGCAAAATACATAGCAAGTATTTCGTCAGCACTTGTACATCAAAACATAAAGGGACCGAAATGTAAAGTCAATATACATATATATCGCGACGGCCCCTGGTCGTTGGGTGCCAGATAATAAACTTCAAGTTATTGTACTGCAATTATTATACTAATGAAACCTTTCGTCTGTTAACAAACAATTCAACCCACTATTTGTAATCTAAAAAAAAGGATGTTTTCAGATTCATAACAATGGCAAAATAATAACTTATTCAATTTGGATAGGAAAATGAAACATAAATTTAGTATAGGTTAAATATAATGATTCTATCATTAATAGATAATAATTCAGACGTTATTCCGCTGGTCGTAATAAATATGTACAAAACAAAATAAATAAAAATCACACAATAAACACAAATTATAAAAAGAATAGATACTCGAATAATACATATACATAAGTGAATTCTATAAAAACAAATTATAACAATGCAAAAGTTGTGAATTAATATTCGTTTGACTAAACTAAAGTAAATTTTACTACTGGAAATGTATTTTCTTCAAAACAAAAACAGAATGATTAAAGAAGTTTTGTTTTTTTAATGAGAACCACATATTAGAAAAATTTATATCAAATAATTATAAATTCATTTTAAATAAAACCATTAAAAACAGTTATAAATGATGGAACAACAAGAGTCAACTGGATGGAGTGCTCAATTCCACTACAAAATTTTAACTTTTTAAAATAATTTAATCTTATAAACAACAAACTTTTTTTAAATATTATGTAATTTCTACTGAAGAAGGATTTATTAAATAAAAAAGAATCCAAAATGTGTTAATTATATTGTATAGCGTTTAGGGATTTTCCTATTCTCTCTCCGTTTAGTTGCCATTTTAGTTTGGAACTAACTTTCTGTTATTGATAAGAGGATTTAACTTCGTTTTGTTCGTTCGTTAAGCGACTTCTTTAAAAGAATGTGGCATCGCCGTGAAATTGATTTTTCCTGTTGTGAAATGGGAATTGCATTTGTGCAGATCTATAATTAGTTTTTGGTATGATATCCAATTTTATTGGTAACCGAAATGGTTTTCCACTAATTTTTTTTTGAGGTTAGAAGCACGTTCTCGTAGGATTCGATATTTAATCGACGTTGCCGCATTTGGCAGCGGTATAACTATTTCCGAAGGTCACCTTCCATCTAAGACCTTTTTTTTCTTGTTTACCTTATATTTTCCTGGTTATTTTACAATAACTTCATACACTACGTTGTATATTTGGGTTGTTAAAACACCACTACGTTGAGTTTCTTGTCCACGTACAGTTACCTGGTTGGCGGCGTTCCTATCCAGCTTTGAACAACACACACCTGTATCGTGAGTCACTTATATTGTAGCAACTATTCATAAGAGCAATAGCGTTTGACAATCCTTTATTGTAAAGATAAAATATTACTGTATATTTGTATATTATAATCTTGTGTGTTAAATAGTTTTTCCTCAGTGTACGTGTAGCACTTAGATCTATGTATCTATTGCATATACCTATATTATATTATCAGTTTACCTTGTTAGGAATATTTGCGAGTGTGTAAACGTATAGTCTTTGCTCTGTAATTGTTGAACAATTAAAATTCTTAGGTTAAGGGTTGAGGAATCTACAGGTATTCTTGAAGTTAAGTCAGATTCAGAGTAATTAGTTCCTGCTCGCATGAATTCTCATCCCATTCAAATTTATATATAAGAGAATTAATAACTGACATTTAATTTCTGTCAAGGTTATCTATCCTTGATTAAAATATAACCACATTTGATTGATTTGTTTTAATTGGTTTACCTGATAATTTGTTTAATTGTAATAAAGCATTGTATATCTCACTTGAAGACTTATTATTTATATGTGTTGTATTTGGGGTTTATATTTTCAGCTATCGAGGAGCCAATATGGGGAAAAGTTGACCACATTGATAGCAGTCGCAAATGTGTTGTTCTTTTCAGATTTTGTCTGTAAATACTGGGGCTATTTTAGACGATAAATAGTTAGTATTTAAATTTTCTATAGCTGTTTTATAGCTGATAAATGTTGGACTTGTTTTTATTTCAATCATTTTCTATAATAATCTTTTTTTTTAAATTTGTTTCTTCTTGTAATATTTTTGGTGTGTTAAAATTAAAATTGTGACAGTTATGTATTGAGTCATCAGATAACGCTGTTGTATTTGGTTTATAGGGAGTAGATATTTTTATTTTTATTGAATTTTTTTGTTTTTTTTAAATTGGATTTAAGCGACTCGACTACCAGGGTCATTTGTCGCATCTGCCATGTAGACATTATCAAATCTGCATTACTGATGTAAAGGGTCAGTAATGCACAGTACATAGATATGAACTTGAAATTAAATGATTTCATGAATCTAGAAAAATATACAGTGTGTTTTTTGTAAACGATAATATAGGAAATCTAATGGAGGTTAACGCTTCAGATTCCTAATCAAAAATCGCGAGTTCAAACCCCGTCATCGTATACTTTTTTTTTAATTGTATTGCTTACTAATTATTATTTTTAGAACTTTATTACAACGATTATTAACTTTTTTTATTGTTAGATATTTTTGCTACGGGGGTTTACCGTTACTTTTTGTACAATTTCAACTACCTATCAGAAAGGCAAATGAAAAAAGGGCATAAAACTAATAATCCTTGTAATAAAGTTCTAAAAATAATAATTATTAAGCAATACAATTAAAAAAAAGGTATACGATGACGGGGTTTGAACTCGCGATTTTTGATTAGGAATCTGAAGCGTTAACCGCTACACCAGCCGGCGTTCAGCTTTCAGCTTTTTTTAATAACTTATTACCAAAAGCAGTAAATCAATAAGCTTTTTAAGTCTTTTTCTAAATCGATTTTGGTTTTCTTCATAAAGTTTAATATTTTTTTGACATAAAATGAATTCTTCTTTCGATTGATACCAAGATTTCTAATTACATTTGCAAGGGTACAAACTTACGAGGAAAATGATGAAATTCCATTGGATTTCCTATATTATCGTTTACAAAAAACACACTGTATAGTATATCAATCACAAGTACTTAAATTAAGTAAGAAAGAGTTTGAAATATTTAAAATATATAGCACATACGTACATATGTGAATAGGTAAATCGGGCATATATAAAGAAGGGAAATAAATGAAACAAAATATAAAACAGACATAAATAAATAAAATAATAATAAAATGTGTAAATAACTTTAAAATAAATATATAGTATTATAAAATATCACAGCTAATTTTTTGTTTGTTGTTTATCACAGATCAGATTTTCATAATTTAGAAATCAAATTCGTACTACGTAAAAATTGTAGCAGTTTTAAGATATTTTATTTGGAATTTCCCAGTACTTCTTTTAGTATCTCGGATAATTTACAAGCTCTTCTATGGTTAGTATATTCTCTACATTCCATTAGAATATGTTCAACGGTGATAGGAGTCATACACGTAGGACAGTTAGGTCTGTCCCCAGCTGTTAATAGAAAAGTTGACGTTAAGCGAGTATGACCTATTCTTAAACGACAGAACACCGCTTGTTCTTTACGAGTAAGCACAGTCTCCGAAGGTTGCAGTTCGATGGTGGGTTTAATCTCTTTTAGGGCATTATTCCTGGTATCCCACACTGTTTGCCAACGAAGCTCGGATTTATGCTTAATATATATTTTAGCATCCTTTGGACAAACCACATCAGCATCATTCTGAATCTGAGCTGCTGCCAATTTTGCAGCTTGATCGGCTTTCTCGTTTCCAGATATGCCAATGTGGTTTGGTATCCATATGCATACAATACGTTTACCTTCGGTAGCTAGATTAGCTAATAATGCATATATGTCTTGTACTAAAGCTTCCTTACTAAATCTGTTGCATGTTGATATTAGGGATGACATAGAATCTGTACAGATTATTTGAGTAGGTGATGTTGACTCATGGCATATCGATAGTGCTTGGAATATTGCATATATTTCAGATGTAAATGCACTAGAACAGTGTGGGAGTGACCAGAAAAATACATTGTTGCCGTTGACTACAGCGCATCCCGTTCCAGACTCTGTCTTGGATACATCTGTATATAAAACGTTACACGGCCTGTAAGTGTGAAGCATGCTTTGGAAATCCGTTTTGATGACATTGCTGGCTGTTTCTGACTTTTATATTTCTGAAGATCAAGACGAATGTCTATCGCTGGTGTAGTCCATGGGGCAATTTTAGGTAAGGTGTTTAGATAAAAGCCAGACTCGGGTACTTCCCATGACCTGGAGGCGAGAGCGGATCTAACAGTTGCCGGTCTTGTACGAGTTTGTTTCACTTCATAGATGTTCAAGAGAGCATTGTTAAGAAGAGTTGTTCGAATGTGGGTGTGTGTACGAAATAATGATGTCGCACAGTAGTTTAATAATAACTTTTGCAACGTAACCAAAGGGGTTCCAGCCCAGATTCAATATACATACTTTCTGCTGGACTAGTCACAAAAGCACCCGTTATATACCGGTTTCCAGTGTTATGTACTGCTTCTAGTACTCGCAAACGGGAAGGTCTAGCAGATGAGTATACAACACAACCATAATCTATACGAGACAAAACCATAGATTTATACAACATCAGTAGTGTTTGTTGATCGGATCCCCAATTTATGTTTGCTAAACATCTAAGTATATTTAGAATGTTGTTACATCGAGCTTTCAAGTTACTAATGGTAATGTCCAGGTATGTTTACTATCAAGTATTAGGCCTAAATAACAAACATTATCTACATTTCTTACAGGTAGCAAATTTAATTGGAAAGAATGTTCTTGTTAACAGGTGCTTCGTTTACGACAGAAATGCAGCGAGACTGTCTTCTCTGTAGAGATTTGGAATCTCCTCTTGGTGGCCTCCGATGATAGCTTAGTAAGTGCATTTTGCAAGGATACTTCAATGTTATTAAAAGACTTTCCAAATTTAAATATCACAATATCATCTGCATAGGCACAGTATTGAATAGTTGTATCAATGGATGCTAACATTCCTTATATGGCTATGAGAAACAAAATGGCACTTAGTGAAGAACCTTGTGGAGTCCCATTTTGAATATTCAAATTTTCGAATAAGACATTGCCGACTCTGACTTTAATGGTTCTGTTTTCAAGGAAGGACTTAATGAATTTGGGTAAGTAACCTTTTATATTCCATTTATTTAACTGTTCTAATATGGTTCTGTGCCTAGCAGTATCAAATGCACTTTTGAGGTCTATAAAGATGGCAGATAAGTGAAGACCTGTAAGAAAACTCCCTTGTATAGCGTTCTCGATGTATACTAATGCATCTGTTGGGAATGTTTTACGAAATCCGAATTGATACTTGCTTAGTAATTTCCTGGATTCTAGTAACCACGATAATCTATTAGTAACCATTCTTTCCATGAGCTTACAAATACAGCTTGTAAGAGATATTGGCCTAAAGCTTGTTGGGCTTTACGACACCTTTCCAGATTTCAATATAGGGACTATAGTAGCTTCCTTCCAGGATTCTGGTAGAATGCCAGTTTGCCATATATTATTATATGCATTTAATAATTTAATTTTTGCATTTGTAGATAAGTGTTTCAGGAATGCATTCACGATGCTATCACTGCCTGGTGCCGTGTTACCGCTCTTCTCAAGCGCTTCATTTAATTCATCCATACTAAATAAACGATTGTAAACTAATTCTTGATATGTATTGAAATCTATATTAGTAGCTTCAGCATCTTCGATGTTGCATAACTGCGCAAAGTGCTGCGCTAGATGATTAGCTACGTCTCGTTGGTCAGTTATGATTTCATCATCTACATTTAAAGCAACATTAAAGCAACTACGCTTTCCAGTAATGGCACGTATTCTTTTCCACACTTCGCCGATATCAGTAGAAGTGAACATAGTGGAAACATATTCACGCCAAGAATTCTTTTTCGCCACCTGTATAGTTTTCCGACATATCGCACGAGCTCTTTTGAATTGGATTAGGTTGTCAATGGTGGCATTTCTTTTCAGGAGATTAAGTGCGCGTTTCTTTGGAGCAATAACATCTCGAATTTGTTCGTTCCACCACGGTACTACTCGTTTATGAGGAACACGTTTAGTTTTTGGAACATGTTTTGTTGTCGCTTCTATTATGATATTTGTAATATCGGACATTATTAACTCCGTGTTGTACGAGGAGATCAAGGTGTCTACGTGTTCCTTATATGCATTCCAGTCAGCCTTAGTTAAAATCTATTTTTGCGGCATTGTCGTGGGAGAGTTGTCAGAATTAATCTTATTAATGATGATCGGATAGTGATCACTAAAGTGTAGATCTGGATCAGTAGAAAAATCTAAACTAGTTGATAAGGATGGAGTGCAAATAGTCAGATCTATGGCACTAAACTGCCCAGTAGATACATAAAAATGAGTTGGGTTGCCATTATTTAAAACACACATACCTAGTCTGTCAATCAGGTTCTCAACAGCCCTTCCCTGACAATCATTTTTAGAAGACCCCAGGTAAGACTATGCGAATTGAAGTCTCTACAAATCACATATAGATGAGGCAATTGTCTAACCAGATCTTCAAAGGTTTCAATACTCCACGGTACGCTAGGAAAGTATATGTTACAGACAGTTATCGGTCTAGGTTGTGTCATATGTATTGCTATAGCTTGCAGTTCAGTATCGAGCGGTAAGGTTCTAAACGGTATATTTTCTTTTATAAGTATAGCAACACCACCATGGGCGCGTTCTCCATCTATGACATCTTTTCTTATAGAGCTGTAGTTCTTAAGTTTGTACTTATGAGTAGCATTAAATTTAGTCTCCTGTATACAGAGGCAGTCGGGGTTATATTCAGAAACTAATAGGTGTATCGAGCTCAACTTACTTAAAAATCCACGACAATTCCACTGTAGGATAAGTGTATTATCCATTGAAGAAATATATATGTATAAAAAAAATTATCTTGGATATCCCTTACGGGACTTACCTTTCGGCCAACCTCCTTTCTTCTTGGTGACTTTCTTCAAAATCAGTCGATCGATAGATTCTAGACTAGACTCATTAGATCGCTCATCGTCGGAGTTATTAGTAATTTGGGAGAGTTTTCTTTTATCTGTCGTATATTCAGTTGTCTTGTTTACATCAGGTTCTTTACTAGTTGAAGCATGTACTATGGGTTTATTTGTTTTAGGAATAGGTGTTTGAATATTAATTGTGATCTCGTTATCACTGATGGTTTCAAGGGAGGTATTTCGTTTAACTGAAAGAACGCTGGTTAATTTAGCCAGTTCAGTTTTAATTATTCCTCTAATTTTAGGAATTAGCGACCGAAGTGTTGTCGCTTCTGAAGTAATAGTAGCTTGAGCATATGAACGAGAAGGCACAATAAGGGTGTTAGACATCCGCTTCGCTTCAGTGTATGAAACCCTGTGGATAGTTTTAATTTCCTGAATTTTTGTTTCTTGCTGGTATATAGTACATGATCTCGAAACGGCCGTATCATTTTCCTTACAGTTAGGACAAATAAAAGGTTGTACACAAGGTTCACCTCTGTGTGGAGGATTACCGCAAATACAAACTTCCGACTTATTACAAGTAGACGATACGTGTCCAAACGATTGACATCTAAAACAACGAGTAGGTGGTGGAATATAAGGTCTTACACTTAAAGAATAAAATGCCGCAGTGATACTTTTGGGTAACTTAGGTGTGTTAAAATTCAGAATGTGATTAGGGGTATCAATAAGCTCGCCATTTTTTCTACTTCTAATTCTTCTTATTTCAACAACACCTTCGTGTTTCAAGCCCTGCTTGATTTCTTCCAGACTGCAGTTTAGAAAGTCTCGACAATACACTACTCCCTTAGATATGTTAAGCGTCATGTGAGGATACACCTTAACATGAAATTCGCCAAAACGAATAACCTCCAACAGTCGTTGCGACTGTGCATTCGATACAGTTTCAATCAATATCATTCCCTGCATTCTTTTGACGATTTTCGTTCTGCCTATTAAAGCATAAATAACCTTCGATATAACAAACGGACTAGTCGTTGCAAAATCACCTTCATTCTTTTCCATGACTAGGAACCGGGGAGAATCCACCGTCTCACTAAGTCGAAAACTATCTCTTATAGGGGAGACATCTGTATTGGTAAAGGATGGGATTGAAGGGGAGGATGGGATTGGGGTAAAGGGGGTGGAGCCGGGAAACTCCGTTGCTTCGAGGGGCACTTTTGATACGTTATTATCGTTAGTACTCATCATCATAATTTTTTTAATGTTTAGGTATGAGTGTAAGTACATTGTGTGTGAGTTTCCATTCCGTTATGTGTTTGACAGTTTAAGGAACCAGCAACAGCCAAAGGATTCCTATGAACCCGACTCTGGTGGCCTCGACGGAGCCCCCTCGCATTATACCGCAAGGTTCCCGGGCCAACCGCCACCTGGCATTACGGCATAAGCGAGATTTTCCGCAAGTTGATAGGGCAGCCAGGTCATGTTGGTTAGACCGACCCGGGCCCCTGTACTACCTTGCAGCCTGGGAGTGCACACCCGAGTTTTATCCGCTGTAGCCTCCAGCAGGAGAGCCCAAGGATCTCAGACTGCTACTAGTTTCCCACGCTGACAAACAAGGAATGAGTGTGTGTGTTGGTGACCTGCCCGTATGCAGTGTACGTGCGTGTAGTGTATGTGTGTTTGGGTTAAAATAGAAAAGCTGTGTGTTTATATGGTTGTGTTTACGGGCAGGTATGTGTGTTGGAACGAGGTGTACTGAGCTGGTACCCGTGGGGGCGCTACTCCCCCCCTCCCTAGTGGCTGCCGGCTTTCAGCCACCCTACGGGAAATTTTTATGTTGTTTTATTCTTTTTTTTAAATTTTGTTTTGTTTGTCCTATGTTATTAGCGTTACAGTTATTACAATTAATTTGATAAACTACATTTGTTTCATTTTCTACAATTACTTTGTTTTTTAAATTACTGAAGATTTTATTCCTATTGTGTTATGATTCTTCTAAACAATATTAATCATATATATATATTTTTAAATTCTTTTTCTATTATTTAAGATAGTTTAGGAATAAATGGTAGAACTATTAATTTTGTTTCTATGTTATATTGGTCGTTATTAAATTATTTACCTAAAAAACTTGGTTGTAAGTTTGTTTGGTTTAAATTCTAAATTTTTATTTTTTGAATCTTTTTGTTATATTTGATTTTATGAAAGTTAAGTGTTAACTTTTTTTTGTTATTTTACCATGATTTTATTTTTTTTGTTTTCTTTTTGGAATTTTATTGATGATAATTTAATTGGTCTGTCTATTAAATTATCAATTAAACTTTTTTTTTATATTTTATATCTGTGTATGATGTGTATGTGTATTATATCTGTAAATGATAATTTCATATTTTTGTTTATATATTTGTTTATTAAATTGAAAGTAATTTGAATTTAAAACTGTTTGTACAGATTTTATAAATTCTTATTTTGGAATTTTTGTTAAAATTTTGATTTTGTTCCAGTAATTATTAATAGCTTCTATTGCTAATTCTGTAGGTATGTTTGTACACGCAGATATGTCTAAAGAGCAAAAAATACGAGTATCTGGAACTCTTAAATTTTTCAATTTGTTTTTAAAAGTCCATGAGTCCTTAGCACTGTTTTTATTTATATTTGTTATTTGTGTTTTGGATAACTGTTTAGATTATTTATATAAAGGGGCTTATATAATTGCTATAACTGTAACACTAATTGCATAGGACAAACAAAACAAAATTAGAGAAAAAGAATAAATCAACATAAAAATAAAAATATTGACTTTCACAATTTTAATTTTAACACTCCAAAATATTACAAAAAAAACAAATTAAAAAAAAATTATAATACGAAATGATGGAGATAAAGAAAAAAACAATAATTATGAACTATAAAGCAGATATAGAAAATTTAAATACTATTTACAACAATTTATTTTAATTATACATGGGTGTAAGTAATGTAACTAGAAACCTCGTAATGGGGGGGGGGGGGTATTTAGAACATATTGTCCTTATCTAAACTACGCCCATTGTAATCATATTACATGAAAAATACTAAACAAGCGAAAACAAATTTATTTTAATTTTTTAAAAATTTATAAAAAATAAATCTTCTGCAGGACATAGTTCTCAAAACAACAGATTTTGGTGAAAAGATTTGACCATAAAATATACATCTAGTACATTCAATCTTACGGACACAAAAGTTGGTGTTGCAGACATATTTTGAAATACAGAAGTTCTAGAACAAAATACTTACATGCAATTGTATGTATTTTTGAAAATAATTGTTTTGTTATAATGTTAAATTATTACAAAAAATGTATCGTCAAACGAGGCTATTTGGAATGATCTGCAGCATGCTGAAAGTGTCTGAGTGTCCATTATATTCAGTGGAAAAAATTGTGAAAAATAAGGTAAGAAATAGTCATCTTTTACCCCGGCTACTTTCATGTAGCTAAGGGGCTGTATAAGAGTTGTAGGTTTATAATATTTATTTACTATTGAACAAACACTCTCCATCAAGCATCGATGAAGAGATTCAAACTTCAAAGGCGGGAAGGACAAGGCCGGACTTATGTTTTTTTTTCTTTTTAGTGGATACTTGGAACATGCCAAGAACTTACAAAAGCGTTACTTGTAACAAGAAAATATGCTGATTATTCTACAGAAACCTTGGAAGAAGCCGTGCAAAACATATAAAAACATAATCTGCCATACAGACAGGCGGCAGAAAAATAAAAGTAGCCCGAGTAGAAAAATTAATAAGAAAGATATGAATTTACCTGGTCATCATTCAAGAAGAAACGTATCGTCTGGCTCTCTTGAGCGGTTCAAGTAAACCCAGTGTGAAAGTCTTAATATAAGAAAGGTTTAGTTAAAGATAATTACACTATTTACTCGAAAAGGGATCATAAATTGATGTATATTTTTGATACGAAAAGTTTATTAGTGTGCTTTAAAGAATAATTTTGTTTAAGATAATTCTTTTGACTATACAATAAATTAAGTTAATTAAAGCAGTAACTTGATACATGTGCGAAACGAATTTTACGAATCTTTACACAAGCAATCACCCTTTATCTGAATGTATAACTTGAAATAAACTAGAATTATTTGCAATTTACACTTGACTGTTCGTACCAATGAGAAAAACTATGCAATAACCGCATATAGCATTAAAATGAAGCGAATTAAATATTCGTAATAATGAGCCCGTTACATTGTTCTTAGAATGAACATGAATGAATAGAACTTATTAACAAGTTATTTAACGTTTTATGAGCGGTAAAAGACAATTTTGAAGTTTAATTTCACAATTTTCAGGGAATTCGCCTTAAATTCGCTTTAAATAAGTTTTTTTAATATGTATCACTTCAATAAATCTTCCGGAGTACTCTTTTTTTTATCTAATTCAGTCTTTTATTTAGTCCTAGCTTTAGACATGTATAATTCCATAATAAATTTTGTATAGGTGTAATTATATAATTAACAAAATAGGAATGTAAAAAATTCAGAATGCAAGTAATCGTAACTAACCAAAATGAAATGGAATACCTTGTTATTAATTATCTTCGAACAAAAACACGAACACCTCTTTTTCTAAAATAATTATCACTTAACTTGAGAAGTACATATTTGTTACAAATATAGATTTATAAAAAGGTTTGAACTATTACCGTGTATTATTCCTAAAAACTTCCCACTGGCAAGAGCTCTGCTTCAAAAGTTAATGTAGATCAAAAACAAATCATTAATTATTGCAAAAGACTGAATTATTTAGACATTAGTACATTGTATGAACGCGTCATTATGTTATAAATACATTTAGTTTTATTAGCAACAAACTGATAATAAATTTATTAAATGTAAGTACCCTTGTTAAACATTGTTAAAAGAAGCCCTAGGTTTATAGTACATAGCATCAACGCAATATACAGCGTGTACACTGATACAAGTAATTAGAAATAGACGCAAATTAGTAACTTAGAAGTTAAACCCTCAGTTGGAATGATGGTGTCGAAACACCTCAATACAATAGATTGTGTCAACATATTTACTTTTTTAAAAAAACTTATATTCCTTTTTTTAGTCAAGTAGGAAAATCATTAATGCCTAGTGTACTGTAAAATAATTAAAAGTTACTTCTTTTAAAGTCCAGCAATAAATTCGGTTTTAACAAAATGTATTGCATGACTATAATTTTCTTTGATTATAACTACAACCATCTTCAATATTAAATGTCCACAAAGGAACAAACTGCTTTTAGAATTCTAACTCATGTTTTACAAGACACTGTTAATAGTCGTAGAGAAAGATTTTTGTCTAAATTTGTTATTGGTAGTTAATGATGTAAAAAATATTGTATGGTTGGTTGAAACAATCACCCATTTTAAAGCTTAAGAGAAGAGCTGAAAAACTAGATCTGAGTCAATCAAGCATGAGGCTGCGACTGTCTGTAGGGGTGCTTACACACCGGAACGTGCCTTTGGGGCAGTTTAGGCCGTCTAGCTCCTAGTTAATAAATTTGCACGTTTGGCTAGTAATATGTAAGCGGGTAATTTCTATTACCCCAATATCGTTAGTTCCGTTTTAAGGAAGTTCCGGTTACCGTATCGTTTTATTAGACTTATTGTTTAAACCTTTATGTGGAAAATCTAGATTTGCCGACATTCGTTGAGCATTGCGTTTAATAATCTGAACTAATGAAACGTGCAATAATTAATGATGTAACCTAGCCTTTTTAGAGAATCGAGATAATTTGTCTCGGTGAAGTTATCACCTTCGTAAATACTAAATAATGTCCCGAGTAGGAAAATAACATATACAATTAGATTTTGAAAGTATTTTATCTTTGTAATGACGACTTAACGTTTATAATTTGTTGAGAACAGTCATTAATAAATGTGCGATCGAAATTGGTTATCATAAGGTGTGAGCAACAGAATTTTGATTCAGAGAAGGCCTTGGGAATTTTAGGTTACATCTGATATTAATTTTAAGTAGGCAGTAGAACTACTACAGATCATTGAGAACTACTCTCAGTCACTAACTGACAGACCTATTTTTATTTAAACCTACCTAATTAATTTTTTTACCATTTCTCAAATAAATTTCTACCATATTTCTCTTTTGTACTTCTTTATATACGAATACAATTGTTAAAAACTGATTTTTTCTTATTTTTTTTTTCAAAAACAGTTAATCTGACAGCTCTCTTCAAAAAGTGACAGTTTAAATAAACTAATTCATACAATTCAAAATTTCACATGACCGATATGTCTCTCTTTCTTTCAAGGCCAACTCTGAATCAAAATTCCGTTGCTCACACATTATTAATTTCAAGTATCATAAGTAGTAATTTAGTTCTCGGTTTAGAAATTAATAATAAGCATGTAAATAAAATAAGTTCCTTAAGAAATTAAAGTGTAGAATCTCGTAATGCCTGTAGGCTTCATATAATAATTAATTGTTATTTGGGTTTTATCGCAAAAATTGGTTGGCGAAAAGATTTGAGCGGCGCCTTCTATACTGTTTAAATATCGAAATTTAAATAGTTAAGATTAAAATTAGTGTTTAACACTCACAACCACTGAAAATAATTTCAATAATTAAGTTAAGTTTTAAGTTTAAGTCATTAAGTTTCTGCTGGGAGCTATAATTGGCGCAAGTATAAGGTTTATTATGATTTATTTGTTAATTTTATAAAGAGTTTTGCTGGTTACAATTACAATTTCGGGACTCTATATGCTTTGTTTAATTTTGAGTTTTTTTTAAACTTTTTTAACATTTTGTAGGCTACAAATTGACTAAGTAGTCCAATCATGGAACCTTTTGTTTTGATATTTGATAGAAATTCTGAAAGACACCACAGCATATCACTTAATTTAATGAACTGGGATGCAGGGAACACAATTTTTCGTTTGATATCTCGTGACTTTCCTCATTTTTAACAAAAGGCCAGTAAAATTAGTCCCGATATGGACCGTTGGTGGAAATAAATGTTGGAAAGCGGGAGATCATTGCGATCGCTTCGTTTGACGTTAAATATAAGTATACTAGGTTTGCACGGTCCCCCGATGCGAGCTTACCTAAGGGCATCAAAAGAACCACGGAATCTTTGGCCCTTTTTTAGTTTTTCGCATATAACTCCAAAGCAGTGCTTTCCAACTAAAACTTCACTATTACAAGAATTAAAGAGCATTCAATTCTGCGTCGGATAAGTATCCAACACTTAAAATGCGGTCCAGTGGTACGGTCGAGAAACGACAATTTTACAAATTTCCGATTTTCCGTCAGACAGGACGCCCAGAGGCTTTCCGTATAAAAAACCCGTTGGACTCATTCTGATTATTAATATAAGTCGAGAAATATCTAAGCTTTGATATTATATAGGTTGCCGGATTAAATTAATGGCCATTTTTTGACATTCCTCATCATAGCAATTAGGATCAATCCATATGAAGTAGTGCAGTACTGGTCGCTCGATCATTTCGAAAAAAGATAATTTTTTGTGGTTATCATCATTAAGTATTGGTAGATTAAAACCTCTGTTATTTTATTTTTATTCCATTTGATTGAAATATAGCAGCTATATTTGTTTCGTGATGCACGACGTTGCTTGCAGTTTTGGATGTAAACGTAAATCTTGATATCTCAAGAATGGTTGATCCTAGAGACCTGCGGTAAAAATCATTGTATTGCTCACATGTCGGACTACATTTTTTAATCTAAACATAATATTGATAAGACGTATCATAACAAGAACTTTAAAGCCCATAAATACCAAAATAGTAAAATCTCAGATTTAAAATATTTTATACATAAACTACCTCTAACTGTGTATGTTTAAATAGAAAATCCGCCCTAAGACTTCATTTTTATCTGGATATATGAAATATGCCCACATAAAAGCGAAAATTTTTGTAAAAACTTTAATCTTCGGGATTAAATCATACCCATAAGTAAGCGTCCTACAAAAAATATGTTTAGATTTAGAAAAAATGTAGTCCGACATGTGAGCAATACAATCATTTTTACCGCAGGTCTCTAGGATCAACCGTTCTTGAGATATCAAGATTTACGTTTACATCAAAAAACTGCAAGAAACGTCGTGCATCACGAAACAAATATGGCTGCCATAGTTCAATCAAATGGAATAAAAATAAAATGACAGTGGTTTTGATCTACCAATACTTAGGGGTGATAACACACAAAAAATTATCTTTTTTCGAAATGATCGAGCGACCAGTACCGCACTATTTCATATGGATTGATCCTAATTGCTATGATGGGGGATGTCAAAAAATGGCCATTAATTTAACATAATCCGGCAACCTTTATAATATCAAAGCTTAGTTATTTCTCGACTTATATTAACAATCAGAATGAGTCCAACGGGTTTTACTACCGACGCAGAATTTAATGCTCTTTAATTCTTTTAATAGTGAAGTTTTCGTTGAAAAGCAGCGCTTTGTAGTTATAAGCGAAAAACTAAAAACGGTCCGCTGATTTCGTGGTTCTTTTGACGCTCTCAGGTAAGCTCGAGTCGAGGGACCGTGCAAACCTAGGATACTTATATTTGACGTCAAACGAAGCGATCGGAACTATCTCCCGCTTTCCAACATTTATTTCCACCAACGGATTCTATTTTACTGGCCTACTGTTAAAAATAAATATTGCGATGCAGGGCAGTGGTTGTTATGAAATCACTATGCCTATTCAGCCAGGTAGGACAAGTTAGTAGTCAGAGCGAAACTCTCGAGCGTTCACATTCTCGATCAAATCTGTTAAACTTGCTGTACAAAAAATAGAAAACACGGCGTGTTGTTTCCGGTAAAATTATCATTTTCAACTATCAATTTGAAGATTGTAAGAGACGAGTTTGTAATTCTTAGACAATTATACGTAAAGGTAATTAAAGGTAGCCTTTGACAACTAATAAAGTATCATGTTTCATTATTTAATATGGCGTTACGAGTCGTTGACAGTAAATTAGTTAGTATACACGGTGATTCAGTACTCAATGATCGGACTTTGAGGATAAGCTTCTCTGGTTATTAGAAACATAAAACCTTAGTAACTTTTTTTGATTAAATGAACCTGAAAATTTCGAAAATTTTGACCGACGTTTTCAAAAAAGTACGTATAATTGATGCAGGGCAGTGTAGTTAAGTCGAATAGAAATAAATGCAAGATCTTTAGAAATTGACACCATCAGTAAAAACGTGACATCTGTTTAAACAAGCACAAGGATGCAAACGACGCACATTCCATTTTTTAGATGTTAAAACAAAACGATCTATTAATCCGGGGGATTCCCCTTTATTCTAATAGTAAACGCAGACAGAAATGACATCATTTTAATACTGACCCATTTAATGTATCATTAAATTCGATGTGTATGCGTTAATAAACAGATATTAGTTTTAATTAAGTAAAGACATGTTTAGCTAATTTGATCTATCCATCAATAGGTATTGTTATTTTTATTGGAATTCTAGAATGTTTCATTATTAAAACCTTATTATTTTTTTTGATGTTTTAATTCAACGACCCTGAATGATTGATGGATTTGTTTACATAGTCAAGTACAAGTACTGTTATACGTTTTATTACTAAAAGCTGCAGTGTAAGGGGTTTGCAGTTTGTTATCATTTGAGAAACCAAATAGTATCGGGTATCTCCTTGATCTTGATCTCAAAAGATGTGTCCCTATCACGAGTACTATAATTTTTTATTCACAAACCTGCAGTATTGTATTACACATAGGGGTTAATGTGTCTATTAAAAGAATTTGAAATTGTCTTAGTCATCAGAAACAACACAAAACAAAAATACCATTTTTGAAACAATATCCATCGAGAGGTCGTTCTCAACATGCTTTGTTTATTTAATTCTGTTTATCTGTTGTTATTCTACGAAACACTTGGCCAAAATAAAGACGTTTTTATTACTTTACGCTATCCTTGCACATTCTAGTAGTATTGAATATCTGCTTGAACTAAAATATGTGTCATGTGCATTCATACTATTAAATTTGAAAACATTCGGCTGAACTTCGATGCCGTTTTTCTCCAAAAATATAGAAATACGAGAAAAATGGTATATAGGAATTTTCTTTCTTTAATGGTTATCTAACCACTGGCAAAGTCTGAGTATGTCTTAATGGGTCACGGTGTATAGAAGCCAATAATAGAGGAGGTACCATCATTTTTGTACTATTGCTTTTTACTTAAGTTATTACAAAAAGCTGATCTAACTACATCTTTTGATAATAGTACTGTTTATATCCTTTATCAACTGGAAATAAGCATTAAAATAATCTATTCATGTTCATTTGTGTGGTTAATGCATTTAGTTTACATTAAATTAATTTTTTAAGTTATGAAGCTTTTAAAGTTTTAAAGAAAGTTAGTTTCTTTTAAATACCATCACAAAGGTAGTGTCGTTTGCTTCTGGTTTTGATATATTTATCTACAAAATGATGCATTAAATTTGACATGTAACTTATCCGGAATGTTTATTGCCAACAATACTTTACTTCTTTAGATTATACATTAGGTAAAGTACTACTCCATGTAAGTTAAACAACACTTTTAACGTTATTTCAACTTCTGACAAATACAAATGCTGTAAAAGTCGATATGTATACAGGGTGTCTCCATATGTCCAATTTTTTTCGTAAATATTTCTGCTTCTAAACTCGTCCATTAGATTACTGACTAGATTATTATGATGAACAGTCGCTAATGGGGTTAGATTTTTATGAATAGGAGAATTTCCGAGAAGAATTCACGAATAGGAGAGGACAATTTTCAACTAAAAACCTTTTGTCTACTCTAAAATTACTTTTCTAATACTTATTGATAAATTATACTTTACATTTTCCGGTATTTTTTATGGTAATATATTTAATAGATTTTGAGTAAGATGTTTTACACAGTTTTACAAGAAATATTTTTTTAATTATCAAGTACTACAAAAGTATTACAAAAAAAGTCAAGATTAAACTCGCGAGCGCGCGAACTACTAAACGTTTTTGTAACAAGGAAAAGAAAAGTCCATTAGTCCAGTAACTCGTATTTTTAATCCTAGACTTAAAAACATGAGGGCTGAAGCCTTTCCCGAAGAATATATGCGACTTCGATTTTTTTCACTTTAATGTTTATTTTATTGTATAAAAGATATTTGTTGTAATAATTATATTTGACTTAATATGCTAGCGCCCCCCCTTCTAACAAATATTCTGGCTACGGGCCTGTCCGATTCTTAAACAATTTTTAAGGGTACACTACTATGCAGTACGAATTACGAGGGTGGTCCCAGAAATACCCTGACCTGACCAAGAGGTGGCGGTAGTTGTTTGAAAATATCAGCTGTATTGGAAAGTACGCAGTCTATAAAGCATATGTTTCAAGTTTGAAAGCGCCACGTTGTTCAGTATTTGTTTGGCAGCCATCAGTAGTGAACGTTGTCAGTGAATTTGTGAAAATGGAGAAAATTGGTCATCGTTATGTGATACAATACTTTTATTTGAAAGGCCTCAGCCCAACCAATATAAAAGCTGAACTGGATTCTACTCTGGGTGAGTCTGCTCCTTCGTTTACAACAGTTAAATTTTGGGTAGCTGAGTCTAAACGAGGCCGTACGAGCTGCCAAGACGAGCATCGCAGTGGTCGACCAAATGAGGTGACGACTCCAGAAATGGTGAAGAAAATCCACAAAGCGGTACTTGATGATCGTCGACTGGAAGTGCGCGAGCTAGCAGACATTACGGGCATTTCAAAAAGTGCGGTACATCGCATATTATCTGAAAATCTGGACATGAGAAAGCTGTGTGCAAGATGGGTGCCGCGTGTGCTCACACTCGAGCAAAAACAGTGTCGTGAAAATGTTTCGAGTGTTTAGCGAAGTTTCACAGCAACAAAGCAGAATTTTTGCGCCATTTCGTAACAATGGATGAAACATGGGTCCATCATTTCACACCCGAGACAAAAGAACAATCGAAACAATGGACTCAAAAGGGAGAACCGGCTCCAAAGAAGGCGAAGACCGTTTCATCTGCAGGCAAGGTTATGGCGTCGGGTTTTTGGGATGCGCGTGGAATAATTTTTATTGACTATCTCGAAAAAGGAAAAACTATCAACGGACAGTATTATGCAAACTTATTGCAACGTTTGAGCGAAGAAATCAAGCAAAAATGGCCGCATTTGGCTAAAAAGAAAGTGTTGTTTCATCACGACAACGCGCCAGCTCACAAATCCGTTATTGCAATGGCCAAAATTAATCAATTAAAGTTTGAATTGCTACCTCACGCACCATATTCGCCAGATTTAGCCCCCTCGGATTATCTTCTGTTGCCAAACTTGAAAAAATGGCTCAGTGTCAAAGATTTTCCAACGATGACGAAGTGATGTCAGCAGTTAATGGCTATTTTGAGGAGCAAGACAGTTCTATTATAAAAAGGGTATCGAACTTTCTGAACACCGCTGGGAAAAGTGTATAGAGCTGAAAGGGATTACGTCGAAAAATAAATAAATCTTTTTCCAAAATCTTTGTATTTTCTTTGTTGGGTCGGGTACTTCTGGGACCACCCTCGTACGTTGCAATAAAACTACGCACCACATCTTGTCAGTTAATTTGAAAAAAATTATATAAAATCTATTTCTAATATCAAATCTCCATAATTTAATCTAGGAGTTGAAACGGGTAGGTTAGGATGTCCAAAGGGTTAACCTAGTGAATTTATTACTATTATTATTTATTTCAGCGGATAAAAAAATATAAACAACAGAAATCGATAATCTAAAGTCAAACCCCCAATTTTAATATCATTACCACTCTTTGAAACCCTTTGCGGGGTTATATATGACAAGTCTATAGTAAACTTATATTAAAGATAATTTTATCCTCTACAAAAAGCTTTTTTCCATTTTTCGATAAAAGTAGCCGTTTTCGAGAAAAATGGCGAAATATAAGGAAATGCACATTTAGGGGTGGTTTTTGGGGGTTAAAACTCATTTGACAGAAGTTCAACAAATGAGCTACACTTTTACCCCCATTGGCTACATTTTGCCGTAAAGAAATCAAAATTAACATAAAATATGAACGAACCCTATTTTTTCTAGAAATGTAACCCGTAGCGGAGTGATCCGTTAACTACCTTAATGCCGACATTAATTTTGTAATATACGGGAAAGTTGTCCTGTACTCTAAGGATAGACATTATGGATATGAAGCAGTATGCAAAGACCAAAGAGTTACGTCAGTTCTACTGGATCCTAGACATTAGTTATGGAATCTATTTATTCGACTTTGAAGTGACAAGGAGCAAAAGACCATTCACGTGCGTTGGAATGGTCTAGTACAAATCTTTGGAAGTTTTCCATCGTAGTGGGAAATTCAATGGTACGAAATGTTCTTTACATGCCTGTAAAACTGAGCTGTACAACTTGAAAATGACTCTAGACCCTCACACCAGACTTTGCACAGCTCGAAATTTATCAGTCAACATGGTAAACCATAGATGATTTCGTCCGACAACGGAACTAACCTGAAAAGTGCAGTTAAAATTCCCAAGAAATCACTCAAGAACGTGCATGAAGAAAAGATCACCATTAAACTGACTCGGAGTGGAATTGAGTACACATGGGTAGAAAATTTCATTTTAGTCGCCATGTTTTTAAATATCCAGTGACTTTCAGTGACTTGTTAGGATACATGAACATGATTACATTAGTAAAACTGAAAAAACCGATGAATTTGTCCTACGAAGGTACATATCGCGTATACAGACTGGAAACGCATAGGCTTAGGCATAGGATATAGGGATATAAAAGCGTTCATAAAAGTGATAGTAGTGTAGCGAAAATCGCGATAGGAGAAAAAGTCTTATTCTACTGTACTACTTCTCCTACCATCAAGATTTATAGTAGAAATTTATTGTGTTAAAATGCGAGCTAACTTAAGCTGTGCGGCTAATTTAAGTCAAGCTAACGAGTGGTGCGGGTGTTAACCTTCATTACCATCGTTTTTTATGAACTGATTTATAGTATTTAACATTACTAGCATGGTAAAAGGGTTTTTACTGGCGAATGGAGGATATAACTGACGAGTCGAAGACGAGTCACTTACCTCCTTGAGCCAGTAAAACTCGTTACCTTGCGTGTATGGTTGAATGTTTTATTTGTTCCACGCTTGTAAATAAATATTTCATTCATCAAACTACATAATTGTATTAAAAATTCTAGAAATTTCGATATTAAAAAAATAGTATGAGCTTAGAACTATTGTTTATTGTTTCCAGCCTTACTTTGTGGAACTCCATAATCATGAAATAAATAAAGATTAGTAAACGTTTCACAGTTTTATTAAAATACAACCTGACAATATTGTTTCGACAGCTATGCTGTCATTATCAAAGGTAATATAATTATAAACAAACACGTCGCTAAGGTAGATACAAAAATAGGTAACTAGATAAAATAATAATAATAATCAGAATTAAATATCTAATACTTCCAGTAACGGAGAATTACTGAGATCAAGTTGTTCATTCATTAAAGGTACCCTGAGTCTGTGTTTGTATATCTCAAAGGCTTCTAAAATATCTAATTTGCGTTTGTTATTACAAAAATGTAGGAATTTAATATTATTTTGAGGAGTCATTGTGTGATTTTGTTCTAAAAGGTGTTTGACGTAATTAGATTTTTCAGGATGTTTATTTTTGTAATGACGTACGTGTTCTTTATATCTTATGTCAAAATTTCGAAGTATTTGTCCAATATATACCGAACTACAAAATTAGAACTATTGCTTTGGAAACGCTCGTTACTTGATTTGTTGTTTACTATGTCATTTAGAATTACCGTTTGTGGTGCATTTTTGGAATTAGATTTTGCTAATCAGATTTATTGAAATGAGTGTGCCGCAAACTATCATCGATGAAGCAGCAAGTGTGGCTGCAAGTTTGTTACCTGAAAAATCAGCTAGATACGAGCACGAGTACGCTGAATTCAAAAAGTGGCAACAGGAAAACAACGTGATTGGTGTGAATGAAGACGTTGTTTTTGCGTATCAATAATTTGTCTAAGAAATTCAGTCCGAATTCGTTATGGTCGAAGTGGTCAATGGTTAAAAGTTGTTTGCCAGTTAGAGAAAACATTGATATTGGCAGGTTTGTTTTCTTTTATAATTAGTTTAAAAGGCAAAAAAGTTTTTATTTGTCAATTCTAGATATCATAAAGTGATAGCGTTTTTGAAAAGACGGAATGAGCGCTATGTTCCCAAGAAAGCTAAGGTACTGACGAAAGAGCAAGTGGAAAAATTTATACTTGAAGCACCTGACGAGAAGTGGTTGCTTGCCAAAGTCGTTACCATTTTTGGTATATTTGGTTGTTGTCGGTGTGATGAGCTTCTATCCCTCACTTTAAATGAAGTGGAGGATTTGGACAAATATATTGTTGTCACCTTACGCGATACCAAAAACTTAACAACCAGGAGGTTTACATTAACGGACCATGGGTGTATTTTTAAACCTTGTGCTATTTATCGGAAATATGCGACTCTACGACCTCAAAAAAGTAAGGACCTGCGGTTGTTCTTGACGTACCGTAATGGAAAATGTGTCTCCTTAAATGCAGGTCAACATACTGTTGGTACAATACCTAAAAAATTGCTGAACATTTAGGATTACAAGAACCTGCATTGTATACAGGTCACTCATTTAGACGGACTGGAGCAACGATGGTTGTGATGTAGGTGGTGATACTATAACTTTGAAACGTGCAGGTGGATGGAAATCAACAAAAATTGCAGAGAGCTACGTGGATGACTCAATCAATAACAAGATCGAACTGTCAAAAAGATTATTTCCAGTTAAAGAATCTGCGCCACCTACTTCTACAGAGCATATATAAGTATAGTGCAAATACAAGTAGTAATGACTTAAAATCGTTCAGAAATTTCAGCATTAGTGGAAATAACGGCTGTACTATGATATTTAATGTATACGATAGTAATAAGATGCAATAATTCCCATATGTTAGTAACAATTAAATTACTGCTAAAGAGTTTGGCTTTCATTTCAAATTATATAATAATAGAAAATATGAAGACGCGTGTAAAATTTTTTATTCACAATCGATACATAATGTGTTTATTACTGATGTTTAAAAAGTTAGAAAGTAGTTTATTATACACCATAGTCAATAATAAGTTCTCTTGGTTAGTAATGAGTTCTCTTGGTTAGTAATATCCATTACTTACCTTTTGCTCGTTCTAAATATTCTCAACAGATGGCAGAAGTTTTCGTATCTATCTTTACTTTTAGCAGGTAACAAACAGTTAATCACTGTTAGTAGCAACTTCTCGCAATTCCGGTGATGTGCAACTTACATCAGTTTCACTATCAGACATTTTAAATCGTGTAAATTGCAATTAGGAGCAATGTAATTAAATATGGTTTAGTAGTGACACGAATTTACTTTGACAATTGTTGCAGCAATTGTCATTTTATCGCCACCTGAATAAAAACGCTGGTGTTGTGTTTTACATATATCAAGTATAAGGTATCAATGTAAGAACATAATTATGTACGATTGTGAATAAAATAGTATACATACCTCGGCGGGAAGACATTACGCGTCGAGCAATTGCTGCCCTTGGCGCTTCGCGCCTCGGGCAGCAACATTGCTCTCCGCGTAATGTTCTACTTCCCGCCTCGGTAAGTAATCTACTATTATTCACAATCATATTGCAATATGTACATTTCATATGTTGTAAAAACCTTGGAAAGTAAGCTATTGCTATAGCACCACCAAAGTGGTTAACAATTTCCTTTACATGTCTGTAAAACTGACATGTAAAGTTATGGCCAACTTTTTTTTCTGAATAATTTAAAACAGGACGTTTTATCCGATTTAAATTTAAGTTTTTTATAAATATATTTAACGCTAAAAACATATTTTTTATTTAATATTAATTTTATTTTTCCGTATTTTATATTTAATAATTACAATGGAATTAATTAATTTCTAATTTTAAAATACTGAGCGCATACATCGCCATCTAGCGGCGAAGAATGAAACCTTACTTAAAATTTCTTTTGGTCGATAGATGGCTCTAATTGAAATTATGACAGTTTATAAAAAATTTATTTTAAAATTTAAAATTACTTTTTATTTTGATTATCTTAAGTCTAATTATTGTGAATAAAATAGTATACATGTTTCGTTGGTAAAGTTTCCACGCCTCGCGATATTGTTTGACCTCGACGTACCGTCTCGGTCAAACAATTATCGCTTGGCTTGTAAAGATATCCTTTACCAACTCAACATGTAATATACTATTATTCACAATTATATTGCAATATGTACATTTCATATGTTGTAAAAACCTTGGAAAGTAAGCTATTGCTATAGCAACACCAAAGTGGTTAACAATTTCCTTTACATGTCTGTAAAACTGACATGTAAAGTTATGGCCAACTTGTTTTTCTGAATAATTTAAAACAGGACGTTTTATCCGATTTAAATTTGAGTTTTTATAAATATATTTAATGCTAAAAACATATTTTTTATTTAATATTAGTTTTATTTTTATTTTTCCGTATTTTATATTTAATAATTACAATGGAAATAATTAATTTCTAATTTTAAAATACTGAGCGCATACATCGCCATCTAGGGGCGAAGAATGAAACCTTACTTAAAATTTCTTTTGGTCGATAAATGGCTTTGATTGAAATTATGACAGTTTATAAAAAATGTATTTTAAAATTCAAAATTACTTTTTATTTTGATTATCTTAAGTCTAATTATTGTGAATAAAATAGTATACATGTTTCGTTGGTAAAGTTTCCACGCCTCGCGATAATTGTTTGACCTCGACGTACCGTCTCGGTCAAACAATTATCGCTTGGCTTGTAAAGATATCCTTTACCAACTCTACATGTAATATACTATTACATGGTAGCCAGTTATTTTTTTACACCCGTGCTCCAGTTATTAGACATTTTCAAGGGGAATACAGTGACTTGATAAATTGATGTTTACAAGTTAGAAACAAATAAAAGCATTAATAGCAAGTGCATGCATATCCAGTCAGTATACAATATCCAGTTGCAGTTTATCAATTGCTGCTATCCCACCAAGCCTATGCGTTACTAGTCTGTATATTCGATTTTGATTTATCGTTACCCTTGTAAGCTCATTAAAATAATCTGTCTTACTGAATTACAAATTTATATACATAGGTACTTACTCTTTACTAATTTATCTTCTTGCATTTTCTAATCGATATTGTTTGACTTATTAAAGGTGGTATTAATCACTAAACAAAAATTGTTAGATATTACGTGCTCCTTGAACTTGATTCTTCTTTTATATGGCTGTATTTAGTTTTTTAATTAAATTGTAGTATTTATTTTGGTATTGTTACATGACATGTCGAAAAAGGTACACATAAAATAAATTGACAACTTTCAGGAGAAATATTAAATATTAAATACTTACTATATCCCGTAATAATCAAAAAATAGAAATGTTATCAAGCGATCTAATTATGGGCCGTCGATATCTGGCATGTAGATTATTATCAGACGTTATAAAGACTGTTAATGTCTGATTATTACAAAACAACTTTATGTTTTTAATCTTTTGTTGTTATTTAGTGTTGTACATTAGACACTTTTGGTTTAGATACTATTTATCAAATATTACAGTATTTGATTTACAGCTTGGTTTACATCAAATTGAATTTTAAAAAATTTAAAGCAAACTGTAGGTTACCATATACAAAGTTTTATAAGGTAAGGACAATAAAGTTGGCGTGACAGTAAAGCTCGAAGACAGAATTGGATAAGCGTCCGTCAAAATAAAAAGTTGATGCAAGGCACGGAGAAAATGTTGTGTAATCCTCCGGCGGATATTGATTAATCTTGTAAAGGAATACGAATTCAAAAATAATAAGTTTCAATATATTATCTCTTTAGAGTAATTCTATATTCGATACAATATATCCCTACACTAGTATTTTATAAAGGTGTCAAAACCATTTTCGAATATGTTGCCAAGTAAATTAAAACCATTCAACAGTTTTCTGATATTAAGTAAAATTCAGAAACATTTCTATACGGAATATAGCGTTTTAATCCAAGTTTTAATAAATATCTTAGCATGTAAGCAAAAATGTACTTGTAGTAACCTGCATTTTCAGAGGCATGTTGCATCCCAGTTGGTGGCCTGCTTGCTTCCCAAGAATTGACGTGAAATGGAAAAAAGAAAAATATATATTCCGACGGAAAATTTTCCTCCCTATTAGCATGGCAGCGCTCAGATTGCGTGGCGACCAAATGATTTTGTTTTGGTGGTTACAGTTGTAATCGGTTATTTATTTAGTGGTTGTTTTGCTCTAATATAATTTTACTTAATTTATTTAAGATTCTGCGGACTTAGTGCACATTTGTGTATATTAAGGTAAATACGTACTGAAAAAAATTAAAATTGTTTAGTTGCTGGGATTAATTAGTCTTGTATATATTATAATTTTTAATGTAACAATTTGTATATTCTTTTTTGTTGTAATAAATAGAACTATACCTATACATTTTACGATTATTGCAAATGAGTATGATTTAACGAAAGTCTAACAGTTTATGCGTATAAAGCAAAGTACTTGTATTAGCAGGGATGCATCTTAAACCTATTAATAACTTTTTAGATTTAATAATCAAGTGTCTAATTAATGTTTTTACAACTAAATTGTATACCTAATAACTAATTTATTTTGTAATTTTTTAATCAATATTTTCTTTTTATAACAACAGATTAAAATAATTGTTATAGTCATTTATTAAAATAAAATTGTTTTCATTTAATCAAAAAGAAAAAATACACTAAATGGAAACGCTTTTATTAATTTGTACCGTGTGAAAGTGGTTTTTGCGTTGGTTATTGGGTGAACTACTTATAGGAGGTTCTGTCACATCGCCCTTTCGCGTCTGCAGATTGACAAGAGCGCCCAAAAACCTAACATTAAACGGTGTAAGAGAACTGCCTGATAGAATTTCATGGGACTTTATATGGGGAAGGTGTAAAAGCAGTACTTCACTTCTAGTAACAAGAGAATCATTTCGTAGACCAAAAACAAATTTCGGAGTACAAATTGTGGGATGACCTTCAACAAAGATAAAGGCAGACGAATTAATGTGATCGCGAGTTCGTACCTATTGCTTCTAGACTCGAAGATGGTGCTTTACTATTTAAAAAAAGATGGATAAAAACCCAGATCAAACTAAAAACGATTAATAGCAACTATTTGAAAGGTTATAGCACACCAAGTGACAATTTATGCAGTATCCAAATGCTATAATATACCAATTCCAAAAACAGGAGGACAGCGTTTGACTAACCACTGTCACTAAAGAACAGAACTTCAATAGGCTTAAAGAACTCAGGCTTTAGAGAAGTCAGGATTTGGATTATCCAAGAATGAAGCAATTCCGATTATTGAAAATTTTGCCAAAGAATTAAAAATTCCATTTATAGACAGTGTTTCTAAGCCAGAAGGTTCATTTCTGTTAAACGTAGACACAACTTATACACCGTCCATGTACCGAGAAGTACGTACATATTGTGGCCGAAGCGAGCGAAATAAAACTAAGAATATTAAGTAAATATCTTGATAACCAACAAAATTAAGCACTGTGAATAATAAAACTTGCTGTGAGTTTAAAGGTTTTATTCTTACTATATTTTGAACAAAATCATGTAGCTACTCCAATACGCAAGTGATTACTAAAACGACCCATAGTTTGTGAAGCAGAAAAACTAGAAAATAATGTTATAGTTCTGGTCTTTAAAAAAAGGTCTTGCATGACATTCACCGTCAGTACTTCAAATTGCTTATAATGAATTATTTGACCATAATAAACGAATCTAAGTTTTACGTTTAAATTATTGACAAAAACACATACATATACTTTATTATCAATTTTTGCAGGCCACGTGATCACATTTTTTAAAAGAGCAATTACAATCCTTAAAATTAAATTTGTCTTTCAAATACTACTTTCTAGATTACTTAACCAAAATAATAAACGGGAAACTTAAAATTCAAATTTAACTAAAAAATTAAATACAAAAACACCTAATTCTGACATAAAGGCCTAAAATATAAACACAGCGATATGATAATATTTCCTTAACATTGCAACACAATCTCATTAAGGATTTTCAGATCTTTCTAAATTTAACAGAAGAGCGATTATGTTTGAGAACGTTCTAACCAACTGCAAGATGAACCCGACATCATTGTAACCAATAACAAAATTTCTTTAAATTTCCTCTCATGTTTTATCAGAATATACGAATATGTACAAAATTGCGCGAAAAAAAAGACAAAGTTTACAAGGATGAAACCCAATTCGTAGTACACTTAAGCCTCGGAAAATATAAAATATAGTTCCTAAGGCTATATATTCCTTGGTTAAAGTTTACTGTCAAAGAGGTTAAACTCAAGATAAACAAACTATTTGCTTTGAAAAAGGATCATAAATGCTGTATTTTATTACAACAAATTACTAGCGCGCTTCAAAAAAATAATTTCTTAGATAGTCTTGTTGGCTATATATATATTAAACGAAATGGTTTGGATACGACCAAAGAAGGACCGTAATACATGTGCGAAACGCAATTTCTTACACGAACATGAGCCGGAATAAAATACTTTATTGAATATACAATAATTTGATGATGAAAATTTATTGATGAATGCCATCGGGCCTTTGGAATCTTTATAAAGCGTTTCAAAAAAAGAAACATTAATTAACTACTAAACAAACTGTACTAATAACATTAACAACAAGAATCTCTGAATCTTTGAGACTATAAACCTCTGAAACCCGAAAGTTTAATAATTTGAAGCATTGAACTGAGAACTATAAAAATATAATGATTTCAACATCTCCGAGCCTTTTAGCTTAAAAATTGATATACTCTTAATTTAAACTTCTAAAACTTTAAACCATGGTATTGTTGATACTTTGCATTCTAAATTGTTTATTAAATAATAAGTAAACATCATATAGTAGAAACTTCGAAATTGTACCAATCAAAACACCAATCAATTATTAAAGAAAGCCGTGAATACGAGCCCCGTCACATAATAGTTTAGACACTTCTATTTAAGGACATCTCGGAATCTTTACTTCGAAATTTTTTTCTTGGTCCACGATATGGCTGCTCCTGCATCTACTCCATGCTAAGTTTCACGAAATTTTGTTAGGAGATTCTATCGCACCACTCCTTTAAAGTTTTTTAGTACTCTGATAATCTGGGAACACGAAATGAAATGGTGTGAAGGAACTTCGATAGAATATAATGAGTAGGTTCAGGGGCATTACTTTAACATCCAGAAAGAATCACCCGGTGTACCAAAGACATTTTGGAGTGAGGGAAAGCTGCAGAGTGCCCTTTTATTAAAAATGTAAAAGATGAATATACCACAAAATATATAAATAAGTATATGAATTTAATTTGTCATCCAGAACTCTAATAAAAATTGCCACATTAAACTAAAGGGACTACAACCCACATTATACGAGTATATGAGGTTCAACCTAGGAAGCAAGAAAACCTTTGCAGCAGATTAACTTTTGATAATTAATAACTAAAATGTTGTCATTCTTAATGTCAAAACGATATTCTTATTTCATTTTTAAAATAGTCACAACGCAACGGGTACTGTTTTCCACTCTTTCCAGAAAATTAACAACTTCAAGGAAATCTACTTTTTCCAGTCTCTTCAAAAAGTTGCTAAAAATTGTCTATAAAACACGTGCAAAAAGAGTGTTTATTTCACACGACGCGACGTATTTTAACGCGTTGTAATAATTTTTACAACTAGTAAGGAAGACAAACACTTACTTTTGTTTCAAATGAAGAATTTAAAGGTTTTTCGAATGTTCCCATTGAAAAATAACTGTAAGTCTTTAATGAAAAGCGCAGCAGGTGCCTAATAATTGGATTTCCTTATCTTATAATTCTTTCTTTTTTCCTCTTTTATCGCAAAATTTTTCCTGTCTAGCGTTCATTCTTTTGTCGGCAAATTTCCTTCCAAAAGTTCTTCGTAGCTGTTATAAAAAGTATTTTTCTTGAGTATGATGATTCAGCCGAGCAAGTATGATTTGAAAAATTCGCTTGAAGTTTCCAAATACACAGTTTTAAATAAATTCATCTCTGTAAATCACTTGCTTTTTACTAGCAATAGAAAAAGTATCTGGTATTGCACCCACAACTTTTATTATTTCTGGTTTATTACGTGGCCATAAATATTTCTCGACGAATTTATCAGAATTTCAATTTCAGAAGTTTTACTTCATTTTGTATATGCCTTATTTTTTTATTTAATAATTTAATTTATTTATAATTTTCAACTCCTTTTTTTAAATTCTGGGAATTCCTGGATACTTTTAAGTAATCTACTTTTTTAAGCACTCAGTAATTTAAGTCAAATTAAACAAATTCAGAAATGTATAGCTGAGCTTTCTTAACACAAAAATGCCCCACGATCAGGCGTTATTTATAACAACATAAAAACGAAGCCCCGCGATGGGCGGCATTTATAACACTCTAAATTCCTCAAAAATACAAAACAAAAGTCCCAGATGGACTGTCACTGTAATCTTAATAAAAACTCAAATTACTAAATACTTACTGTAATGTTACTGTACTATATGCACCGGCTGAGATCTCTAATTATGCAAATTTAAATACAGGTGTGGGTGTTAACCCCAAAAAAACTTCCAATTAATTAATGGAATCCGGAAGAAATAAAAAAACATGTTGAGCGCCAACAAAACTGAGGATGTTATTAGGTTTTTCAAAAAAAGTCATCAGTTTTGAAAATAACTTTCCATTTAAATTTGACTTTAAATTAATTAATCATACATTTATCAAACAATAAAAAAATTCTTAATTGCCAAAAAACATCAGCAGTTTGTTGGGCCTAACCATATCAAACGGTAAATTAATTTGAAGTCTGTATATTGAAATATAAAAGAAAAAAAATTGAAATAATATAAAAATGGAAATACAAAGCACTTCATAATTAAAAAGTTATCATACAAAAAGTTAATTGAATCTCGGGATTCCAAACAAACTTTACAGAAAAACTTAATTAAAAAAAATCAATAACTTACAACATTTTCTTTCATTCTGTATAATTTTCATAAGAAATCCTTACACAAACGGAATACGTCAATCACAATACACTAAAACACAATATTGACATACACTTAATTTTCACAACAAAACTGCTGATCTGGAAAACCAATACGGAAAAGAATCTTCTGAATTCTGAACTAAATATATTTGTTTTATTTTAACGACGAACTTCAATATACTATTTACGATAATTTCCAATAACTAATAATTCTTTATTAGTATTATATTAACTTGAATGCTACTTGAGGGTGGTTATTTTAATTTGTAAATAAAACTTCACTGACTGAAATTACTGGATAATTCTCTTCACTGAATTAATAAGTTATTCACAAAATCGATACGATACCACAATAAAACTTAACTTTATTCGAAACTGCACGGGAAATATATGTGACGATAATATCACTTACACACGACGGCCGAAGCCGGCGCGTACCTTGGGGTAACCCCTAGCTTTGGCTGTGAGAGCTTCTATTCGACTGACTAAAAAAAGGCTTCAGATTTACATAGTGACAAAATAGTTTTAAGAGGGACCTTCAAATTGGCCAATAACGAAACAATGCGACTTTAATAAACCAAAATTAATATTTTGGGACAAAGAACGTTCACGAAAAAGGGACTTTACTCATAGTTAAAATCTGCCGCGTTTACAATAATACGATACGCTGAGACCAAAAGGTTGTTTATCCAACGCATACTAAAAAGCATGTACAAGGAAATCATAAATTAAAGCCAAAAAAGAAACTAAGGTTTTATGCATGGGAACGTCTTAAAATAAATGTTCGCACCAACGAAAACTTTGCTGGAAGTATTGTTTATGAATGCACAAAGGTGACTCTTATATATTTGAAAGAAAACATTATATACCTTAATATAATATTTGCAGTTTTGACGCATTTAAAATTGCCAAACTGCCAGGACCGTATTAAGAATTCCTTTTATTATTTATGTGTGAAATGTTTTATTATTATAAATGTAGTGAAAACACACTATAAACAATTATAAAAGACACTAATAAATGAATTCAAATCTATTTGAATATAACTGAATAGAAAGTACAAGTTTATTTAATGAATGCCCAGGTGATGTATGTAACAGTAGTTTCTTACTGAAACTAAATATATTCACCTTTACTGATTATGAAGAATAATCTAAGCTTACATGACAAAATAAAAAATCTCACCTTGACATATGGCACTTTAGAATTTCGTTTTACATACCTACTTGCAAGAGGTTGCTCCTTCCAAAAGTCCGATTAAATCATAGTAGACAATTTTTATTTAGGATTTAGAGTTCTGCTAAACGTTTTTATGAAATGAAATTTACAACCAGATTAGTTGTAAAATCTCATGTACTCTAATATAGGTGGTAATTTATAAGGTTTAATTTTACAGATCTGATTGGAGTTCTGAATAGCGATCTAAAAGTGCTGTCAAAAGTTTTTCAAGTTATGCGATTTGACGAGAGATAATTATTCAAAATATTAGTTAGGGTTGTACTTAAAATTGTTTAATTTGACACTTCTGATTAGAGTTCTGGGTAGCAATCTAAGAGCTGTGTCCAAAGTTTTTATGAAATTTTTTGATGCGGCAAGAAAATAAAAAGATATTGGAAAGTGGTTCATTTTTTTTTATTTTGCTGTAATTTTATATTTTTTACGAATTATTAATAAAATCTGTTAACTATAGAAATATATCAGTTTTATCCAGAATTCAAAAAAAATTTGATTTTTTTTATTAGTTTCCCGCAGCGTGAATTTAGCCGGCAATTTCTTTTTCTATCGCATTTTAAAGATTTTTCTCTCAGAACTCTTTCAAGAGTTCACCAATTGGGAACTATTGAAACTAGTATATCCAAAACTCGTAATATTTGATAGGCTTTTGCAGAAGTTCCCGACAACTTCATACACGTGCTGGAACGAACACAAACGGGTAATGGTGAAGCAAGGGGAGCAGTTGAACACGAACTAAAGTCAAACAGAGAGGCGAGTTTGACCACTCTTCGCTTATTATTTATTTACTAAATATGGAATCAAGGATAATAATTTGTTATTAATGATACCCTAGTAATAATATCAACTGTTACAACTTTTAAATAATATATATATGCCCATGTCCAGAAACAAATTTGATAACATCGCCTATTAGTAGTATTTACTAATAGTATTGTGGTTTGGTTTTAACCTTGATTATTAAATTTATCTATTGATAAGCTGCTTATAGGTTATGTTTGTCGCATAATTAAGCATTTTGTTTGTTTTATTACTTTTGATGCTTTACAATATTATATTATTTAGTGGCTAATGGAATGAATACCGACTAATGAAGTAAACAAGATTATTATTTTTGTACACTTATCATTTTATAAAAATAGTATAGAAAACTCTAAGATCTACATAAATATATGCCCTTATCTTAAGTAGCTATTTTACATACCTAAATCGGTAGGGTAAGAGGAGTGAATTGGGTAGCAATTTTCGTTTTTAATTTGCTTGTCATGCAATGACGTATTTAAAAACTCTGATTGTATCTATATTTGCGCGGGCACTTTAAAGTTGTTAAGCTAGCTTCGAATATCGCACACAGTACGATCAGTTCGCCGAAGCTTGTCATTGCATGCTGGTAATAACGAGCAACGAATACTGTTGTTCCGTAGCCCGTTAACAGACCGAAAATACAACAAGGTTGCACGCGGCCCGCTGAAAATCTTTGCGAGAGTGCACCTACTGGTTGTTATCAAACTGCGATATTTGTATTGATATCGTCTACATAAAAAAGCGTAAATGTTTTATAGTTTCTTATATATTGAAGAAAAAAATTATTTTTCTCAAAAAATTTCTACCCAATTTTCCCACGTGGGGTAACTGACCGGTATGTCTTGCATGGAGTACCTGACCCACTCAGAAAATAGGTGATTATTATTTTATTATTTTGTGATATTTCTGACATGGTTGCGGATTTTTTAAGAAAAAAATTAAAAGTTAAAAGCGTACACAAAAATAAGAAATGAAAGTTTTGCGCCCAATTTCCCTTCTTAGTCTACTAGATCAGTGGTCGCCCACCTTTCGGACCTCACGGACCACTAAATTCATAATTTTAAATACCACGGACCACTAATATGAATTTTTAAAAAAGATAAATGCATAAATGCTCACGATGTATAATGCAGTGTGTAGACAAAATGTCTGGATGACCAACATTTTTCACGTTTACTGTCTCCAGCCTTACTTTGTGGAACTCCATAATCATGAAATATAATATAAATACAAAGATTATTTAAAGTTTCACAAGTTTTATTAATATAAACCGAGTTACAAAAAGAACAATTCAAACGGTAAATGCCCGATTTCATGATATCTTGTGTTTTGTCTTTAGCATTGAATAAAAATGAAAAGGTGTCGGTGTTAGTTTTATAGGTTATTTTGTAACTGGTGGTTTTTCTTATTATAGTTGGAAATTGTTCTGATATCTTGCCAAAGTATGGTATTGATATGTAGTTTGTGTCTTGTATTCGAGTGTCGAAACAATATTGTCAGGTTAAGATATTAATAAAACTTGTGAAACTTTAACTAATCTTTGTATTTATATTATATTTCAACATTTTTCACTTTTGCAACAATTCCTGAAATATGTCTAGTCATGTTTGCGGCACCTTCTGTAGCTACATATCCCAATATATTTTTTCCATTTACTTCCGTGTTCCAAAAAATAACTATTAAGTGCTTCAAAAATCTCAGAGCTAGTTGTTCTACCCGGCAACTTGAGTGAACAAAGTAGTTCTTCCTGTAACTCTCCTTCATACTCTACCCTCACAAAACAAAGGAGAAGTGCCTTGTTACTTATGTCTGTAGATTCGTCAAGTTGAATCAAATAAAATGGTGAATTTCGAATCATTTTTATAACTTGATTATCAATATCCTCAGCCAAGTTTTCAATTCAGCGCTTGACAGTGCTAACGGACATAGGAATTACTTTTAGTTTCTGGACAGCTTGCTTTCCCAAAACCTCTTCGCAGGTTTGTGACATGCAAGGCTTAATCAATTCTTTTCCAATCGTATCTGGCTTTTCATTTTTTGCGATTTGAAGTGCTATCAGATAAGAAGCCTTTCATAAGGACTTATCTTCAACAGTCGTTTTTGTTAAAGCTAATTGCTTTTGCATGTTTTCGCGCATTCTTTGAGAATATTCAAGCGGTTTATTAGATAAATTCGGGTGTTTTGACTGCAAGTGTCTTCTGAGTTTCAAAGGTTTCACGGCATCATCGGATAAGCTTTCAGAACACACAACACAAAGTGGCCGTGAATCCAGCTCAATACCAGGTTCCTGAACAAATCCAAATCTCAAGTAGTTCGAATCATATTTTCTTGATACTTTCTCTCCGCCTCCAGTTCGAGTAATTCTGCTTGACGAGGACTGTGGAAGTTCTGATTCATTGATCAGCTCATGGTTAAGTGAAGTACATATATTACTATTGTTAGTATTATTATTAGGTACATCATCTTTTGGTACATTACTAAAGACCTACAAAATATTCTTTTGCTTTTTTTCACTTATTATGGGTTTTTTCATTTGAATCCAAAACCAAACAAGAAATGACAAAGTGTTTAACCATTAAATACAAGAAATGAGTCATCACAAATCACGTGCTGAAGATGGGCAATGCGATCCGGGATCACATGGATACCATTTACTGCGAGTGTGTCATGCAAAGCAAAGGGAGTGCAACGTTCAGTTACATCTCCGACTCCATTTTATGCAATTTTATGAAGTCTATTTTATGAAGAGAACTTTCCTAAACATGAGTAGATCATTGCGATGCGCTAATGATATGTGGTTATAGATGCCAGAGGAGCGTGTTTGAGATTCGTATTATTCATTCAGGTGGATATGGATGGGTTATTTCGCTGGAGACTTATTTCTTGTATTTTTGGTGGAACTATATAGTTATCCAAGTCAAACTATTTGATGCCATTAAATGTTACAATTAAAGAAAATATACAGTTAAGATCATACTTACCTAAAAAGAGCATCTGAGAAATAAAAAAATAAAATAAAAATCGGATGAGAATCGGTATTCGTGGAGCGAAATGACTGAAGGGTGAACCGTACGGCTTAGCAACGGTTGCCTCATACTACTTAAGACTACCCTGACGTCACTCTTGTGCGCTTTTCTTATTTCCCCCTCTTTAGTACTAGTAATATTATTTTTGTTTCATTATTAAGAAAATATAAAAAGTGCAAATAATCTCCAGACTTTTCTGCGGATCACCGAGATTTTCTCGCGAACCACCAGTGGTCCGCGGACCACCGGTTGGCGACTGCTGTACTAGATAGTAGGTACATTTAAAATTTTCAATCCTATTTTTTTTATTTTATTTCAAAATTTTTTTGACAATGCAAGTTTTGATACTGCTAGTCATACATTCTCATTTCTGTGTACCTTAACAAAAATTTTCAACTTTTGCAATATTTTGTAACAATTTAATCACATTTAGAATTACACAAATAACAAATTAAGAGTAACATAACAATTCATTAACGAACACAACCAAAGGGTTACCTAATTAATGTAAACGTATCCTGTAATTAGTCGGACCATCCCATAATTCATTGGAGCTTTCACAGCCATGCAAAGTTTTCATCGGAAATGTCAATTTCTACAACCGGCGGACGTTTGTGTGCACAAATTTAACACGATAAAGCGAAACTCAAGTGGGAAGAACGAAACGAAACAAAGCTCTTAATTGAAATTGATCAAGAGCCAACGTTGTGTGGCGATAAAGTAAAGAGTCAACATAATAACGTTTTAGTATCAATTTACTGAAGCCAAACGTGATATCCCCTATAACCAGGGATGAAGAAAACCCACAATTTAGTAAGATTTTTTGACGTACACAATATATGGAGCCTGCTTCCTAAAAAAATATAAGAATGGATTAATCAAATTTAAGTTGACGTTTTTGTATAATAAGTATTGTATGAAAAAACCGTATAATTTCAGTAAATGGAAAAATTTCATGAAAACAATTTTAATTATTAAACTTGTTTCTATTGTTTACTTTATGACTCCATCAGTCTGCGATAATACTAAAAAGCGTAATTAAGGTTCATGACTGATAAAATAATTATTTTAGCGTTGTTTTACAGGAAAGCGTTACATGAATAACAACTTTCTAACAGTCTAGAATAGGTGCAATTTAAATTAAAAAACTTAAACTTTATTTGAAAATAATGTATTCATAAGGTAGTGGGGGGGGGGGGGGTAATAAAAAAATAATAAATTGGGAAAAACCCCAAATAAATAATAAATCGATGATGAATTAAAAGTGATAAATTTTAAAATTTGATTTATAATAATTATGGATAAACAATAAGACATAAAATAGATTCTGGCAAAAGTAATGTGAAAACATACACAAAATACAAACCACTTACCTTCACTATCGAAGAAAAATGTACCGGCTATTATTGTAATTTGGAAAGCAAGTTCCAAAAATAAATAAGACTTCTCAGACGGGTCGCTTCAATTAGGGCACTAATTAAATTATAACTAAAAAACATTGTTAATTTTCCATAAACAAACAAAATAAATAAACTAAAAGTTGATTTTCTTTAACAAAGATTCAAATGAAAAATTTAATCAACACACACAAAAAAAAATTAAATTGAAATTATAAACAAAACTCTTAAAATTATATCCACAAGTACGAAAATTGGTTGTCATATTAATAATAAAAGAAATTATGATTATAAGACAGTATAATTCCTTTTGTCTTGTTAATTAATATTTCTTTCATTAAATAAACTCTAAACTAAAAAAAAAAACTTACATTTATTTCAACTATGTCTCAAAATTTTAGCGCCTTAAAATAATTACCAACGTGGATTAGTAGTTCCCTGTAAATGTTAGTGTTGTCATTTGCTTGAATGTCAACATGGTTGAAATGTTCTCAAATTCCAGACATCAAAAATAATAATTTTGTAAAACAGGATAAAATTTATAATTATAAGCAACATTTGTATTCTTTTATAAAGTAAGTCCATTTAATTTTTATTCAAAATTAAATCTATAATTTCCATCCCAAACTCCAATAAAATAGTCCAAATTTATCCAACACAAAAAAATGTCACCAAAAGAAAATCCAATCAATAATTAGTTTCACTGCACTTTTATATAATTAAAATAAAATTATTATTATTAACTGCACTACTTAAATTCTAAAAATTTATCATTACAAAGAAATTTGACGTAACAGTAAACATAACCTTAAATCTTTGACAAGAGTTTGACGTTCAAAATATCACCCAACCTCTAATTTCTTCTTTAAATTTTTGCTCTCCAAAAGAACGCGTGTTCTGCACAAATGAGAAATTTCAAAATAGCGTCACCAGATTTCTTGCTGTTTATACAGCAATTGGGAGAAGTAGTTGAATAAATTAGTGGTTTTTCTGGTTCCCAAAAATTAAACTAATCGTTTATAATAATATTTTAAAAAGATAGAGCAAAATTTCATCTCTCTGTGGGTACCAAACATTCATATTGAAATGCTAACCTGAATCTAGGATACAATAGCAACTATTTTAGTTTTTCCCTAGATTATTTCATTTTTAACATTTGAAATAAATGTTTATAACACATTGACAATTCCTTTTCTTATCATAGATATAATCCTAACATCCTGTAGAATAATTATTACATATTTTTTTACCTAAATCCTAAATAAAAGCTACTTTTTTTACTTTCAGCAAACTATGACAAAACGCAACAATATTTGATAAAATGCCCAAATCTTCTATAATAAAAGACCCCTACTTTGACATATGTATATATCTCAAATATACTCAAGAACTTACTTGACAATATTACAATAAAATATTTCATTTCAATATCTGATTAACATCGAACACCTCACATTTACTCTGAAAATACTCAAATCGTCAACTAAGAAAAATATTTTCTACAATTTGACCAATAACAGTAAGCAAAGTGATAAATATTTGTGTACATCTTCACCTTTAATATGTTTCAGGTGAAAACAACCTTTGAAATGACTTCATTATCTATTTATGTACAAATTCCAAACAACGACCGAAGATCGTTAACTTTGCCAAAGAAAATTACAAAAATTAAGTGAAAAATCAAGTTAAAACTTATCCTTTTTCTGTTTACTGTGTTTTAGAGTGTTTCTTGATAATTGTAACACGATACAATTTAAAATTAAAAATGTCATTATTTATCTCATATTAAATGCTTCGCCTGGGAAGTTAGGCAACCCATATAGCATGTATGTCAAAAGCATGTTATTACATGACAGTATGTAGTAAACTATAAATAACCGATTATTGTAGTAGAATAGTTACCTGTTCTGTCTAATGTATTTTTGCAAACACCAGATATAATCAAAGCTTACTTATAAGATCCTCAAATCGAGGAGTTTGTGAATTCAAACAGATACGGTTTTTTTGTTCTTTGTCAAACAATTAATTCAAGAATAAAGAAAACTTGTAACGTTTTTACAACGAGCGTTAACTGGTGAGGTAGTCTTCTATATCATGTTGATGTAGTAATTTATTTATATATTTATTAATTTATAATTGGAAGTTTGAAGAAATTTGGTTCAATTTTGTTAGTGCATATAATGATGTCACGTTCAACTTCTGGTTGGTTAGAACTTTCCCGAATATAATCGCCACTCTTTTAAAATTTAAAAAAATATGAACATTCTCGGTTCTGCGAGAATGAATTTTCAGTGCATTGTTAAACGATATGGATAAAAAGATAAAATCTCACTGGCGGCTAAGTATCTATAAAATAACGTTGTTGTCGACACGTGTCGACAACACTCAAAATATCTCTAATCAAATATAGTGTGACATTTCTTCTTTTTTCCTCATAGCCTTCAATTCAAAATGAACAAATGTAGTAGGACTTCTTGATGTTAGCAGAGTGTGTTTAAAAGTTTCCAGTTGATATTGATAAGGATTTTCCATACCCAACCAACCAAGTCCCTTAATTTTAAGCGAAACGTGATTCAAATCGACGTAGATTGAAAATAAATCGACGACACCAATTTTGTACTTTTTGAATACGATATTTATTTCTTGTGTCAAGGCACGGATTCTAAATAAAGCTGCAGTAGTTAAAATGTGATAGAACTAAGGATTCAGATAGCATTTTTCGTTGATTAAAGGGTAGACCATCTCATCTCGGTTGGCATACAATTTAAGGAAGAATAAGCCTTCTGCACCAATTTTGAAACATGTTGCTGAAAACATAATTTAGTATATAAAATAACCCCTAAGTTCTTGGCCAAATCAATTACATGCAACATCTCATTAGTAATCTTCAACTTATGTTCGTTTTTGACCGATGTGATTGTAATGTTGAAATGATTGTAAAATTTAAAGATTTATTTAATGAAGAAAGTTCAGAGCTCAACAATAACTGCCCCGGGGTTCTTCTAGCAGCAACGTTAATGTGTGGAAATCTTTGTGTTGTTTAATTAAAGGAAGATAAGTGGTTATTGTCGCTTTGAATAAATGTGGGTCACTAATGTACTGTAAGTTATTTCCTTAAATTAGTATTTTCGAATAAGTATTTTCCAAAAAGTGTCTTGATCCATGTTTTTTTTATTAAATAATAATTACTACAACCCATAACCTAAACCAAGGCCCCAGAAGCTATAAGCTTGTGCGGGAGGGAGGGGGCGATTATTATTATTATGTAGGCCCAATGTGCGGCTGCAGCCGACTTATAGATGGAACAGCGCAAATCCCACATTTGTGTTACAGCTAAGGAAAACTGCAGAAAACCTTAACCAGATCTGCCAGCGCCGGGAGTCGAACCCGGGCCGCTTGGGCGAAAGTCCGGCACGCCAGACATTACACTACCAAGGCTCTAAAGTAAATAAGTAATAATAGTTTAGTAATTATAGTTTGGATTTTTGTGTTTAAGCAATAAGAAAATATACATACTTGCCAAACATTATGTCTTACACTTTGTTTACAAATATTCAAAATTCTTGGATTGCATGAATCCTAATAAATGAAAATTAAACATAAGCAACCATCTGCTATATCGATTGGCTCGACAAATTGTCAAAACCATGAGCAAGGCGGATTTTTCCCAAATTGTAGATTTTCGTCGCAATCTTTCTAAAGAATAATAACAAAAATTTGGGTGGCGCCCCCTATAACGTTGTTTATTTATTTCTGTGTTTAATATAAAATTAGTGAGCCTTTGTGATTAAAATTCACGACATATGAAAATAATTTGATTAAGTAGTCTGAGTTGGACTGGCAATTTCAGTCAAAAGATATTAACACAAATAAATAATTAATTTCACTAAAACTTGATTGTTGTTGTTGATTTAAAAAATTTCAAAGGTTTAATCCACTTAATGTAAAACTCAAAACCTTTCAAAAAAAATATGTATTACTTCCAAAAGCAGTAGTGTGAACTCGATCACAAAGGAACAAAAAGTGTAAAAATATCTCCGAAGTAGATAACATACCAACCAATAATCCTAAAAATGGTAACTACAAATGTCCTATAAAACGAAAATCATATCACATAGGCAATCCATCATAAGTGAGGATTTTAAGATTTTAAGCCGTAACAAACCGTTGCCGTAAAAAATTTTGTTAGTTACCGAAAAACAAGATAAATCATGAATAAAACGTTTTCTTCAATTTTCTTTAACCAGGAAAGTCATTGAGAGCGATTGTGGCTCGGTTAGTTACGTGCAGGGCTACCGACCAAGGGATCCGGGCTAGAACCCTGGCCCATATATCACCGGATTTTTAAAAATCCCATTTTCCTCGGTAAATAATGACAAACCACCGAGGTAGGAAATCTCTCTGAAATTTATAAAAAATTCAACTACTATGTACTTCGGGGTGGTTCACCTTAAGCTGTAGGTCCCCTATACTTGATCACCGAACACGCACAACACAAGTATAGGAGGGAAATGCCAACGCTCTGCAACAGAATACGGCACGCAGAAGAAGAAGAAGATGGAAAGTCCTTGACACTATTAGACTTGAATTGTTTTAGTTTTAACAGATTTCGCACTTGGGATTTTACAACCACTACTAGACTGAATTAATAAAGTTTATCGATGTGGTGGGAAATCTTTGAAAATTTATACTTAACTTGAAGCTGCTAAAATTCAACCACTACTTAAACTTAGATTTTTAACTATGATCACAAGTGAGTTAAATTAATAACTTTCAGACTATACGACCAAGATTTATTTAACTTTTAGCAATTATTTAAATCTTAAAACAAACTTAAAAGTTTCAATTATTATATTACGAGTATTAGTCCCGTCAATTTATTCAACAAAATTTTATGCATAGCGGAAAGTTGAGGTAAGTCTTTGAATTTCTGCATGGGCCTTCCTTGTGGGTTGTTGAATAATTCCTTAAAAGTCACCACCTGTAGGTGGTGAGCTCGAAGTGATATGAGGGTAAACCACGCCCTGTAACGGTTTTTGTCGTATTTCTCGGAAACTATTAGGTTTATCGGGATGAAAGAGGTTAGGTACTATGAAGTTTATTTAATTTCCTACCAAGAATGTTCGAATGTCTTTTTGTACCTCTTCTTTTTTGTGTTATTGAAGAAAGATGTCATACATGGATCAGTAATTTGCTCAAGGAACTTTCGGACGGAACTTCTTGTGGTCTTGTATTCGTCCATGAAGTAACAAAGAAGAATTTGTTGAGAACCGGACGCGATCGTCGTCCAGTCATCTTTTTCCTTAGCATTTCTTTGGCAAAATCCATCAGGCGATATTATCGTTATTCTTGGTGACAATCGGATAAACATTTCCTATTGGCAAGTTAATTCTTAGGAGAGCACACTGTACTAGTCAATTATTTATCCAACCCAATACGAACAGGGTGTTACGCCTTTTTTAATATCCTAATTTCTTTTATTTAGAAGATCTTGGTATCGAGTAAATTTCCTTCTAGAATGATTTTTGCTGTAAAATTGAATACACATTTAATTCCTTACTCTCTTTAAATTGTAAGTGGCGCCACAAGACAACAGTTTCGTTTTAAATCGTGTATTTCAATTTTACAGCAAAAATCATTATCACATACATATCATATATATACCTTCTTTCTTCGATAACACAAAAAGCGGGGAACAAACGTTCGGTCATTTTTGGCAGAATATTAAATAAACTTTATTTTATCTAACCTCCTGCATCTCGATAAACCTAATAGTTTCCGAGAAAAACGTTAAAAACCGTTAGGGGGCGTGGTTTGCCTCGTTATCTCTTCGAGCTCACCACCTACAGGTGGTGGTTTTTAGGGAGTTATTTAACAACCTACAGGGAGACCTATGCAAAAATCGTAGGACTTGACTGGGTGATATATGTGCATATCCGAACGATACAGTAAATATCTGCATAATGTCTCACTTAACTGGAATTTATTTAATTTATACCAGCATTTAAAATTTAGGAGTATTTTAAATTACCAACTTTCCTGAATTACATAACTCAAACGTTGCGGTGTATCACAAGTAACATAGTTACAGTAGCTTTTACATTACCTTTTAAGATTGCAACTTTTCGATCATCTACAATTCATCTGGTGTAAGCGATATACTTTCATTGAAGTAGATTAAAAAATATTTTCAGGACGTAAAAGACCAGTTCTTATTGGTCACGATATCACTCTTTTTTCAGAGTTCAAAGCAAAAGGTGCAAAAAGTTATTTATGTGTAGTTCAATTTACAGAAACTAAGTATTAGAGGATCTACGGACTGGAGGTTCATAGAAATACATAGAAAATTTCATATTTTGATCTCAAACTTGTTCAACGGGAACAATTGAGTGGTAGACAGATATACGGTCATTTCAGAAAATTTGAGATAAGTCTGAATACTAATAGTCTAATTCAACGTTCATAGCTCAGAATTCTGTAGAGCCTATTCTAAATGCACATGTAAAATTTATGGTGATCATAATTATCGTTCCTTTTTAACCAATCCGAGACGCTTATGTTTAGAAGATTAATTTTAGTTTTATGACAGATGACGTTTAACAAGATTTTGTAGATCTATTGTCCAAAGAAGAAACTATGTGTATGTGCTTTCAAGATTTTTTCTGTAGTATTTTCACGGCTATTTGGTCTATTGTAGGTACACATAATGAAAAGCTTACAGTGCAGGCATAAAACTAAAATTAGGTTATTTGTTTCAGGTGCAATCATGTTTTCATTTAATAATCTCTATCATAAGCACACATTTGTACGAGTGCAAACGTAAGGCTCCTGATCCTCAAAACAATACTGGTGCAAACAATATTTATTTGACGTACTTTTACAGTAAGTAAATTAATAAAATCGAAGAGGTACATCTTCGAAGGTGTAGTAGGTTAATTCTCATGACCACTTTGGGATGTATTTTGAGCTTCATCTATAACAAGATAAACCACGCCGTAAATGATTGAGTAAACACAAAATAATCAACTTCAATTCATAGAAGCTTGAGATAATTATAGAAACAAATATGAGACAGTTATTTAAAAAGTCTTTCCTTTTTAGCTAACAGCTGTGGAAACGCTACTCTAGAGTTTATAACAATTGAAAACCTATTGCGTTCTGATAAAGTCAAACATCATACCATAGAGTTTCCCGCACAGTCAAACATAGCCCCAAGAACTTACATAATCTTCCAGATTTATATCGTTTTTCATATACTATGGATAGCTGCAGCTTTTTTACTTTTAGGTAATTCAAAACAAAAGAGCAATCTTTTACATTTTATTACAGAACTCATTATGGATCAAAACCTCCTAGCAGAATCATATCTATGAAATCCTTGGGTCAGTGTTGTTATATGGCGAATAACGAACAATACGACTGATTGCTTTATGCAGCATAAAATTTCAAACTGCTATTTTAAACTAACAATAAGAACTAACTGACTCAGTAACAATTTCCAGTTGGTGCATGTTGCAGAGTAAAAGGTCGAATTTCTATGTTTTTCTATATTCCATGGTTAATAATTCTGTCTTTGATTTTATCTCTTGACATAGTTGCAACTACTTTCTGTAGTTTTGACATGTATTATACACACGTAAGTTGGATGATTATTCAGCAAAAGAAAACCAATTTATCTTTCTTCTAGGGCATAACCAATTGGTTCCTTTATATTGGAGGACGCAATCAGTCTGCTCAAAATTATTAGAACAGAAAGGTCCAAAACTAATAACAATGGTGCCATCAATAATAATGTTACTAATCTTTGCTAGATTAATTATTATATGGTTAATTAATCTTGTTCTGTTCTTCCGTATTGAGGTAGTAGCTGTAAAGCTAGCCATGGCCGCTGCGGTTACCGAAGAAATTGAACGTAAACATGCACATAAAATAATAAAACAATAATAGAAATCATTTCTGTAATTTTTAGATGCAAGTATCAGTTCTCAAGTTAGACAAGCCGATGACAAACAAGTTGTCCATGAAGTTAGTGAAAATAAACTGCAGACTACAGAAAGGTAGAGTTATTCCAAGTAATATATATGTCTACAGATACGAAACTTAAGAATTAGCAGATAATGTCAAGTAAGCATGTTAAATTCTTCATCCTGATTCGCTATCCAGGCATTCTCCATCTTGTTACTTTTCAGGATGTTAACGTACTACTAAGTGTTTTTGAGATTAGTTGAAAAGTTGTAAGTGATATTATATACAGTTGTATTATTATATAATGTAATGTATATCTTCTTTTCATAAATGTGATGCTTGCATTATTTTGATATCTTTTGATTAAGTATTTTGTAAGATAAAGTCACAGTAGGAATCGTTGATTTGATATCCAGCTTGAGCTGGTAATTTCTCAAAGTGAAAAGAATTCAAGAAGCAATGAGAGGGGGTGCGATACTCAGCACCGTAAATTTAAATAGTGAGAATTTTGCACTTTTTCAGAACTATACGCACGCAATAAGGACAACAAACGGAACATGATTAGCGATAAGAGTCAAAAGGAGTCCGGTCCTGGTTTTTGGTGATAATGGTAGTGTATCAGACGGAAGATGTGGTAGTGTATCAGAAGAATTTCAAAATAGAAAAACTTAGTATGTTTGGATTTGATCTAGAATCCAGCAGTCATTACTGGGATATAGAAAAGATACTAGTGAGCATTTTAAGAAATAAAATGGAGATGAACATAAAAGAAGCAGATATTGACTTTATTAAAAACTAAAATAAAAATTAAAAAAAAAAATAGATTAGAACCAATCTTGATTGAACTGACAACATATAGAAGAAAACTAGAAATAATCTCCAACAGGAAAAAACTAGAAACACAAATATTTACGTAGAAGAAGACTAACCAAGACATATTTACAGAAAAGAAAGAAGATGAAGCCTGAGTTAGTTGCAGCACGAAAGGAAGGGAAGACAGCATATATGTAATATTAAATACGACAAACTAATATTAAAGAAAAAACAGGCTCAATTCAGGAAGAAGAATAGCACCCAGATATAAGTCAAGAGGACATGTTCGTAGATGAAGTGGAAAATGGAAAAAAGAGGAAATGATGATGAGATGATATAAAAGAAAATACAGAACATAAAGAAACGTGGGGTTTTCGTGACTGGAGGTCGTAGTCAGAGGTAGATGGGAAAGAAAACACAAGCCATAGAAACAACTATATACTAATAACAACATAATAAAATACAAAGGAATTACGCATGGTGGCTATAGAGTTTGAGGACGTACAGGCCCTCCTAATTCTAACAATATTAGAGCGATTGGAGCCACCCTATCTAGCACTAAATCTATAAACTAAGCGTGTACACATAGGAGCCTTGACACAACCTCTTATTAACTAAGCAGAACTAAGCGAGAGAAAGCCTTAGCACAACCCTCTCATAACTAAGCAGAAAATAAATTAGAAGGTACTCACCAGCTTGCTTGGAGATGTCGTGTTGGAGTCATTTTCACTGACTGGATTGTAAGCTCAAAGCAAGCTAGTTATATACTGCTCAACGCGGAAGAGATTAGCATAATAATAAGGAAGCTCACGCTTCCTGGTTGCAGGCAAACTCGCCGCAAGCGGCTCTATTTCTAAATTTGGACTCGTACAATAATGACTTATGAAGCGAGTTTTTTCTGCTATTTTTTCTATTATTCCCTTTTTAAATAAAAAAATCGCAATTTCAAAATTTAGGGTTTTTTGTGGTAGTTGACAACACTGATGTGACATTTGAAAATTCATTGATTGACAAAGAAAACTGAGTGAAGTTTTTGTCAATTTTCTGCTTTTTCTATTATTGTTTCAATGCTTCCAACATTGAAAAAGTTGGGATATTAAAGCACTCAAGTTAGCTATTAACGCACCGTTTTGGGTGCTTTGACAGCTTTATTATAGACGCAAAATAGAAAAAATATATTTGAGAAGATGGCAGAGTGTCAAATAATCCCGAATATAGTCATTAGAGGAGTGGGTAAAAAAAACTTTTTTTGCTCCAGTGAAAGATAAAAATATCCAAAAAAATGTAACACATGGTGTCAAACCAAACCATGGCAACTATTACATTCCAATAGCAATTATTACGTTCGAACAGAAATTTGATAACGAACACAACAAATAAAACGCAAAAAGAAAAAAAAAGAATCGTCAGCAAATCGCAAACAAAACGTTACAAAAAAAATAATTTAGTAAAACCAGCAACCTGGTATATACCCACCCAAGTATTGTTGGAAAATGCTCGAGCATTTATTTTTGGAAAATATTCCCGGAGCACAAACGAGAAAGAACTAGAAAAAACTTAAACATTAACTTGCAAAGATATACCCAAAAAAGGATAATTTCAAAAGTTCTTGAAATATTTTCAAAATGCTGAAAATACTTGAATGTTCTCCAATTTTCCTCTACTCATTTATAATACTAGTTGTTTGACTATTGGTGGTATGCACCTATTCGCCTACCGGACACTTTACTAACCGTGGACATTACGCCGACCTTTAAAATAAATCTTGCTGCTGGAGTCTTTGCCGACCGTGTCCACTGCTTGCTGTCGGTGTCCGGCGTCAATACTAAGCAATACTAAGCAATGTCCCACAAGTGTGCACAAGTAATACATTTTAGAAACTATACAAACATTTGTCACTTTTTGTATAAAGAAAATATAAAAAAATTATACATAAAGTTCATATGTAACTAGAACAAAAAACAAAAGAGGTACTACCGAGCGGTAACCGAAATTTCTTGTGAATGCTTTCAAAGGCATAAATTGTGCAAAATTATGCTCATAAGTGTCTGTCTTTGAAACACCCGACGCCGACAACAGCTACGAGTAACACGTATACATTTTGCGTGGGCATGTTTAGTGCGTACGGTTTAAGATCGTCTAGTTTCTGTTTTATTCTCAATTTTTAATGTTTTTGTTTATGCTCGTTTGTGACGTTTGTGCTGTATTATTCTGAAAGTTCTCGGGAATTAGCATGAGAACGTTCGAGAACGTGCTTGATTATGTTACTAGCAGCTGCGATTGTGCTGCGACGTGTACATTTTGCGTGAGCTAGATCGTGTAGTTTCGGTTTTATTCTAGATTTTTAATGTTTTTATTTATGTTGATTTGTGCTGTATTATTCTCAAATTTCTCGAGAATTATTAAGAGTACGTTCGTAAACGTGCTTGATTATGCTCCCCAAGAGAACGTTCTTTTGAAACGGTTTTATCATGCGCGAACAATCGCGAACATAACACTACACCCAAGACTATAAGATAAAAAGTTTAAATGTTCAAAAGTTTAAAAGTGTAAAAGTACAAGTTTAAAGTTTAAAAGATTAGAAAATTAGTGCGAAAGTAAAATTTTCCCCCCTAACAGTATGTTATTGTCAGAATAAGGGATATTACGTATCTGCTAGGATAAGGCCATAACTCTAAGTTTTTTGATGCCATGTATAAGAGTTAAAAGATATAATTTAGAAAAAGTCAATGGCATATGCCTTTTTTGAGTGAGGTTATTTTCTAGTGAGTGTCATTATGGATGTTTCTTTAAGATATAGATAGATTAAGAATAGCTATGCTGAAGATCATAAAAATAATAATAGTTATATCCATAGTTAACTTACACTAAGCACTCAAATGTAATTTATTTAATACTTGTATATGTTATGTCGTGCTTTCGGAGGGCACGTTAAGCCGTCGGTCCCGGTTACTAATAGTGTTATACTTGTAGTTGTTAGGTCATGTCAGAGGTGCTAGAGCGACCTGAATACTCTGATAATCAGGGGCTACAATACCGCATTCTTCGGCATGTAGGCTCCCCAGCAACAATCCCATACGCTAAATAAAAAATGTATATGTTAAATATATGTGTACTGTGAGTATCTCTTCAAAGTATACACTTTAACAATTAACATGTGGACATCAATAATAGTTTCCTAGAAACATGAAAAGACATATATGTTAGTTTCTTAAACTAAACAGGTAGTGTACACTTTCAAGAGATACGGTATATTCGTACAACATACTCTAAACAACTTACCAGTGGTCTTTCGTTGTATATTCATGACGTATATTACAATATAACTGTAGTAACATGAGAAACTAAGTTTATAATACAAACGAATTGTTATGAATACGTTATCTAATAACGTATGGGTATAAATATACTAATATTCACTACAGACTACTACATCTTCAGTTTGGTTGCAATGTTGATGCCATTTATTGGGCCAAAACATTTATCTCCCCATTGTGACAAAAGTTTGCTGAGTGCCAGGCTCGAGTCGCAATTCTGCACCAATATTGGATATTCACCTTGCGCCACGTCTCAGTACTATATTGGTCCAAGGTTTACCACTAATCTATGCATCAGACTGACTGAGTACCACGCTTGGCACCAAGTTATCATCCTGATTTCAGCCCTAGCGTGGGACATGTTCGGATTCAAGCGTGTACCAAGATTGACAAACATTGTTCCAAGCCTGATTCAACCGTGGGCCTTTTGTTATTTCGTACATGGATAGTACTTTTGACTTACATAGGTTAAGTTGCGTAAAGTTTCTAAGCCCCATTTTAGTTATCGCTTGGTTTTTTGTTTACTTTTTTTTGTCTTGTTTACTTTTTGTTTATTTGTATCTCTATAGAAAAAAACTTTTTTAAGCGCTAGTTCAAAATGTAATTACCCTAAGTTGTAAGTATACATTATGTTTGCTTAGAAAACAAATAAAATATTTATCTGGTAAATTATAAAGACTAGATTACAAGTGATGACAGAGATTATCTGTATGTTTTACGTGGAGTCCCCGTGTTAACATACCTCCACGTTCCTTCCAATGATGAAGTAATTGAGATACGCTCAATCGACGCGCAATTGCATAGCAATTGCTCCCAGTCAGGTAACTGGCCGGAGCGAGGTTGCCTATCCATCCTCTACTAGCTATCCAGGCTAGTACCGGAGCGATCGACTTAACACGTGCTCACCTGCCGGTACCCTCCCGTCCTCTTTCATACGAGTTGAAATACCTCGTCCAGCAATAGGACTATTCCCCCAACTTAACTCAGTTGAATAGATAGAGCCCTCCAGTCCTATTTCATACCTTCACAAGCTCCTCCCCGAGACAGGGGTTGGGGCCACTGCCCGATCGAATCCAACCTCAATTGTGGCGGGACTTGGTTTTTTAATGGTTTTGCCACCCCGATCTACCAATATACAGTGTGTTTTTTGTAAACGATAATATAGGAAATCCAATGGAATTTTATCATTTTCCTCATAAGTTAGTACCCTAGCAAATGTAAGTAGAAATTTTGGTATCAATCGAAAGAATAATTTATTTTACGTCAAAAAAATATTAAACTTTATGAAGAAAACCAAAATCGATTTAGAAAAAGACTTAAAAAGCTTATTGATTTACTGCTTTTGGTAATAAGTTATTAAAAAAAGCTGGAAGCTGAACGCCGATTGGTGTAGCGTTTAACGCTTCAGATTCCTAATCAAGAATCGCGAGTTCAAACCCCACCATCGTATACTTTTTTTTTTAATTGTATTGCTTACTAATTATTATTTCTAGAACTTTATTACAACGATTATTAATTTTTTTTATTGTTAGATATTTTTGCTAGGGGGGTTTACCGTTATTTTTTGTACAATTTTAACTACCCATCAAAAAGGCAAATGAAAAAAGGGCATAAAACTAATAATCGTTGTAATAAAGTACTAAAAATAATAATTAGTAAGCAATACAATTTAAAAAAAAGTATTCGATGATGGGGTTTGAACTCGCGATTCTTGATTAGGAATCTGAAGCGTTAACCGCTACACCAATCGGCGTTCAGCTTCCAGCTTTTTTTTAATAGCTTATAACAAAAAGCAATAAATCTATAAGATTTTTAAGTCTTTTTCTAAATCGATTTTGGTTTTCTTCATAAAGTTTAATATTTTTTTGACGTAAAATGAATTCTTCTTTCGATTGATACCAAAATTTCTACTTACATTTGCAAGGGTACAAACTTACCAGGAAAATGATAAAATTCCATTGGATATCCTATATTATCGTTTACAAAAAACACACTGTATAGGCTTGGTGGGCCCGCGATAGAGTTTCGTCTAAGTCTACACGTTATAGACTCCCAGTGTGTACCCGTTAAGGTGAAGTTGTCTTGATTGTGTGAGGCTATGTATTCGCTTCAACTGTCCTTAAGTGTAATGGCTTTTAGAGCTTCTCCCAATCATTGTACCCGGCTGCAGTCCGGATAATAGGGTGGTCGGGATAGCTCCTAAGCACATTTACCTGGCGGCATGCAGTTTCCCATATGCCAAAAGCGGGATAAACCGCACTTAAGATTCAGTCAAACAGCGGGTTCCGTTGGTGACCATAAATGACCTTATCCAAGGCGAGATTCGAATCCGCCCACACCGGTATCATATACCAGGGCTTCCCCTGATCGGTATGAGTAACCGTCGAGAATTCTCACGAATTTCTCTACCACACATTGACCTGACAGCTTCATCCATTGCCCAGTTTATAAGGAAACAAGGGTAGGGTAGAAGACAGCCAGGTTTATGGGTGAACGTTGTGTGGTCTCTCGAACACCCAACAAGTGATGACAGCATGAAAACTTGGAATGTGTTTAAAACTAAACATAAGATTTACTTTTCTTAATTTACTCCAAAAATATAAAATTAAGAAAGGTTAATAATTTCTAGGCTAAATCATATTTCAAAATATGAAAAAATGCTTTCTTGCAATATAAACACATTTTTTCTAATAGTTGCAAGATATGCTTACTAGTTAAAAACAGTAGGTTAGTATAAAATGCTATTATGCTAAAATAATCACCTACTTAAGGAGCTAACTAGACAAACCAGAAAATAACAAAATGTTAGAATAAAAATTTCCTATTCAATTAATGAGAAATAATGTAAATGTTTAGAGTCACAGATTTTAGAAAATAAGTTGGAATTGTATATAAACAAATTAATTATTACAAATAAACATTACTAACGTTTACTGATCAATTCAACTATTATCTCCTTTAGAATCTGATACCAAGCGGTATTGATTACCTAATTTAGACCTAAACAGTCACCCTTATGAAGAAAGGTCGTAGTGCCAATCTGCATTACACGTGAAATTTATCAAGAGATTTTACAATATGGTCCTTCAAACCGAGAAGGATCGTGGATTAGTAAATCAATACTGATCACTAGAACTACTTTCTTTAGAATCTGATACCAAGCGGTATTGATTACCTAAGGAAGTAATCATCTTACCTCTCCGAGAACAAACTATGGACCACTGTACTTACTGTAAAACTAAACCTATGAGACTGAGACTCAGTTGTCTGTCAACTGTCGGCAGTTGGTCCAAAACTAACGAAGATCGCCAGCACTACGGACTGAAGAAATTACCTACATTTCGGAGTGGTAGGAAGCTGGATCTTAAATTTAGTGTCCGGCAGGATGTTCTACAATTTGTTTCAAATGAACTACCCACAGGCTCGAGGGACCAAATTGTAAAATCCTTCGTGGTGTGTGTTCTAACGCAGCAGTGCGGTTAGACTAATTGTAAATGTTTGTAGACATCTACTTGATAGGATCCTTCTTGGTTCGAAGGATCAAGCGTCCAGCGTGAAGATTTTACTGGTAATGTAGTAAATGCGTGTAAAACATTTACCAGGCAGGATTTTCCTTCTCGGTTTGAAGGACCTAATGCAAAGTTGTTGATGGTTGGTTGGATCTTCGTTTACGGTCCCTTGGTGATGTTACCGCACAAGAGACCAAATGTAGAGTTGTAGATGGATGGTTGGATGTCTTCAGGATGCTGGTGGTATCAGGAATTGTTGAAGTTAGCAATGTTCGTAGAACAGAATGCGTTCGAAGAAACTACCGCGAAGAAGCGAAAAACAGTCCTTCGGACAAGCTAGAGAAGTAGTGTGGAATGTTTATACATACTTTAAACAGCACAAACCTCAAGGTACATAAAATTCCTTTATTTCTCATGCAACCCAAAGTACCCGATAGAGATCCAAAAAACTTCAAAAAGCAAAATCTCCAGCAAGAAAATTGTAGACCGACTGTTTCACAACGTTTTAATGGTGCTTTATGAATTATTAAATCTACTTAACGGTTGATTTTAAACGTATACGGGACCCAGAAACTTATGTTACTTGGTTAAGAGGTAATGCAGCTGTGAAAGACGAAAAACGCTAGCAAATACCCCAGGAACGTTTTGATTTCGCAGGCCATATGCGCGTGTGGTAAAATCTGCTTCATTTACCACTACTGGCACCGTTAATGGCAAAATTGGTGATGAAGAATACTTAAAATAAAGATTACTTTTTTTTCATAAATTCGCACAATATTTCAATCAATATTATTATTGCCACATCTAAATACATATCAATATGGCAAATTAACACAGGAGTTTCATTCAAGCAATAACGTCAATATTGTCTCAAAAGATGCCAACTCGTCAAACTATCCTGAGATTTGGCCTATAAGACGTAATGGATTTAAATAAAAAGCCAACTAAAACAACGCCAAGTCTATATCTGTTACATAGTAGTATGCAGCATGAGTTTGCGGGTGCAAGCTCAGGTAAAATAACCGACAGTAAACCATCTGGAAGAGTTACGTTCTCAACAATGACATACACAAACTAAGAAACTAAAAAGAGAGCATTAAAGCAGCATGTTAGGCGAGTGCGTCATTAAGACTATAAAATCAGCTTGCAGAACCTTTTGTAATTCTGATCACTGATCTAAATTAAGTTAGTAAAAAAAAAATCCTTCGATCAATGGACTAAACATATTTGTCACCCCTTATGCCCTCAGCCCCTCACTGACATACTGACAATCTATTTTGTTTTACTATTTTGACAGCTGGCGTTTATTGGGTTTTAAAACAAATTACGGAAAAAGGTATGTGCTTTTACGATAACGATATTGGTTGTTCTACATTCGCTGCTCTTTGGTCTATTGTAAGTTATTGGTATAACCATCTTATCATAAATGTATAAGACTGAAACTGCATTGTTTTTTTTCAGCAACAATCATTGTTTCATTTAATAACCTCTATAATAGCTACAAGGTTATACGAGTGTAAACACAAGTCTCCAGATACGAAAAGTAGAACTAGCACGTACCTAATTTATTTGACATATTTTTACAGTAAGTAAATTAAGTTAACATTCAAAACGCATGAGATGATGTAAGGTGGTAAATCTAATAATTTCGCGACTATCTTTGGATTTATGTGCGAGGAGCCTTTTTAAAATAAGATTCGTTTTTAAATTACCGCCGATTGAAGGAATGGGAAGCGGAACCGCGCCGTTGCAACTTAGAATTTGAACCGCAGCGCTAAGCTAAGAGCTAATGAGATTATTTATTGTTGCACTCATTGTAAATCGTTCACCCGCGACATCATTCCAGAATCCGTGTCAGACACCAACCTAGAAAACCATATAAAAATACTTCACAAGTAGGCCAGTAGAATTAGACCCGTTTTGGACCGTTGGTGGAAATAAATGTTGGAAAGCGGGAGATCGTTTCGATCGCTTCGTTTGAAGTCAAATATAAGTATCCTAGGTTTGCACGGTCCCTCAACTCGAGCTTACCTGAGGGCATCAAAAGAACCACGAAAACTTCGGACCTTTTTTAGTTTTTTGCTTATAACTCCAAAGTAGTGCTTCCCAACGAAAACTTTACTATTACAGGAATTAAAGAGCATTAAATTCTGCATCGGATGAGTATCCAACCACTTTAAATTCCGTCCAGTGGTATGTTCGAAATCGACGACCGAGAGACGACAATTTTACAAATTTTCGATTTTCCGTCAGACCGGACGCCCAGAGGCTTTTCGTATAAAAAAACCGGTTGGACTCATTCTGATTGTTAATATAAAAGCGAGAAATACCTAAGCTTTGATATTATACCGGTTGCCGGATTAACTTAATGGCCATTTTTTTGTCATCGCCCATCATAGCAATTAGGATCAATCCATATGAAGTAGTGCAGTACTGGTCATTCGATCATTTCGAAAAAACATAATTTTTTGTGTGTTATCATCCCTAAGTGTTGGTAGATCAAAACCACTGTCATTTTATTTTTATTCCGTTTGATTGATATATGGCAGCCATATTTGTTTCGTGGTGCACGACGTTGATTGCAGTTTTTGGATGTAAACGTAACTCTTGATATCTGAAGAACGGTTGATCCTAGAGACCTGCGGTAAAAATGAACTAAAAAATGAAATAAAAGAAGTACTTTTGCATGATTTCAAATTAATACATGGTGTTTCTTTTCAAGCTAACAACTGCAGTAACGTTACTCTAGATTTTCCCATCCTTGACGAATCTGATCACGGCAAATTTCGTCACATCGAATTTCCTCCTCGATCAAGCCTAGCTCAAAGAACCTACACCATCTTTAAAACCTACACTGTGTTTCATATAATATGGATTGCCACCGCTTATGTTCTTTTAGGTAATTCAAAGCGGAAAGGTGTTTATAGTATCCATTTTATGTCAGAATTATGTCTACCAAGCAAATCAGTTAATGAACTTGTTCTAGTAATGAATCATGAACAATGGTCGACTGAATTCGTTGAAAAAGAAAATACAGAAGTGCTGCTCTAAAGTAAGATCTAACTGACAATCATATTCTAGTTGGAACATGCTGTAGAGTACGAGGCCCGATCTCGCTGATGTTCTCTATTCCCTGGTTAATTGTTCTACTTATGATTGCAATACTTGACGCTGTTGCATCTGTTTTATGTTATATCGATTTATATCACACAGAGGTAAGTTTTACAAAAACGATTTACATAATTGAAGCGGGTCGACCTTTTTCAGTCTTTTTTTTCTTTTAATACCAGTAACAGTGACTTAGAAGTAGCAACATGATCAACCCGATTCGATTTTCGTAACCACCTAATATTGATTCAAAGCCATTCTATTTTTACTCTTCCTAAATTTAGGGTATAACTAATTCGTTTCTCTACATTGGAGGACGCAACCAGAATGGTCTGGAAATATTGGAAGACAAAATTCCAAAAATCCTCACGATGGTACCATCCATTGTAATGATGTTTGTTTACAATAGATTATTCTTTATATGGTTGATTAATGTTGCCCTCTTGTATCGTATTGGGCTAGTAGTACTGCATGATTTAGGAATCGGGGACGATGATGATGGTAACATATCATTAGATCATTAGATAGTGGAAAAGGTGAAATAGTAAGAACGTTGATGACGAACTTTCTCGTAAGTTTCAGATGAAAGTAACAGCGTTCACCAACCAGACGAGGAACAAGACACAAATAGTAACCAAAGCGAAGATAAAAACCAAGTGGTGAAGCGTTGGTTTAAAAGGTTGAAACGACCAGATGCGGAACGAGATACAAATAGTATCCACAGCGAAGATGAAGAGTAAGTGGTGAAGCGTTGGTTTAGAAGATAGAAGTGCTTGCAAAACTTAAAAATTAGTGAAAATCAAAGAACCATCACCGATGATCAACATAAGATTCAAACAGTCCTTTATTTTATTACTTCTCAGAATGTACAATCTAATAAGCATTCTGGAAATTAACTGGGAAGTGCTGATTGACATATAAAGATTCAATTATATATTGTATTGTTTATTTATTTACATTTGATGAACTGTTTAAATACATTGGAAAAAAAGTTTTTGGGTGTAAAAGAAACGTAACTTGATCCTTAATTGATATTATAAAATTTTTGTTTTTTAAACGTTATTACCAATAACATTTTTTCGCAAAAATTTTATAAAAATTGAAAACATTTTTCTAAGCTACTAAATAAAACATTAAAATCAAAATTTTTCGACAAATCTCTGCATAAGGGAATGAAGATTAAGAAGAAGTAAATATTTGTTATCAAACATGCTATTCTTATAAATGATAAGCGTTTTATAATAAACAAATTAAATTATTTATGTCTTTTCTATCGAGTTGGAACGTTTTTCTTATAAATTTGTATTCTGTGTGTTTGTCGCGACGTGTCCGCAAATTTTAGCAACAATAAGCAAAGACAAGAGCGCCACAGCTGTTTGGACACACAGCTTGTTGAATACACAGTCTACGATGCTAGTGTACTTGCGTGAGAGCAGAATTGCTGTAATTTCTTAGAAAATTTGGATCGGAAAAATCTTTTTCAGCAATGTTTTGATAAATTTATACAGAATATTAATTGATAAAAAAATTTTCAACTCGATAGAGAAATCATAAATAATTTAATGTGTTTATTATAAAATGCTCATTGTTTATAAGAAAATCATGTTTGATAAAAATATTTACTTCCTTTTAATCTTTATTCCCTTATGCAGAAATTTGCCGAAGAATTTGATTTTACTGTTGTTTTAGTAGCTTAGAAAAATAATTTTTTCTTAAATCTTTGCGTACAAATGTTACTGTTAGTAACTTTTGAAAAATCAAAAATGTTTACGTGTTTCTAAGAAACTGTTAAATTAAAAGTAAGAGGGGAATATTCTGTGCAGCTGTGTGAAAATTATAAACTGATTAAATCTGATTCTATTTGGAGCTAGGGCTTTGATCTTATTCCAGCTTTTCTCTTCCTTGTTTCCTCGATCCTTGCGGGTTGCAATCAAACGCCAATCTTGAGATTTCATCGTGGTTTCTTCTCAAATTGTGACCAATCCACTTTTATTTTCTAGCCATTACTTGTTCTAGCCATTAGTTTTGGATATGCTACATAGGTCTGCGTTTATTAGTAATTGCAGTTGTGGTTTTCCAAGTTTAGCAACCACACAGAAGAATCGATTTCACGTCGGCATTAAAAAGACGTATCTTGGTTTTTCTAATGATGTAGTTTGACGATCATATGTTAACATGTAACATGTCGAAGGCCTGTTTTGCTTTCCTGATGCGATTTTAGATATCTTCTTTAGTACCACCGTTGTTGTTAATTAAGGATCCTAGGCAACAAAAAGCTATCTACCTACCTCGTCTATTTCAATCTTGTTAATTCGAAATTTTGTAAAGTAGCGAGTCTCAATGCGCATCGATTTAGATTTTCCTCTATTTATTGTTAGTCTCACTAGGTCAGCTTGTGTAACTAATTGCTGGAGCTTCAATTCCATGTCTGTATATTTATGGAGACAAGAGACAGATGACCACGAGCGACCTGGCCTGAAACCTGCTAGTTCTTTTATAAGTTTTGGTTCGACAATGTTTGAAATACGATTGAGAATCACTGAAGCATTTTGTTCACTGAGTTCAGAAGATTTATTCCCTTCCAGTTCTCACAATGACTCAGGTTGCCTCTCTTAGGTATCGTATTGTTGTGGTCAGCAGCTGTATTCTATATTTAAAACTTTTTTTCTGGTTTCTGAATTACAGTTGTTCAGTTTTGCTTTAACCAGGTTTTTCCTGTATAAGGTCCAATGTATTGTCCGAGATCCATGGTTTTCTCTTGTATTCTTTAAACCCGATAATGTTTTCGGCTTCTTTTAATATTACTTTCGTTGCCTTGTTCTATCGCTCATTTATGTCTTTATTTCTACTGTTCTCCATACCTTAAATATTGTTGAGATATCCTCTGAATTCTCATATGAGCGAATTTTGGAACTTGTCTAAATTAAAATTCTTCCGCTTGAAAGAAGTATTCTGATTTCTAATAAAAGCAAGTTTCATTCTTATAGAGCACGTAATGACGTGGTGGTCACTACTCACATCTGCACCTCTACAATTCCTAACATCCAAGAATGAGCTTTGTCATTTTGTACTGCTCGCAATGTGGTCTATTTGATTAGAAATTTTTTTGTCTGGGGAGTTCCACGATATCTTGTGGATGTCTTTATGCGGGCAAATTGTTCTACCAATCACCAGATCTAAAGTCGAGCAGAATGCAACAAAGAGCTAGCCATTTCTACTACGTTAACTTAGATCATGTTTGGAAACGGCAACTTCATTTTCTTCCTGACATTCGACTTTGGCGGTGAGTTCGCCCATAACTATTTTGATGTGCGATGTCTTGCTGATAGTGCTTGTTAGTCATTGGTAGAAGTTCTCTTTGATGTCCAGTGCAGTGATTTCAGTCGGAGCATAATACTGGAAGATGAATAGGTACCTCGCTTTAGTGTGGTACGTGGCGACTATTATTCCATCTGAGATGGGGGACCAATTGCTAAGTCTCTTCCTACTCCGTTTTCTCAATTTTTAGAGTGGTCTTACTTCATTTGGTTTCCCCGTTGCCTGCCCATCTGATTTCGCTAAGACCTAATAGTGATAAATTGTAGTTTATCATCTCTTTAGACATTTGGGCAAGCTTGCTAGCATCTTGCATTATGCGTACATTCCATGTTCCGATTTGAATGATCTTTTTATGACAATTTCCGTCGCCTGGTGATCCGTCCGGCTATTGTTCGTGTTAGTCTCTTTGATGGTGAGGTTTAAAGTGTGCTGGTTATGTCATTTTCTCTACAATCTTTCAAATAACCCGTACATAAGTGCTGAAGACTAAAGGTTTTCACGTTCAGGTTGATCTCTATGACATACTTTGTAGATTTTGCCTACTTCAGTTTGTTCTATGGAGGTTCAGAAAATGTATAGATATAATATTTTATGGAGGAAGGATCCTAAGAATCCTTAAAGTGCAGTAAATTTCTACCAGTTACATACGGCACAAATTAACATAAATCTTAGTGCCTCACTCTAAATTATCTTCTGATAGAGCCATCACAAGATAATTTAGTTTGGGGGTTACGAAACGTATAATTCTTTTTGCTTTTGCTCAATGTTTTGATCCAGTAGGTCTTGTAAATCCTATCATAGTTAAAGAAAAATTTCTAATGCATTTGATTTCACAAGTTAGATTCGTAAACTAAAATTAGCGATCCAGATTCCATTCAGACTTGAATTTCTAGCTATGGTACTATTTTCAAGAGAATATAACTGTGTTTGAAAACAAAAGCCTTAAAATTTGAGTAAATCTTTGAACTGATTCTCAAATTGCATTATTTTAGATACAGTTCCATCTTTCATAGTGATCACTAGTTGTCGCAAATATAGTTGCAGAAATTCAGAGCGTAAAACATCAATGGATCGAGCACACTCTGTCTTTTTAAACTTCAAATCAGAATTTTGGCCACTTGGCTGATTACAAGAAACAAAATAAATTGTTTGAAATTGTGCACCATCTTTTGAAACAATTTAAAGTTGTAACTAGTCAGTCAGAAACGCCAAATGTACCTCTTTCATTTTTTATTTTGACGCTGTATTGAATTTCCGCTCCATCCTTCCAATTTGTTCAGACCCCATTGATTCGAAAGTTTTAACACTAGAATTTCTTCATAATTAATAGCATGACATCTTTTCTAGAAAAGGGTGTTATTGAAATATTCACAAAACACGTTCTTTCATTAGCCAGCTGTGCTCAAATTCAACAAAATTTCTGGAAAAGTGGTCAAAAGAATATCGCAATAATTTGCAAAATAGACCAAAATGGTGAAAATCAAGACTTGATGATTATTAGGTCATTAGAATGGTCTTAGTGTGAGTTATTGAAGTGATTAGAATTAAAACTCAAAGCGGAACTTTGTTAATTCTATTCGAAGATCGATGACTCCCAGTCTCAAAGGTCTCGTCGTAAAAAAGCTGAAATTACAAGAAAATGATGTTTCAAACTTTGGTAGTGAAGAATCCGAAAATCGAAAGTTAAAATACCGAATTTCGAAAATCTGTGAATGCAAAAATTCTTTTACTTGTATTCTATATTAGAGCTAATTTTTATACAATATTATGATGAATTTCCAGTTTCAATTGACTTGTAGCGGGCCAAGCAAATTCATCAATCCTCTGAGCCTTCCTTTCCTTCTAAGAGTTTGGGAACTTTTTTTTACGAAGAATTCAATTCCCTTCTTCAAATTCTTCAGAATCTTGAAATATCGAACTTTCAGAAATACTGTCACTAGTGCAGTCGTCAAGGAGGCATTCTGTATTAAAAACCTGTTGGGAAAACGCAGGTTTTTTAATCTCGCAGCTAGTCCTTTATTGCCCCACCCCTCCCTTCTACCCCGGTGGTGGTAGAATACACATACTTCAAAAAAGTAGAGCGTGCTGCTCTGTTGTCATATTTTTTAGGACGCTTCAGTTATAGTTAAATGTTGCTTATATGCAGCGTTGTCCGTAGCCGGAGTAATCGGATTAAAGTCTGAACAGGGGAAGGGGAGCGTAAAGTTTCAAAATTGCCGTTCTTGGTCATTTTTGGGAGGATTGTGGGGAGGGAGGTCCGGCACCTTTCAGTACCACCTCTACCCTACTCAGACAAAACGACGGTATGACGATTTTCTGACAAGCCCGCTGATCTTTTTAAGCCCCAAAAAATCTTGGTTCTAGATATCACCGTGAAAGTCGTTGGATGATTGGTCAAACCGGGCCTGTTTACGGATGCACCAAATATTCTTTTCCGATTTGCATTGGCGTAGGTAGAAAGAGGTAATTTTTTACTTTTACAAAATTTAGATTGCCATAGCTCAGACGCGTAAGGAGACGTAGTTTGCGGCATGCACCGTAGAAAGATCCAATCCGTGACCGATGGCAACAACTGCCAATAAAAGACAAAAACGGTCGTTCCAGGGAGTTTTGTTTTTTTAAGACATACGTCAAAATCGCCTAACACGTCGTAACGAGTCGAAATTACAGTAGGTAGTGTAAGATTAGTCCCCTCTAAACCTAGCAAACAAGGTTTAGTCTGATTCGCTTTTGTTTCCATCCACTCAACCCTAAAAATGAGACTTTGGCTTTCTCTCGACAACGAAACGTCGCATCGAAATGGAATGCTGTCAGATAGCATTTATGACAGAACATTACATATTGGTACGCCGTCGATCGGTTTTAGGTACAGTGATGTCCAAAAATCCAATTTGTCAAATTTTGGAAAATTGTAGTGTCCTTATATAAAAACCTACAACTGGGAAGTTATACGGACGGTAGCTCTGTATGAGGTCTATAAAAACGCCTATATGCATCTCACCGATGGAGGCCATCTTCAAGGTCAAAAAGTGGGAAACCCGAAACAAGGACAAACACGGCCTTAAATCTGGAAGTCGCACGATATATGTCCAATAAAAAACGATTCTGTAAAAGAAATTCCGACCTGCAAAACGTCCGTAAATATTTTTTTGGTAAGAGGACTCAACCAAAGAAAAAATACAGATGATCGCAAGAAGCGCTCTAATTAGAATAATAAGTAATAATTTGCCAGTCGGAGTTCCATTCGGATGCTGCTTGACCAGGGCGAAGTTTGGATTAAAGTCCGAATAGGTCCGGAGCACGAGAAGATCAAAGTTGATGTTTTGCTCTTTTCGAAAATTGTACTATCTTGGTGACCATAGCAACGATTTTGATCAGTTTTGGGTGGATCGTGTGGAGGGAGGTCTCACACCTTCCAGAACCCCATCACCTTCCTCCGACAAAACGGAACAGTTATAAGGAAAAATTAGTTGTAGCCTTAATAGTCCGGCAACCTCTATAATGACTATTGACGTAACTTTGCGTGCAGTAGGGATTTTCGTATGGATTAATGACAAAATCGTTCTACTCACTGAGCCCGTCAAAATGAGCAATAGCATATGAGTATACGATACTTCTACGCAAAGTTACAATTTTGACCTTTTCCGCCCCGCTTTGGCCAGATTATCAATATAAGTGACGTCTTCTTCGGACAAGACGGCCTTTATGGGCTATATAATCATCCCTGAAAGCTTGAAGCAAATTGGAGAACACAAATGTTTTTCTGTATCCAAATGACACAGCCTCTTAAGCGCTTAAAACTTAAAAATTGTAAAACTCTAAAGCTATGAAGCTTAAACTATGAAACTCGTTTTATAGTCATGATCTCTGAAATGTGAAAACTTGGATCGTTAAAAGCTGTACTTTAGAACTTCGAATCATTAAACTTATAGAATCACTAAATGAAACTGAAACGCTAGAAATTGACACAAATCTGTATGTCTTCGATAATTCGACAATTTGACCTCGAAGTCTCTGACACTTTGATCCACTTCTGAACTGTTGAAAGTCTTAGTTTCTAAAATTCCCAATCAATCGCTTTAACACGTGAAACATAGCGATCCATAGAAATAGAGAAACAGCAGATTTTCATTGCAATTCTTGTAATAAGTTTCGACTAATATTGTAAAACAAAAAGTTTTAATTAAATTCTTTAAAACAGAATCACAAGAGATATTTCCTAAAACTGATATACTTCCACTATAACCAACTTTCCACAATTAAATAAATCAGTGCAATTATTACTATTGAATCAACAATATCTCAGAAACTTGTAAATCATCTCGATGTATCTGAACCTTCTTAATGACTAACATTTGATAGTAATCAGTAAAAAAAATCTTGGGCCTAATCTCCATATCATCCACATAAAATTTATAATGTTTATTACAGAAGGTTTTTCTTATCTAATCAACTAAACAAATTAATAATAAATTTATTCTTCCTACCTTTTATGTTGCATGCAAGAGCACACATACCACGACGTGACGTCGCTAAAATCAAAACAATACGAACAGTTTTCTTTTTGTTTTTACATTTTGACATGTGACGTTTTTTGTTCAAGTAGGTTTTAAGGAAAAATAATGTGTATATGTTATGGTGATTTTTGTTGTTCTGTTTTCTCTGCCGTTTGGGCTTTTGTAAGTGTACTAGTTAACATAACCTATAACTATTTCTTTAAAAATTGTGATTTCAGATTCAAACAATACCACATTTAATATGGACAGTATGGGGTACACATTTGTACGAATGCCAATATCAAATAGAAGCGGACAGTCTAGAATACTTTTATTATTTAACATATTTTTATAGTAAGCGAAGACGATATATCCCAGTAATATTAGCTACGAGAAATTCTAATAATTGATTTTGTACTTATCTAAGTTGTACTTCATAGTCATCTTTGTCTTGAATATAGAAAATAAAAAACCACGCAAACTACAACAGTCTGTGTCAGCGAATATCTTTAAACTTTATCATTCTTAAGACTCTAATTATAAAAATCAAAATAGTTACCTATTGGTTGTTGTTAGGTTAGGTTAGTGATCCAGGAAAATTGCTCAGCTGGTGGTTCTGTCACGATTCTTGAAGTTTGCGTGGTTATGATTATTCTATGTTTCTGTTTCAGCCAGTCGTTGCATTAATGCCACCCTACAATATCAAACGAGGCAGGTAGCCTCTCATTATAACATTAAAGCTTATAACGAAATGCATGAGATACCAATCGGGCCTTCTAATCTGTCTGAGATACAAAGAACTTTTCATTTAAACTCGTCTCTACGTGAAAATTCTAAGTCATCCAATATAGTTTTCCCTCCAGAATCAGCTGTTGCTAGAAGAACTTATCACATTTTGAAAGCCTTTATGGTGTTGGATAGTTTATGGATTATTGCCTCATTTGCTCTAATAGGTAATTATTGGCAGAAAACCAAAATTTCTAACATGGAATACTGCTACTTTCAGTATGGACCGCGATATGCCAGAGTTCACAATTAATTCTCCTCGTCTCCTTAACAACCAAGATTGGATCTTATGAACTGTTTTGGTTAGGTCTTTCTGTTTCTGTTACTCTCTTCAAGTTTATCTGTTGTGACTATATTCACCTCTTATCCAAAATTAATACTACTTACAGTAAAGGTCGGAACGTTAAGTTCTTCAATAATTTAATATAAAACGGTTCCAACCTAAAAGTAGTGGTTCCAATCCTTTAAAATTAAATACATTGTTATGTACAGCTACATTAAATATATAAATTTGTAGTTGGAGCATATTGTAGAGCAAAAGGCTTCGCCTCAACCTATTTCTTTTTTCCCTGGCCAATTCTTTTGCTCATCATTTTATTTTTTGACGCGATTGCAAGTGTTTGGTATGGTATGGACATACGCTTCACAACTGTAAGTAAGCATTTCAAAAAAATAATTGTATTTTAATTTCTGAACATTTAGAATTTAGAAAACTGGTTTTACTTTATTGGAGGTACAAATCAGACTGGGCTACATGATATTCGAACCATTCCGAAATATTCAACAACCTTACCATCGGTCTTTATGATGCTAGTTTTCAGTAGATTTATTATAATATGGCTGATTAATCTTTGTCTGTTCTTCCGTATCGTACAAGTCGCCGTTAATGCTGCAGAAGACGATTCTGATGAAGATACCGAAAGTAAAGATACATCCAGATCGCGCGAAAACATAAATAACAGAATTTCTCGTGACGGAAATTCTTATAATTTTCAGGTTCAACCTACTAAAGTTGTTCGACCGCATAGGCATGTCCGTCATCAAATTAATATCTATAGCGACACAGAAGATGAAGAAGATGAACAGGCAAAACAAAGCGAAAGGCGATATTCAAGACGACTTAGCAGACAGAGGCAGAGTGATGCAGGTTTTAAGCTGAAACGCCCTATGCAAAATCTGAAAATAAGTGGAGGTTATGAAGGAGACAGATCAAATTCTCCGTCACCGTTACCGAAGAAACATGATAATCCTGTATTTTGCTATTCTTCAGGATATGAATCTAGTGGTAAGCATTCCGTATATCAGAAAGAAAGCACGAGTGTGCACATAAAAGGTTTTAATGCATAATGGAGTCCCTACTCTTGGTTATCAGGTAATATGTTAAAAATGTATTACTTTATGTTCATGTAAATGTTTAACATTATACTAATATTTAGTTTGGAAATGGAGAAATAGATTTAATTACGAGATAGCTTTGTAATCGCATTATTGTAAATAAACATTTTAATAGCTATTAGTATTTATTGTATGCATGTAAAATAAAAAGCTATAGCACCAACTTTGCCCAACCCCCAATTCCACAGTTATTCTTTTTTCTCACATAGTTTATCAAAGCATCTTAAGTAACATTCTGCAAACGATCACCATTTTAAACAATAACCTTCTGACTAACTTGTTCTATCGGACACTCTTGCATTAAAAATGACCCAAGTAGCAAAGACACGTGAAAATGATGTGAAAAACTGGCTACTGAGTGACGTAAATGTCGTTGCATGACGTAAAAAATGACGTGGTAATGATTTCATAATGTCTCAGACCAATGACGTCATATGCAAGACGTTAATTTCACGTCTTACAAACACGTTAATTTGACGTCTTTTGAAGTTATATTTGGTACCCTCTTCTCCGAGAATTTTAGGAATACGTATGAAGCTACTACTACTTTTTAAGGTTATATATTGAAAAAATAAACAAAAATATAACCTATATTGAAAGGTTATATACTAAAAATAATTAAAGACATTCAAATTAAAGATAAAGTAGTTCACAGTCTAGTTTCATTGATCATTGTTTCATTATTTCTAATGAATGCCTTCTAAAGTTACAATGTTTTTTTAAAGACTTCAACGATAAATCAAATACTATGAATAATAGACATCGCCACAAAACTTTCCTTATAATTCCAACCAACGCATTTGTCAAATATTTCTGTAATAAGCCATACTCTAGGTTCTTAAGTTTTATACCACAGACATGCTCATTTCTTAAACTTTCAATTCAAAAATGGCGGAGGAGGTAAACTACACATAAACGACAGAACAAAGACTGGTACTGACAACCAAGATGGACTGGGCGCGCTTATCACGTAAGTGACGCTTATACCGATAGGTTTAAAGGTTGAAAGTAGCGTCATCGTGTTGCAGATTATGAGTTATTATTGAAATTTATCAAATATTAAAAATGTACTAAAAATGATAATGTTTGTACGAAAATAATATAGATCAATGTTTGTCTTTGTTGCAATAACACGCTTTAAATAAAATGAGTCTTTGCAATAGCCTTATTGAAACATATACCGCTACGGAAAATATAACACAAACTGAGAAAAATTATCTTCAAAATAATGCTAATATTATTTACAATACAAAATGCCGTATCGGAACATTTAGTTTTTGACTTTGGAAACCGTTAAAATAATAATCTACAAACAAATCGGTATAAATTAATTTATTACCTAAAAAAGACGACAATATGACGTAATATGTGTCACATTATTTTAATGTCATTTACTGGACTTTTGGTCTATTGACGTTTTATGACGAGTTATCATCAGATGTTGAGGTCATTATGACGTACCTTTGCTACCTGGTGAGATTCACTCTGTCCAGATGCAAAACATAAAATGTTTTATGATGTTTCCGTACAGCTGTAGAATTTAAAACGCTTTACTTATATTTCCCTAGAACTGTTGGTTTTTATACACTACAGTTCCTGCTAATTACTAAAATTAAATTCTGTCTGATCCTAAGTAGTACCAACTTCATTTCGCTCCGCCATAACACATAAAAGGAAATCAATCTTTTATGACGAAGCCTAGTTAACCAGTAGTGACTCTACCAATTACATCTTTGTAAAGCAGTATCTGAAGAGAGAAGATGTTTTTCTAAATATCCCTTATTAGTTTATATTGGATAAAAACTTTTGCATCAAACGTTTTCCCTTTACCGGTCTCTGAGCAGCCTTCTTAATTGTGGATACCAGAATAGTTGTGATAGATTAGAAGAATTCCTAAGAAAAATATTAATCAATCGTTGAGGTTCCAGAAAGGCTACCACAATTTGAGCTAATTGTCGAGATCAGATGTCTACAAGAACTGTTTTGAAATTCTTAGAAGCAGAATATTCAATAAAAATTTACCAATCCTCGACAGTTCAAAAAATAGATATTTCACAAAACAAGATACATTAGGCGATTAGCTTAATATAACTTAAGATTAACATAGAAACGTAACATTTTTATAGCTTGTTAGTCGTTGTCGTAAGAAGAGCCACAACTCCGTGATTAATGTGTTCGTTAAATAATAATCGACAACTTCTTTTATCTTTTCCATTATCGAACAATTGCATACTGTATGTACTCTATTTTTTTGATTCAGATTTGTCCTTTTTCAATTTTAAATGCTTAACCTATGGAATGTGTATTCAATATTCGACTAAATAATTAAGATAAGTGTTCTCGACAATTCCTTGATTTTTGGAAAGCTGACAACGGCTTTGCTTACGGTATTTTAACAAGCAATAGAAAAATCAATTCAGTTATTCCTAGGAAGACTCTTTTGAACTTACTGAAAAGGGAATCGAAGGTCCGTACGGACGAAGTTTTTCATCTATATTTGATTACTTTTTTTATTAATTAATTAAATTAGAGTGTAGGGGCCAATGGGAACTATTGTAAGTAGCTATCACATTAAAAAAACTTATTATCAGTTGGTGTTCGCGGCAGGTATTGGTCACTGTGATTGTTTAATGTAGATTGATATATAAGTTGTTACCACACTCTAAAATGGCTTTAGTGTAATAGGCCAGTTGAGAAATCACTTTTTCCTAAATTGTTTTAACACTTCTCAAGCTTCTCAGCAAAGAAACTTCTCAAATCCCAACATAGACTAGCAAAGTGTGTCTCGTGGACACAACACTACAAAGAACAGTAAAAGCGGTACGATCGCGACCAAATTCAGTGGATCGTTGGTTCCGTATACTCTCGTCGTAGGTTTGGAGCCTCGGTCATCCCCGGTAGACGGTAGGTGGTGGCGGTGGAAGATGGTGCGAATGAACGATTTTTTACCATTTTCCTCACGGTACTCCAGAAGGGAAATCGTCCTCAGAACGTTTGCCAGCGCAATATCTCCATCATTTTGCAATCGATCATTTGTCGGTATTCCCCTAGGTATTTCCGCTGACTCTGAAAGGGGCGAAAAGTGTCAAAATTTTAACGTTTCTTCGAGAGGCATTATTTCAGAAACTTCCAAACCTAAGACGGCATTGAAGTTATGAAAATTATACCCTTTTTAACGTTTCCCATTTCCAGTTTTGACAAAGAAAATAGCGGACTCAGTTCAGAGCCCATATCTATCATGTAAAACCGCTTCTTATACGCGAAGTCAACGTCTTGAGAGAGACACCCGCTGAGCTGTCGGAGGACAAAACTTTTGGTGTTGTTAGGTTTCAATTCACGGATAGGACCCATTACCGTATAAAAATCAAATCTGGATGGATCTGGATTTTGGGAAATTGTTCCAGCAGACATTTTTTCCATTTGTGTTATAAAAGAAATTAAACGCTTATAAAATAACTTTTCTCGACAAGCCTTTACTTTAGTGTATAACCGATAAGGGGTGCCATTATAGATAGATATTGTAGACTTATATCTTAAAGCTGATCAGAAAAGTCTAGGGTCAACACCCACAGACCACCCTTTTATAAAATATCGATTTTTCAAATTTACATGTAAAGTTTATAGGGAATAATCAATTACGATTACAATGGAACAAAATAAGATCTACTGAACCAAACATAACCTAAACTAACATAACATAACCTAACCTATCATAATCTAACCTATACTAACCTAACCTAATTTAACGTAACCTCCATAGACTGTACATGTGCGGTAGACTTCACATGTACTCATATACTTAACATGTGTCTATAGGCACCATAGGCTTAACATTTTTCTATAGACAACATGGAATGTAGAAATTGCTATATCTTTTGAACGAAGGTTCTGCAGGTGATGACCCCCATAGACTTTCTTGACTATGTAAGAGAGGAGTCTAATGAGGTATAACACTGTCACCTAGCGTCTATTCGCTAAAGTAAAGCATATTTATCTAATAATTATAGCTTGGTAATTAAGAATCATTAGTAGGAAAGTACTATTAGTCCAATAACCAGAGCAAAAAAGTAGGTTCATAATGCAATCTTCTACAGAATTTATTTTCTTGTTGTAAAATATTCGAGAGTGTCCCCTGAATGTAACGTCAAGTTGGCGGGATGGGGGCAGTTGAGCGTTAGCCACCATCTTGGAAAACACGTTTTACCAAATATCTCGTGAACGTGAATCGTACGACAAAAATAGAACAGAACGATTTTGTAGATAATAACATTTTCTACAACTTTTATTCCAACCTTTTTTCTGTATAGTGCATAGGTTTATATTTATAGCGCGCTAAACTTTTTTCAACATGGTTACTGCTAAATATATAGTTAACGGTTGATGATACATTAAAAATGGCAATAACCAAATTTGTAGAACACAAAATTTCCAACAAAATTTATTTGAAGTTTTTTTCTATAAAATTGATACTTTAAGAGCTATAGCTTGGTAAACTATTGCACCGCGTGAATTATCAGTGAAAATGTTGCTCGTAGTACACGGAAAACATTTCATAACACATAAAACGGCGAAAAGTGTTCAGAAAAATGACAATACTCTGTAGTGAATCTATTAATATCATAAATAGTGTGAAGAAGTACTTATAATTTATAGATCTTTCTTACTTGCTTGGGTAGTACGCATTGTCATAAAAAATTGTCAATGTAGCAAGATACAATTGTTTATACATCACGTACATCATAAAAATTAATAATAATAATAATAATAATAATATTGATGCTGATGATAATAATATCGATAATAATAATTAATAATAATCATGAGAAGGGAAAGGTAGAGAAAAGGATAACATAGTTCAATAACAGAGTTTAATGAATGTAAATTAATTTTTTGGAATAAAAAACGGATTAAAACATTTATTTATACAAAAAGTGGCACGTTATTTTACGTCATAAGCCTCATCTGTTTCAATGATGAAGGAAGACACTCATCACCTTCCACATCCCAGTTTTCTGCCTCCGCTATATCCGTAGGAGATGAATCGAAAATTTCATACTCATCGATTTCGTCTTCGATGGCATCTAATGTATCTGGCACAGTGTCGCATGTGGGTCCACTACAATTCGAACAAATAATGGAACATCTTAAGCCAGCTTTTCGGCATCCACAGACAGCCCCGCAAGTTTTTGTGCAGTTTCAAGATATTATTTGCAGCAAACTTGATGGTGCGGGAGCCATAGTAGTTCGAATTGGTTGAAGTTCATTTGTAGTCCGCTTCCAACGTCATTCTTCAGGATCATGGTAAAATCAAGCCAAGTTTGAACCTGGTGGCAGGTTCTAAAAGAATGGTAACGTGCCGTATCTTGGGTTGGAGGTAGAAGTGAGAGGTTTAGTTCGGTGTAAAATATAGTATAGTAAAATATATAAAAATAATAATAATAATTGCTACAACCCATAAACTAAAACCAGGCCCCAGAAGCTATAAGCTTGTGCGGGAGGGAGGGGGCAATTATTACGTAGGCCCTACGTACGGCTGCAGCCGACTTCCAGAAGGAACAGCGCAAATCCCACATTTGTGTCACAGACATTACACTACCAAGGCTGTGTATATAGGCGCATGATTTAATATATAGCGTTATAATCTCGTGGCTATTGTGAGTCAATTCGGCATTTACAGCATTATAGCTCTTAAAGTATCCATTTTATAGGAAAAAACTTCAAATAAATTTCATTTTTAATGTATCATCAACCATTAACTATATATTTAGCAATAACCATGTTGGGAAAAGTTTGGAGCGCTATAAATATAAACCTATGCACTATACAGAAAAAAGTTTTGAATAAAAGTTGTAGAAAATGTTATTATCTACAAAAACGATCTGTACTATTTTTGTCGTACGATGCACGGTTCACGAGATATTTGATAAAACGTGTTTTGCAAGATGGCGGCTAACGCTCAACCGCCCCCGTCCCGCCAACTTGACGTTACATTCAGAGAACACCCTCGAACATTTTCCAAAAAGAAAATCAATTCTGTAGAAGATTGCAGAAATAAATTAACCGGTTACTGGCCTATATTAGAAGTCACAATAATAAAGATCTACTTGATATTAAATTGTACATGTTTAAATGACTTGAGAGTCCGACAGACACACCTTGCCTGGAGAAGGCTTCATTGATTCCACAAGTCTCTTCCGTCGGTTCATCCGTTGGAGTTTAACATTCTTACATCTCCAGTAAGCTATATTTCTAAAGTCTCGAAAGTTAGCTTCAAACATCCCAGAAGCTCAGAAAGAAAATTCTAGGTAAGTGCGAAAAATATAGTATTACGCAGACGTGCGAGTGCAAGTGCGGGTTTTGAAATGTCGGCACGAAATATTTACCGATTCGGTCAACCATCTTAATGACTGCATGTATAAATTTTTAATTTTTATATAGTATTTTTATGTAAAACTGACAAAAAAAAGTCAAATTAAGAAGTAATGTAGCGATATACTATGTATAACATACTTTACTTTATAAATATAAAAAAAAGACATTTTTTGAATTAAATTTCCTGTAATCTTAATCGCTATCATGGTAGCATGATAGGTAGTAGGTATATGCTATATCGTCTTCTGCAAAATTAATTAAAAATGATATTAGCATCATGTTGAAAATATTGTTGTAAACAGTTTGATACAAATAAAAGGCTAAAGTGCATATTTTAATACCGGGTGGGAATCTTATTTTAAATAGACACATGAGGGAATAAATAGCACTTTATTCTCGTGGTATAATTATAACTATTTTTTGTACGACCTAACTTCAAAAACTCTATAGATTTTTGATCACAATTGAACTCTGCAAACACCAAAATGACATAGTTACAGGATAAAAGAGACGGTATATTTGTCATGGAAACACTTTACTCCCTAGGGAGTAATACAGCTACTTTATTCCCTATTTAAATGGAGTAAAATAATCGCAGTACGACCTTAATACAAATTTAACTAAATTAATTAAATACGTAATTATAGCACCTCTCACCAATTAACTAATGAAGCTATTAAATCAAGCATTTTTCCAGATAAACTTAAAATAAACAATAACTTAAATGCCCAAGTCATGTGTACTACCTATACGATTAATTAATTTTAGACCAATATCACTTCCTCCTGTACTTGCGAAGGTAATGGAAACCGATAATGAAAATGAAATAAGTATTTGGAGAATCATATTTTTTTAGAGATTTTGTTAGAGATAAGTTCGGTTTTAGGACAAATAAATCAACTAGTTACTTTAGCGCTCGGAAATATCGTTAACCAAATCGTACAAAGATATGAAGATAGTAGGTTCTATGAATTGATAAACTGTCTTATTATAGCTTTCAGAGCGACAATATGCAACTATTACAATGGTACCTAACAAATAGAAAGCAATTTTCATTCGGCAATTGGAACAGATTTGCCATTCAAGTCAACAGGTCTGCCCAGCAATAATGGAAGCGGTTTAAAAGCTTTTTTTGAAGCTTGAATTCTATTAAGGGAGTTCTTTAACAAAGTGTGTTTTGTTTCGCAAATTGATAAAATATCCAAACAAAACAACAGGGGCGATGCAAAAGAAATCACCAACAGAATTCCATGAAACATGGCATGAAGTAAAGTCAGATACTTCATTAATCAAAATAGATTTTTCCTTGAAAACTAAAAAACATTTATTAAAGCAATATTGGTTTAACTACTTATCGTGATTTACTGGCTACTATTAGCGTTTGCGATTGCCATTAAAAATCCACGTGGTAAGGAGTCTCTTAGTACACTTCGCCGTGCTGTCAGATGGGCACGTTAAGCAGTCGGTCTCGACTACCACATAAACATCTTTCTGTGGTTGTTGTTAAAAATAACATCGCCCTATAACACGCAGGAGTATATATTTACTTCAGTAGTTTGGCAATGTTAATTACAATTAACATTTATACAATACAACATTACAGCAATTCTGTATCAGTCAAGTTTTGTCGTCCTCCTCGACTAAAATATGATAGAGAATTAAAAATTTAGAAAAACTGTTTAAAATTGATTCTTGCAAAAATAAGAAAAAACAATAAAAATGAACAATATAAAATCAGAAACAATAATAATAAAAAATAAGCTAAATAAATAATTAAAAAACTTACATGGGTTTAGGCAAAGGATGTGGTTCTGATCTTGCAAGCCCAACAGGATCTGCTTCTGCTTCGTCAGCAGTTAGCAATTCCAATTCTGCTTCTATTTTACCCTAAAAAAAAATCATAATTTCAAATTCGTGAATCACAGACTTAAAACTAGAAGTTTCTTACACCAATTATTTCAGCTTTGGTTTCTTTATCAACTCCCTTGCATGGCCACCACCCTTTTGTGCGTTTTGTTTTAAATAGATTTATGGTTGGTGCGTGTGGCGCTAAGTTATCTAAAGTGCACGTTTTAGGAGATCTCGCTCCTCTGGCCAAGTGAGCAAGTTCCAAACTGAGCGTTCCTAAAAATGTAATTAGATGATTCGACAAATGATTATTAAAAAGTTTCAATTTGGGTATTAACTTTAATTAGATGTGGATGATAAATTTCAAAAACACATTTCTGGCCATGCATATAAGAATGAAATCTTCTATTTTTTGCAAGCATAAAGGCCAAAACATTCATTTCAAGTTTTGAAACTATGAAACTCTAACGTTTCAGAAACTTGAAAACATTGAATTTCGTTGAACTTGAACGACTTTCAAATATGTAAAGATTGCGTCACTCGGAAAACTTAAATTTATAAAACTTTAAAATTTGGAACCTTATAACACCCACATAGAGGCTTTTCGTATAAAAACTCCGTTGGCCTTATTCTGATTGTTAATATAAATTTAGAAATACCTAAACTTTGATATGAGGTTGCCGGATCACATTAATGGCCATTAAAGCCACAACTAATAATGAAAAATACTAATCGAAAATAAAATATTTCAAAAGGTCAAAATCTTAATTTTGACTCTGTCGTTCACCGAATCTATCCGCACTTTAATCCAACGACGCTAGATTTGAATTATGTTGAGCCGTAGAGTCGCCATGGCTAAGCGGCATCTGAATGAGAATTCGACTGGCAAATTCTTACTTATTATTTTAATTAAGGCGTCTGCTGCGTTCTCCTGCAGTTTTCTCTGTGACATCGCTGTCCTGCCAAAAAATATTTTCCAACTCCTGTCGGGAGGTTTCGCAAAGTCAGAATTTTTATACGAGATCGGGTTTTTCGGGACAGGTATTATTACGTGGTGACGGTTTCGATCGAGCGAGTTCCAAATTTAAAGCCTTTTTGTCCTCACTTTGGGTTTTCCGCTATTTGAACCTGAAGAAGAAGAGACGATGCATATAGATGTCATACAGGGCTATCGTTTGGTATAACTTTCCCAGTACAGGTCTTTAAATAAGGATGCTCTGATCTTCCAAAGTTCAACAAACTTGATTTTTTGGCTATAACTGTACCTAAAAACGGCCGACGATAGACGGGGCACCAATATGTTATGTCCTGTCATAAACCTCTCCGACAGCGAAAGTCCCATGTCGATGCGACGTTTCATTTCTGAGAGAATGCCGAAACGCACGTTTAGGAGTGGTAGAAGATAAACAAACGCCAAGCATATTTCAATCTTGTCTGATAGATGGAGGGACTAATTTTATACTATGTACTCTAACTTCAACTCGCTGCTACGTATTATGCGATTTTGGCGTATTTTCCGACTTGGTGCCTTAAAAAACGAAATTTCCTTTGTCTTTTATCGACATTTGACCTCGAGTCAAATAAGAGATTATTTTACGTAGCATGCCGCAAACTTATCTTTTTCCTTACTTTCCATACTTTCTGAGCTATGGTAATTTGAATTTATTTATTACTATGGTAAGTTGAAAATTGCCGCCCTCCTGCTACGCGAATGCAAAACGGAAAATAACACTTTCGGTGCATTCGTAAACAAGTCCAGCGATTTTATGACGATATCTCGTAAAAACCTACGACTCCCTATGGAACAAATCAAGATTTTCTGGGTCTCAAAATGATCAGAGCCGTCATTATCAAATAACGTCCTTAGGTCATTTTCCGATTTTATGGTGCACAAAACCACAACGAACTTTTGCGCAGTATCTTTTCCATTTCGTCAAAGGAAGGTGGAGGGATACCAGAAGGAGACCAATCTCTCTCTCCTCACAATTCTTCCAAAATTGACGCTACGGCCGCAGAGGCATAATCACAACAAAATTGGAAAAGAGGGCAATTATGAAATCTCGTCCCTGCCACTCCTATTCGGACTTTAATCCAATGATTCTGGCTAAGAACGACACTTCATTTATAAGCAACATTCACTATAACTGAAGCGTCTTAAACCATATAATAACAGCGCAACACGCTCTACCATTCTGGAGTAAGTATATTCTACCACCAGAGTGGGGGACAATAAAAGGCCAGCTGCTAGATCCGACAACCTACGTTTTCCTTCAACTTAGAGTCTCATTTAACGTTAAAATAAATAGATTAAGGCTAATGGGTTTTTAATACGGAATGCCTCTTGGCACCTGTACTGAAAAGTATGCGTATGCTTATTGTAGGTATTAACCGCGACAGCAGCAAAGGTTGCTTAGATGCTATGCTAAAGTCGGTCATAGACAGTTTGTATTTTTGAAATTGAAAATCTGAGACTAACCAATCCGCTTAGAAATCTTGAAATCTCAGTAGTCGAAACATAAGGCATTTCAAATTTTAGACGATTCAGATAAATTCGAAATGCTTGCAATCATAGGAAGTTTGTAGCATTGTGATCGTATTCTGTATAATCTCATATTAATAAAAATTACCAAGAAAATCATCCGCTGAAAATGTATCATTATCCCACACTTGTAAAGTCAGTTTACAAGGCATCTTAATTTCCGTTTCGCCAATGGTAAAGAATTCTTTTTTCGTTATTACCAATTTGTCTTCTGCAGATAAATATTTGAACGGAAATACGAATCTCCAATTAAAACTTCCTTCTCCCGTCATTGAACGATAATGAACATCGGTACTTTGAGATTCTTTCTGATCTGTTATCCACCTACAAACAAAAACATTATATAAAACTAGGGAAACCTCGTCAAGACATGACGGTCAAAAGCATTGAAGGATTTCCCTATATACAACATTCGATGTGTGATTACAATCCTTTGGATTTTCATGAGTGATTATTTAATTAAACGCAACCAAACATAACCAGTTGAAAATTCTAAGCCTAGAACTCCTCTCTCCCAGCTTACTCTCCTCTCTTCCGACATATATTCCTCTCTGGCTTACCCCTCCCTGCCGGTTTATTCTACATAAATACATACAAACGAAAATTCTACCTTACGAAATGATAAGAATAGAATCAAAAATCGATCTTGTTTAAAACATTCTTGAAAACGTCTATTAGTACTAATTTCAAAAACATGACATAAACATAGTGTTGGCAAATTTTATACAAACAATATGAAACTACTCTGAATAAGCAATTGCCATCAGCTATTATTTGTATAATTCGTCTGTGCATAATTTTCAACTATGCAAATTTTGTCTACACTTATTAATGATGGAAGTGGACGGCTGCGTCACCCTTTATATTTATAAGCGAAGAGTACTTACGAAACTCACCACCGTGGAAGGTGAGAGGGCGCACCTAGGAAATGTCCGATTCGCCTGTCTCAAATTAAACATTTTAGAGTTTTTTAAATTAAAAATATAAACATTAAAAATACATAAAAACTAAGTAGTGTTGACTAATCTACACAACGAAAGCTTTAATTTAAAAAAAAAACACGTAAAACTGGTGGATGTCTCAAACGAATTGGAACAAAAATATGCCTAGTAGTCCGGGCGGCGGCAGCAAAAACGCTGCACTCATCGAATTACAGAAAATTTCAGTTTTGTAGTAACAGTTCACTACCAATAGATACAAAAAAGCTTGGTCTGCCAACCCCTATCTTGGTGCGATTGGCGTATCAGGATGACTTTAACCCTCTTTCGGGCTGCACTATCGACTCATTAGTTACAGAATAAAACTATCTTTAATTTCTCGAACTCACTCAGTGTAACGAAATAAAAATGGTCTGCCGCGTGATATCTTGGAGCGTTGCGCGGTCCGACCAAATAAGGTGGTAGATTTTGAAGAGCACTTTTTACCCATCGAGTTACAGCATAAATATCACGCCAAATTAAAGGTAAAACGTATTACCTTTCAAATTGCTTGGTCTTCCAGGTCACAGCCTAGCAGTTTCTTCAGTCCGACCAAATTTACGTGTGAATGTAGTATCGAACGTTACTCACTAATACCTACTACTAAACGATTTTTTGCGCAATGAAGTTAATTTTGTATGACCGCGAATAATTGTAACATGAAAACAAATATTTTTTATAAATATTCTAACATTTTCAATAATATAATTAAATTGTTAATCACTGTGGTAATACATTGATTATATTAAAGCGACTAAACCGGACCAAACGAAATAGAAGATGAAATTAAAAAATATTTTGGTAATATAATTTAAGTAGAATAATTTTAGTAAAATGAAACTGCTAAGAATAGTCTAAATTTTTTATCTGTAACATAAGTAGGGATCATGAAGTATAATATAAATACAAACATTACTTAAAGTTTCACAAGTTTTATTAATATCTTATCCTGACAATATTGTTTTAACACTTTATGTCATTATCAAAGGTAGATAAGATTGATAAACATGTTGCTAAGGATAAATACAGAAAATAGGTAACTAGATACAATACATACAAACACTAAATATCCAACACTTCTAATAAAGGAGAATTACTAAGCTCAGTTTGTTCATTCATTAAAGGTACTGTGCGTTTATGTCTCTATATTTCAAAAGCTTCTAAAATGTCTAATTTGTTGATGACATTTCAGCTTGTCTTGACTAGCTCATTTTTATATCTCATATGCATGCGCGAATTAAATTAATTTACGGTATCGTTTGCATATCTCATCTCTCATTTACATAAATCATCTCTCATTTACATATATCATCTCTCATATGCATACGCGAACTAAATTAATTCACGGTATCATTTGCATATCTCATCTCTCATTTACCTAGCTCATTTTTATATCTCATATGCATGCGCGAATTAAATTAATTCACGGTATCGTTTGCATATCTCATCTCTCATTTACATATATCATCTCTCACATGCATACGCGAATTAAATTAATTCACGGTATCATTTGCATATCTCATCTCTCATTTGCCTAGCTCATTTTTATATATCATTTGCATCTGTCATCTCTCTGCCATAAATTTATTTTAAAATAAATCTTGTTGTCATTCCTAATTGATATTTTAAATATAGATCTATACGTCATATGATTAACATACGTGTAATATAATTAACAAGTAGAAACATCTAGGATAATAATACGAGAAAAATTGACTTTCAAGTATACAAGGTACCTCTAAAGGGTTACTGTCAATCACCTGTCGGAGGATTGCATTTTGACATGTTTAAATCCAAACGTCATAAACATTTAAAATACAGTCTACAAGTAAATCGATAATGGTTATGTAATTATTATCTTAGCACCTTTTCATTTATAATTATCTAGTAAAAAATGTATTGTTTCATACGACTGACAAACATTCCTTAAAACTGCTTTTAACTATTTAGTTGATTATTTCTCAGGAACGCAAATTCTATTTGAAAGAAAACAATTAGGGTCGTTATGATTTCTTAAAAATTTATTTAATTAAAACTTTTAAAATACTGTATAGCATTATTTTAAAATTCAAAAACATTTTCTGTAGCTATAATTGTTTAAGAAGTTACTTTCAAACTAATGTTATTGTATGAAATACATACAAGGTAATTAGTCACGTTGTTTCTCAACATTCCTTAAAACTGTATTTAACTATAAATAAACAAAACGTTCTTACAGATGACTGATGAATTCAAGTTCAAAGATTTTAACCTGTTAATTGGTTTTACACCTCTTAACATACTCACCCTTGTGTTAATCTGTATAAGTTAGACGTGTAGAAATTTGAATACGGAAATAATTTGAAAGAGACATAACATTATAACGTACTATGTGTGATTAGTTGTATTGTTTCATAGCTCTGAATCATACAGATTTGATGTACGCTTTATCAACTTTTTAACCGAGAAACATGTTTATTATTATTCTTTACTTAAGATTAATACGAGATCTTTCTATAATATCTAACAGCTTTCAGGAAAAGTTGTTTTATTTTAAAACTATTGTTCATCATAATTACGCAAACGCCGAAAACTAGTATAAAAACTGAACTAATAATCTGTAACCATTTTCGATACCTTCGAAATATAAGTCTATAACATATGTTTGTAATACGTCTTTATAACTTTGAAACACAGGGTAGTTACCTCTAGCAATATCTACAGTTATGAGAACCCTGAAGACTTAACCCGGAGAAATAAGTCAGATAAATATTTTACTTTTTATTGAAACGATAACTTTGCATACTAATATATGAAAATAATATAATGTATATCGCCTGATAAATAAAATTGAAATTATTCTTATTCTTTTACAATGAAATGTGTTTTGAAAAAAACACGATGAAACGTTATGTATATTAATGCAGGAGTTCTGTTAACGCATTCGTTATTTAAAGATTCACTTATAAGTACACTATCTATTTAGCTGATTCAATAAAAATTTTGTTATTTTTAAAATTTCTAACAAGGGTTCAGGGTTCTTTATCTGTTTTAGAATATTCAAAGACAATATATGTATAAATTATCGTGAGACTCCTGCTCTATATAAAACGCCATATATAAAATTAGAGATAAAAATTTATCCTGTGTATTGGTGAAAACTCAAATATTCACGGAAATATAACAATCGGTACATATGACGATACTAATCAGTCTGACGCGGATTTATATATATTTTATATTATACAAATGGAGAGAAAAGAATAGGTACAATCGGATTATGTTCATACCAGGCTCACCATGATTATTATAAACATCTTAACAGAATAAAAAGGACGATATTAATATAACTTATAGGATTTAATCAAACTAGAAAAATATCGATATATATCCTGCGTTCAGAAAATAATTATACTATGCAAGCATCAATACGCTACATACGATTACGAGCCTAAGTATAAACTTGAAGTTATACTTTAAGCGCTGACAAATACTATGCATATTTCGAATAGAGTATGCTGAAAACAGCATCAGTGAGGGATATAGGAACCTACAGACCGTATCAAACAGGATCCAACGAGTTGAGACAAGCAGAAATCGGTTAGTAGGAGAACCGTTGTATTAAATGTTAAGGTATAGGGGAAATGTAAACGTTTTAGTGATTCCTCCCTTCCTCTTTAGACGGTAACAAATAACAGAAGCAGCAGACCTACTGATTTAGTCACGATTTATCGGTGTTGCTGTTTATTCATAGTTAAAATGTCATTCTACAAAGCTGAGCGCATTCAACATAATAGTAGATGTGAACCGTATAGTGTGCCTAGGAAGTGTGATTCACCTCAATTTCAACCGAATAGCGATGATATCAAAACTTTTAAAAAGTTTGCAAAAGAAACATACGATATACAAGTTCAGGATGATGATGAAAAAATTCTAAACTACGAAAAATCAAGACTTCTTTGTGAAATACAGCTGCCGTTAAACAACAGCGGGTCGAAATATTTACATCTTGGACTGAATCCTTTCAAGAATTTTGATGTGTGTATAAGAATCTTGAAGAAAGGCACTGATCTAGGTGTGCAGTTTAACGAAGACTTATTTAAAGATTTTATAGAGGATGCTTCGTACTTATTAGGATGTCTGAAACACAACGAACTTGATGGATACGTATTGACCGATTATACGTTTCATAGTGTAGGAAACAAGTGTCTCAAATTTGTTTCAAAAAATAATCAAAGTTTTGAACTTTACATTTCCGAATTAAGTCTAGGGAGATTATACACGATGAAAACCTTTTTATGGAAAAAGATTGATAGTATTAAAACTATGCATCGCAACTACGAATGTTTCGCCGAAGAAGTCCTGCATGCGGCTATAAAAGTTAGAACAACGCTTGTAGAAAATAATATTTTATTAAGTGTGTTAAATTCTTCTTGTAGATATAAGGATGATTTATATTTTAATGAATTAGTTTATAAGTTTAATAGGAAAACTATTGTAGATTTGCAGAACGACGTTGGTTTAGATGATAGACTTTAATTTATTACATCTGGATATAATGTATATAAATATAATATAATATAATAAATGTCTTTAAAACTTATTGTTTTTTAATTGTACCTACATCTACTTATTCCAGGTAGTTTGATTGTATGCATATGTAAGACGTGGGAAAACTCCTGATACTGCTGCCTCTGATAATGCTATGAAATAAAACGTATCAAGATGATGCAGGAACTCAAAAGGATCATCTACCAGAACGTTTACTGCGCGAGAAAGGTAAAGAAATAAGAAACATATATAGAATGTATATCGTTTATTTTATCATATTACGTATAAATAGCAATACAATAAGATCATCTTACATAGTACAAATTAAATATTTACTTATTCTATAATTTCTCTCGTTTTAAGCTCTGCGATGACTGAAATTATTTTATTTTCGTTTTCGTTTTCGAGACTGCTGCTAAGAGCTTTCTTTACAGCATACAACAGACGAAGTTGGTCCACTAGTTGATCAGGCGTACACTGACGTATACAATCCGGTTTCATCTTGTTTAACTTTTTGGGAAGACTAATCCCAAAGTCTGTTATTCTGTATAAATTTGGCCTGATTACATTTTCTTATTTCCAATGTTTAACGCTTATTAGTCGACCGTTGCACCTATAGTCTTTCTTATGAGCATTAGTAAGTGAAATTATTTTCATATAGTTGTCGATATCTTCCTCTGTTGGACTAGGAGAGCTTATTCGTTTAAGCGTTAGTAAAGTAAACAGGCCGGATGTTCCATTGAAAAGTTTGTTTTTAATTAAAATATCTTTTCCCTGAAACTGTATTCGCGAACAACCAAATCGCCGCTCATCGATGTCGTTATATAGAGCGTATCTAGTTTTGTTTTCTCCGCTAGCTAATAATGCTCTATAATAGTTAGAGAATTCTTGATAAATCTTTAAGTCAAAATTGCATTCTTCTCCTTTTTCTTCTTCTTCTTCATCTTCAACAGATGTAACTGGAGATGCGTGTTCAAGATTCGGTGAGAGATTAACGGTCCCCGGTCGAGGTTCAGCTTTATCACGGTGAAAGTAGGCTAATTTATTACGTATAGCATTACGAGCGTTTATTATTTCAGCATCATCATCGAGTCTTATTTCTTTATTTGTGTCGCGGGGTTCATTGGTACGCATACATTTCAGATTCACGTCTTCAAATATTACATTATTGCTAGGTGAAGTCTTATTATCATCATCTAGGGTACTATGAACAATTTTCAAATGATTTCTGTAGTTATCGAGACGTGTAAAATACTTTAAACAAATAGAACACTGAACTTCGTGCCCACGGTGTATCTTCAAATGACGTGCAAACCCTGATCGTAAAACGCTAGTACAACACACATCACACTCACGTCGCCGTTCCATCTTGACTAATGATTGAACATGAACTCCTATTTATATATCACGTTCCGTTTAACTTAATTAACTCTGGCTAGTCACCCTACACCCCTCACCCTTCTCCCTTCACCCTTCACTCTTCTCCCTTCACCCTTCACCCTTCTCCCTTCACCCTTCACCCTTCACCCTTCACCCTTCACCCTTCACCCTTCACCCTTCACCCTTAATCCTTAACCCTTAACCCTTAACCTTTCACCCTTAACCCTTCACCATACTCACTTCACCCTTAACCCTTAACCCTTCATGCTTCAACCTTAACCCTTAACCCTTCGGTCAGGGATCGTTAATCTCTCGCACTAACCTTATATTAGGGTATGAACCCTCTAGAGACCGAATACAGGCGTATATATTCTGTATATTACCTCTTAGTTAACATAGTATTTTATAAAATAATTAGATATAGTTATATTTACTATCTATTCTGTTAAACTGCTGTTATACTTACCATGTTTACGTTATAGTCAGGTATGTAGTACCATTATTAGTGTATACGAAATGTACTATTTTAATAGATATTATATATAAGTTATGTATTATGTTTTAAGTAGCGTCGAAACTACTCGTATCAATAAACGTTCTTGTATGAAAGTATGTTGTTTTGTACTTACTCTGCTCCCTACGTTCTGTCCTAAAAATGTATTCGTAGGCTCTAACGTAATCTAACCTAAATTATATTCGTATGCTCTAACCTGTGATGTAATAAAAAGCAATAAGTTTTAAAGACATTTATTATATTATATTTATTATACATTATATCCAGATGTAATAAATTTAAGTCTATCATCTAAATCAAGGTCGTTCTGCAAATCTACAATAGTTTTCCTATTAAACTTATAAACTAATTCATTAAAAAATAAATCATGCTTATATCTACAAGAAGAATTTACCACACTTAATAAAATATTATTGTCTACAAGAGTTGTTCTAACTTTTATAGCCGCGTCCAGGACTTCTTCGGCGAAACATTCGTAATTGCGATGCATAGTTTTAATACTATCAATCTTTTTCCATAAAAAGGTTTTCATCGTGTATAATCTCCCTAGACTTAATTCGGAAATGTAAAGTTCAAAACTTTGATTATTTTTTGAAACAAATTTGAGACACTTGTTTCCTACACTATGAAGCGTATAATCGGTCAATACGTATCCATCAAGTTCGTTGTGTTTCAGACATCCTAATATGTACGAAGCATCCTCTATAAAATCTTTAAATGAGTCTTCGTTAAACTGCACACCTAGATCAGTGCCTTTCTTCAAGATTCTTATACACACATCAATATTCTTGAAAGGATCCAGTCCAAGATGTAAATATTTCGACCCGCTGTTGTTTAACGGCAGCTGTATTTCACAAAGAAGTCTTGATTTTTCGTAGTTTAGAATTTTTTCATCATCATCCTGAACTTGTATATCGTATGATTCTTTTGCAAACTTTTTAAAAGTTTTGATATCATCGCTATTCGGTTGAAATTGAGGTGAATCACACTTCCTAGGCATACTATACGGTTCACATCTACTATTATGTTGAATGCGCTCAGCTTTGTAGAATGACATTTTAACTATGAATAAACAGCTACACCGATAAATCGTGACTAAATCAGTAGGTCTACTGCTTCTGTTATTTATTACCATCTAAAGAGGAAGGGAGGAATCACTAAAACGTTTACATTTCCCCTATACCTTAACATTTAATACAACGGTTTTCCTACTAACCGATTTCTGCTTGTCTCAACTCGTTGGATCCTGTTTGATACGGTCTGTAGGTTCCTATATCCCTCACTGATGCTGTTTTCCGCATACTCTATTCGAAATATGCATAGTATTCGTCAGCGCTTAAAGTATAACTTCAAGTTTATACTTAGGCTCGTAATCGTATGTAGCGTATTGATGCTTGCATAGTATAATTATTTTCTGAACGCAGGATATATATCGATATTTTTCTAGTTTGATTAAATCCTATAAGTTATATTAATATCGTCCTTTTTATTCTGTTAAGATGTTTATAATAATCATGGTGAGCCTGGTATGAACATAATCCGATTGTACCTATTCTTTTCTCTCCGTTTGTATAATATAAAATATATATAAATCCGCGTCAGACTGATTAGTATCGTCATATGTACCGATTGTTATATTTCCGTGAATATTTGAGTTTTCACCAATACACAGGATAAATTTTTATCTCTAATTTTATATATGGCGTTTTATATAGAGCAGGAGTCTCACGATAATTTATACATATATTGTCTTTGAATATTCTAAAACAGATAAAGAACCCTGAACCCTTGTTAGAAATTTTAAAAATAACAAAATTTTTATTGAATCAGCTAAATAGATAGTGTACTTATAAGTGAATCTTTAAATAACGAATGCGTTAACAGAACTCCTGCATTAATATACATAACGTTTCATCGTGTTTTTTTCAAAACACATTTCATTGTAAAAGAATAAGAATAATTTCAATTTTATTTATCAGGCGATATACATTATATTATTTTCATATATTAGTATGCAAAGTTATCGTTTCAATAAAAAGTAAAATATTTATCTGACTTATTTCTCCGGGTTAAGTCTTCAGGGTTCTCATAACTGTAGATATTGCTAGAGGTAACTACCCTGTGTTTCAAAGTTATAAAGACGTATTACAAACATATGTTATAGACTTATATTTCGAAGGTATCGAAAATAGTTACAGATTATTAGTTCAGTTTTTATACTAGTTTTCGGCGTTTGCGTAATTATGATGAACAATAGTTTTAAAATAAAACAACTTTTCCTGAAAGCTGTTAGTTATTATAGAAAGATCTCGTATTAATCTTAAGTAAAGAATAATAATAAACATGTTTCTCGGTTAAAAAGTTGATGAAGCGTACATCAAATCTGTATGATTCAGAGCTATGAAACAATACAACTAATCACACATAGTACGTTATAATGTTATGTCTCTTTCAAATTATTTCCGTATTCAAATTTCTACACGTCTAACTTATACAGATTAACACAAGAGTGAGTATGTTAAGAGGTGTAAAACCAATTAACAGGTTAAAATCTTTGAACTTGAATTCATCAGTCATCTGTAAGAACGTTTTGTTTATTTATAGTTAAAAACAGTTTTAAGGAATGTTGAGAAACAACGTGACTAATTACCTTGTATGTATTTCATACAATAACATTAGTTTGAAAGTAACTTCTTAAATAATTATAGATACAGAAAATGTTTTTGAATTTTAAAATAATGCTATACAGTATTTTAAAAGTTTTAATTAAATAAATTTTTAAGAAATCATAACGACCCTAATTGTTTTCTTTCAAATAGAATTTGCGTTCCTGAGAAATAATTAACTAAATAGTTGAAAGCAGTTTTAAGGAATGTTTGTCAGTCGTATGAAACAATACATTTTTTACTAGATAATTATAAATGAAAAGATGCTAAGATAATAATTACATGACCATTATCGATTTACTTGTAGACTGTATTTTAAATGTTTATGACGTTTGGATTTAAACATGTCAAAATGCAATAGAGATAATCCTCCAACAGGTGATTGACAGTAACCCTTTAAAGGTACCTTGCATACTTGAAAGTAAATTTTTCTCGTATTATTATCCTAGATGTTTCTACAGGTTAATTATATTACACGTATGTTAATCATATGACATATAGATCTATATTTAAATATCAATTAGGAATGACAACCTAAGATTTATTTTAAAATAAATTTATGAGAGATGACAGATGCAAACAATATATAAAAATAAGATGTACAAATGAGAGATGAGTTATGTAAAAGAGAGATGAGATATGCAAACGATACCGTGAATTAATTTAATTCGCGCATGCATATGAGATATAAAAAATGAGCTAGGCAAATGAGAGATGAGATATGCAAATGATACCGTGAATTAATTTAATTCGCGTATGCATGTGAGAGATGATATATGTAAATGAGAGATGAGTTATGTAAATGAGAGATGAGATATGCAAATGATACCGTGAATTAATTTAATTCGCGTATGCATGTGAGAGATGATATATGTAAATGAGAGATGAGTTATGTAAATGAGAGATGAGATACGCAAATGATATCGTGAATTAATTTAATTCGCGAATTTAATACGCGTATGTTAATTAGATTAATTCGCGCCTGATTTGAATATTAATTAAATCGCGGGTCATTTGCATTAAAAGAGTGGGGGTCGGCCCAATGGCGGCAATACCTACTATCAATCTTATCTACCTTTGACATAATGACATAAAGTGACGAAACAATATTGTCAGGTTAAGATATAAATATAACTTGTGAAACTTTAACTAATCTTTGTTTTTATATTATATTTCATGATTATGGAGTTCCACAAAGTAAGGCTGGAGACAGTAAACGCTATAAGTAGGGATGTTTTACGGCGGTGTAATCGTATACGGCATAATATACGGTGGAGCGAAAGAGACGGAAATAAAAGCTTAAGTTTAAAACCTCAGTTACACAATACTAGTAACTCGTACGAGTTCTTAAAACGGAGTACTAAAAGCAAGTGTTTCTCAGCGTAGTAGAATTTACGCGACATTCCATGAAATCATCCTAGTAACTAAAACCGAATACTAAATGCAAGTGCTATCCTGTGTTTACATGAGAACATTTTACAAACAATAAAATGTACACTGTCTGCTATTATTAAAAACATCTGTGTACACGGGTTTAGTATTCAAGGAAGTGAGAGTGGGGGTAGTTCGACTGAGTAAATAGGATCTTATCTTTCTATTCACTATCTTCGTTTCGTATACTGGAATTTAGTACTAAAATATGTATTCCAGTGGAGTATTAGGGGGACATCGGGCTGGAGCCTCCCGAAAATTTTGTAATAGTCTAGGTCATTTATGTACCGAAACCATGGCTTCCCGTAAAAACCCGAAAACGTAATAGTAGTCCCCCACCCTGAGAAAAATTGCTAAATGCGCCACGGATGTGTTCACATTATATTTTCATACTCGGTTTTAGGAACTCGTACGAGTTACTGGTATTGTGTAACTGAGGTTTTAAACTTAAGCTTTTATTTCCGTCTCTTTCGCTCCACCGTATACTATATCGTATACGATTACGCCGCCGTAAAACATCCCTACTTATGTTACAGATAAAAACTTTAGATTATTCTTAGCAGTTTCAGTTTACTAAAATTATTCTACTTAAATTATTATATTACTAAAATATTTTTTAATTCCATCTTCTATTTCGTTTAGTCCGGTTTAGTCGCTTTAATATAATTAATGTATTACCACAGTGATTAACAATTTAATTATATTATTGAAAATGTTAAAATATTTATAAAAAAATACATTTTATCATGTTACAATTATTCGCGGCCATACAAAATGAACTGCATGCGCAAACAACCGTTTAGTAGTAGGTATTAGTGAGTAACGTTCGATACTACATTCACACATAAATTTGGTCGGACTGAAGAAACTGCCAGGCTGTGACCTGGAAGACCAAGTAATTTGAAAAGTAATACGTTTTACCTTTAATTTGGCGTGAAATCTATGCTGTAACTCGATGGGTAAAAAGTGCTCTTCAAAATCTACCACCTTATTTGGGCGGACCGCGCAACGCTCCAAGATATCACGCGGCCGACCATTTTTATTTCGTTACACTGAGTGAGTTCAAGAAATTAAAGAAAGTTTTATTCTGTAATAATGAGTCGATAGTGCAGCCCGAAAGAGGGTTAAAGTCATCCTGATACGCCAATCGCACCAAGATAGGGGTTGGCAGACCAACCATTTTTGTATCTATTGGTAGTGAACTGTTACTACAAAACTGAAATTTTCTGTAACTCGATGAGTACAGCGTTTTTACATATACATATACGTTTAAATATATACATGTTTTGCAAATCGATAATAAATATAGAAATATAATAAACAAAATTATTTATTCTTTACATAATAATCCATCAAGATCTACTTTTATTAAAATTGGATAAAAGAAGTACGCAGATCGCAGATTATGTATGTTGTACATACCCTTTGACGTAAATATCCGACACCTTTTCCCCTACGAAGAAATCGTCTTCTTCAAGTATAACCTCATCAGTGTTCCAGATTATAACTCGCAATTCATAAGCAATGGGTTTACGTGGAGTAATATCGACTGCTTTTGGTGGTGGTAGTTCTCCCAATGGGAATATGTCTAGCCATACTTGAAGTTTTCCCTGCAAAATTAAATTATATAATTGTAACAAGTTCATTAGGGCTGATATTTATTCCGATTTGCTTGAAATCTACTGTTGTATTATTTTTTAGGTGTGAAAGGGAGCTGCATTTAAATTAATATTTAAGAATGCAAATAGAATCATTTAAGTTAAACTTCGTGGTTTCTAGTTGAAACCAAGTCATCAATTCAACGAATGTTTGAACAAAATCTATTTCTCACGGTAAAAATTTTGCTTTAGGCATGTATTCTTTCAGAGTTCCTCTTAATGTTCTAATGTATTTTATACTTTTATCTAGTAGGTATATATAATTTCTTATACTTCATCAATTCTCCTAGAACTTTACAAAAACAAAGTGATCTCATATCATTATTTTTATTTGGTTAGTAGTCCAGTCAATTTAGAACAAATTTTCATGAATAGCGGAAAGTTGAGGAAAGTCCGTGGATTTTTGCACAGGCCTTCCTGGAGGGCTGTTAAATAACCCCCCTAAAGTCAACGTCTGTAGGTGGCGAGCTCGAAGAGATAATGAGGGTAAACCACGCCCCCTAACGGCTTTTGTCGTTTTTCTCGGAAACTATTAGGTTTATCGAGATGAAGGAGGTTAGATAAATTAATAGCTATTTACACTCGAATGCGGTAAGTCAAACTTGCAGGGCGACAACTTTGTTTAAGGCACGAGCCCGTAGGGCGAGTGCCTTATTAGTTGGAGCCCTGTAAAATGACTTGACGCATGAGATTTGTATAAGATTTTTTGGCCGACAAGTTTTATAGAAAATAAAAAAAAATAATTCAAAACATGCACATAATAGTGTGCTCTTGGATGACATTTGTAGTTTCCAAACGTACAATAGATGGCGCTGCGGCGATTTAAATTAATTAAATTTTAATTTTTTCTATTAAAGCCCGAAATATTTTTAATAATAACTTAGGTAACATGTATTTTATTACATGAACTTAATTATTACAAGAATAGTTGGTTTCTTAAATATCTCTAATTGCCCAGTGTTTTTTAGTATTTTTACCACATTCGCTTGTCATTTTACGACATCATGCGTAAATATGAAGCTACAGTTGACGTAAACAAAACTGAAACAAACGTTTTAAAATACAGGAGGCCAAAAAGTTTATTTAATAGTATATTACGTTATAAGTCCGGTAAACCCAAGTTTACAGTAGCGAGTTGAAAACGTTTCGGGACGAGGCGACGAAGGAGCCGAGTCTCGAATGTTGAAACGAGCTACTGTAATGGTTTACCGGAAGTATGACGTAAGGCGTTTTATTTCATACTGCCTCACATTGTTCATTTTTTAAAAAAATGCATTTAAAATTTTCAGTCCGGTAAAATTTTTTACCGGACTCAAATTAGATTTTCAGTCCGGTAAAATTTTTTACCGGACTCAAATTAGATTTTCAGTCCGGTAAAATTTTTTATTTCATACTGTCCGGTAAAAGGGTATTTACCGGACTCATTTGAGTCCGGTAAATGAATTATTACGTTACAAGGCCGGTAAATAATTTTACCGGACTGAAAATCTAATTTGAGTCCGGTAAAAAATTTTACCGGACTGAAAATTTTAAATGCATTTTTTTAAAAAATGAACAATGTGAGGCAGTATGAAATAAAACGCCTTACGTCATACTTCCGGTAAACCATTACAGTAGCTCGTTTCAACATTCGAGACTCGGCTCCTTCGTCGCCTCGTCCCGAAACGTTTTCAACTCGCTACTGTAAACTTGGGTTTACCGGACTGATAACGTAATATACTATTACCGGACTCAAATTGGATTTTCAGTCCGGTAAAATTTTTTACCGGCCTTGTAACGTAATAATTCATTTACCGGACTCAAATGAGTCCGGTAAATACCCTTTTACCGGACAGTATGAAATAAATGTTTATTACCAGAAATGTTCGAATGTTTTTTCGTATCTCGCCTTCTTTTTGTGTTATCGAAGAAAGAATATATGTCATACATAAATGAGTAATTTGCTCCAGTAAATTTGTTCAAGGAACTTTCGGACGTAAGTTTTTGTGGTCTCATATTCGTCATGAAATACATAAGAAACATTCGTTGAGAGCCGGACGTGATCGTGGTCCAGTCGTATTTTACCTTAGCATCTCTTCGGCAAAATCCATCAGACGATATAATCGATATCCTTGGTGCCAGTCGGATGAAAGTTTCTTATTAGCAAATTAATTCTTAGGAGAGCACACTGTGCTAGTCAATTTTTGTATCCAACCCAATACGTACAGGGCGTTTTGCTTTTTTAGAAATCCTTAGAAATATGTATATAGGTGCAATTTTGTTGTAAACTAGCAACCAAGATACTAACGCAGAATGTTTTGTATTTTAAAACGTCTGTTAACAGATAATTATAAAGATCTTGCTCCACATTTAGCATGCATGCAACGTACTGTATCAATATTAAATTGTAAATGTGGACAATACCAAGATCTTAGAAATAAAGGAACTTAGAAGGATTTCTAAAAAAGCGAAACACCTTGTACGTATTGGGTTGGAAACAAAAATTGACTAGCACGGAGTACTCTCCTAAGAATTAATTTGCTAATACGAAACTTTCATCCGACTGGCACCAAGGATAACGATTATTTCGTCTGATGGATTTTGCCGAAGAGATGCTAAGGTAAAATACGACTGGACCACGAACACGTCCGGCTCTCAACGAATGTTTCTTATGTATTTCATGACGAATATGAGACCACAGAAACTTACGTCCGAAAGTTCCTTGAGCAGATTTGCTGGAGCAAATTGCTCATTTATGTATAACATATATTCTTTCTTCGATAACACAAAACGAAGGCGAGGTACGAAAAAACATTCGAACATTTCTGGTAGGCATTTAAATAAACTTTAATTTACCTAACCTCCTTCATCTCGATAAACCTAATAGTTTCCGAGAAAAATGACGAAGACCGTTAGGGGGCGTGGTTTACCCTCATTATCTCCTCGAGCTCGCCACCTACAGACGGCGACTTTTAGGGGGTTATTTAACAGCTCTCCAGGAAGGCCTATGCAAAAATCCACGGACTTCCCTCAACTTTCCGCTATTTTTTCTAATTTGACTGGACTATAGACAGTATTATTGCTGCGAATATTGTGTCTATTAGCTCTGCGTACCTTTTAATAACATAAAAGAGACAAATGCATCTAATTTTATTATTGGCGACGCATGTAGTCATCTTTAAGCTTGAGTGATTAGATTCATATAGCCCACCTTAAAATAAAAAAAACCGGAAAGTTTATCTTTCTCGAGGAAGTTAATTCAGTATACGCGTTGTGTGGACAGAAAACTTAGTTTTAACGCAAATCATTCAGAATTCAATTACTTCCATGTTCCGGCAATTTCAACCGGGTTCGTTAGTTTGTGCATGCAAAAGTGAAATTTAGTTTTTTTTTGTGTGTGATAAGGTGATTTAGAGAAATAAACGATTACTAGGATACTAAAACCAAAAGGAACCATTGACACAGCGTCTTGTCTGTAAATTATTCAAACAATATTAGTTGTGATTTCATTCTTGGTCAACAACATATGCTTTTATCTGCGTTAATTAAGGAATTTAATGTCAATGTATTTGGAATGGGCTCCCAAATTAAGTTATAGTGTAGAAAATAATAATGCGAGTAGGTTCTCAATCATCAACAACTATAAGTGTTTGTATTGTGTAAACTATTCGTTTATTTACTTTAATATACAGAATTTAAACAATTTAACGGAAATAAACAAAACACTTTTAACCGAATTTCAAATTCGCGCGTAAATATTATACAACATTGAGCAATTTGGGTGGCGCCCTTTATTTTCTTAATTATTCCTGATTCCTATCTGAAATTAGTAACCTTTTGTAATTAACACCTACGACACCTAAAAGCAAATTGAATAAATAAGACATCTCTGTCGGAAGATTTTTTAATGTAAGAATAAGTGATTTATGTGTTTATTTGATTTTGTGGAACTTGCCTTAGACTGAGGTTTTCATGATGAGAAACGTAGGTTTCGAAAACGAACGTTTTACCAACTATACAGTGTACTCTTTATCTTTCGTATCCCGAATAACATAAGTTGTAAATCAAACAAATAGTCTCACTCAACTTAGATCAGGAAGTACACAGGTAATTACAGATTTGCTTAGATTAAATTGACTGTGTTTCTGGGCGCCATTGGAATTTAACTGAACAGTGGACCCAATTTAAGAAATAGACAGCGTCATAGGTGCCGAGTAAAATGATTCTGTATTTTAAACAATTTCAAAGGGAGTTTAATACACAAATTTATTAATATAATTTCTAGTTACTTTAAAAGGAAGGAATTTAAGCCACTAGTAGTAAATATACGCGCATGCCCTATGATGTCTATGTCGTAATTTGTTTACAAAATCAAAAACACGCACCACTTTTGGCTCATTTACTAATCATTAAATAAATGACCAACAATACAAAAAGAAAGAACAAAATATTTATTAAGAAAATTGCAATAATAAATTTCAAAATGATTTATTCTTTACAAAAATGGACTTTAGACCTTGGCAACCCTGATAACAATCTCTTTACAGGCAACTCGGTATACCGTTCGTCTAATAATTCAACTCCATCTAAATTTAACCCCCATTAAATTCTAACATTTTCAAAGTTGAGATTATCTGAAGAACATATTCAGAAAGCTGAAAACTGCAGCTTTCATGAAACCTTCAAGAGTTCTTTGAAGTTTCAATAAATTTTCATGATTTTTAAAGCCACATAATTCAGATGATCGTTCACTACTCAAACGCAACTACTAATAAAAAAAGACCAATTATAAGAGTTGCCACTGAAGTTTTCAAAACTGGTTCAAGTTCTTTGAAAGTACTTTTACGCACTCCGCATATTTGTAGAGTTCATTGAATTTTTCCAAATTACAGTAACTGAGGGTTGGTAGGAAACTGGACCTGGCTGCAATTCACTTTGTCTTGCTTATTTCAAGAAATAACTAAATAGTTAATTAATCGTTAATTTATCGTTATTACTCGTAACTCACCAATAGCGTGTTCAGGGCATTTCGATAGGCAGGTTTTAGGTCTAGAAAAAGGCGTCTCTACGTTTCGTAACTTTTCTGGATAAGAACTAAGGAATCAATCCTACAATCCTAGTGTTGGCTTTACACACTGCAGGCCAGTACGGCTCAATAGTCTGCTGGCCTAGTGTAGAAAGACCAACCGTTTCCGGAAGACTGGCAAAGGTTGAACGACTAGCCTGCCTGGGGATAATGGGAGCAATGAGAACAATCCTAACGGCCGCACTCGAGGTTATACTGGGTCTCCTGAGCCTTGACTTTGGAGAAAGAGGTATATGCACTGACCATGCAGGTTGCCCAGATGGTGGCAAATGAGCTACCTTTGTCAACATACAAAGTAACCGAAGCAGCAGACCGGATAAGGCTAGGAAAGGGGTACACTTCCACTATTCCAACTAGAAAACAGTGGGAGCAACAAGTCAAGTGTAGAGGTGCTTTAGCAGAATTGGCAAGGGAGAAAGAGGTGGATCTGGTTTGGGTTCCAGGACATACCGGGGTCTAGGGCAAGGAGAAGGTTGATGACTGGTCAGATGAACTCGTAGCCGAGGACATCTATCTAGAAACCCTTCCTGGGAATCACAAGGCAGCAGATCTTGACAGCCCTAATGGAGTTGGCCTATGAGAGAAGTAAAGAGAAGTGGAAAAGGTGCAGAAACTGTTGCCAGACGAAGGACCATATAGAGGAATTCGACTCAAAGAAGTCGGTCTGGCTAATGGGAAGCGCAAATCTAATGATAGGGATTTCGGGAGGCCACTGTAAACTAAGAAGACATCCATCTTTTATAGGAGTAGAGGAAGACCACATTTGCTCAGGATGTAGGAGAGAAGAACTATCCTACTGTTACCTGGGAGAATGCGTAGCTTACCAGACTCTGAGGTTTAAATCCTTTGGTGTAGCTACGCTTCGAAGAGAAGAGTTGCACTTCCTAGCGTGGACCGATATTCTAGTCTTTATTGGGAAATCAGGTAGGTTTACAGAGGGAGAAGAGGTTGTTGAAGTAGGTGATAGCGGAAGTGACCTACCACAGTAATATTTTTTTCTGTAGTAGCAGCTGTAGTTCATTTTGTGCTTGCTCTTTAAAGTAGCCGCGATTTTATTATTTTTAGTGCTTTTTCGAGATCTTTGTATGGGAAACTTTTGTTCGGGATGGAAAGTGAATGGTTTCTATAGTATTCACTGGTGAAGTTAATAAAAATATATAAAATGTACCTTTTCACTCTAGACATTTTCAAGTATTCACTTAATTGGAAATATTCACAGATTCATAGCAACATCATCTACTAAATGTCGTACATTCAACCACGTCTTCTTCGCGATACAACTTATTGCATACCAGACAGTGATCTCGTTTGGTGCTTTCTTCGGCTGATGTAGCTATTTTCGTGTAGATTAGGGATAATTAAGTAATGCAATTCCGATTAGACCGTTTTTGAGATTTTGTAGAAACTATCTTGGGAATTAGGCAAATCCATTTTATTTTGCAACTACAGTAATGCAAACTACAGGGTGATACAAACTGAATGAGAACGGTTAACTTTACCGCCATGTTAGATTATTGTATTAGTAATAATTTTCAGAAATTTTTACCCTTTTTTTATTTTCAGTGGTAGCATCTCAAAAATAACACAACTTATAAACTTTATTAATTTTAAATACTAAATTTACTAGACAATAAAATCGTTAACAAATTGTAGTTAGTAGAACTGTAGTAAAAAATGTTTTGTAAAATAATAATACAGAGAAATAAAGCAAAAACTCAATAGACCAGTCAATGAATGCTCAAAAAGGGATTGTAGACGAAAATGTCGGGACGGCAAGAATTGGCTTCAGGGCTTTGTTTGGACTAGTTAAGACGTAAACATACTAAAAGTCCTGGGATAAAGGAGCATAGGCAAAGGGAGGAGGGGAGAAAGAAGGTCTCGTTTCTCGGATTTTCGCTTATATCTCGAAAACGGTTGGCCGTAGCTTCAAAAACACTAGGTACAAAATTGAAGAGCATTAAATCTTCTACAAGAATGTTTCTATTCATCTGCTAGAGTTTAAAAGATATACGCTTGCCAAAGTCTTTGTCAAAGTTTTCGAGATATACGTGAAAATCGAAAAACGGAACCTTCTCTTCTCCCTTCGTCCTTTGTCTCTGCTCCTACATCACAGGACTTTTAGTATATTACCTCTTAACTAGTCCAAACAAAACCTTGAAATCAATTCTTGCCGACCCGATATTTCCGTCTATAATCCCCTTATTGACAGACCCACAATGAAAACCCAAAACAACGAGTTTATGCTGTAATTTAACGCAACACATCTTAATAGTGCTACACTAACAGAATTCGGAAGATTTATTTGTGGGGCACCTGTCATTAGACTTAATTCGCACGCTCTTTCCAAGAGGAAGTGATTGCGGTACGCCCAATCAGCGCGCATTTGCAAGCAAAATGCTACCAATAACTTACTAGTTAGAGAGAGATTTCCTATCCGCTCTCTATTAGTTCTTCAGACTAATACTTCTTCTTCTTGGCACTGCAGCCCTTCAAAGGGCCTTGGCTCGCCCAACAACTTTCTGCCGTTCCTTCTTTCATCAGCTTACTTTAATTTGTCTTAAGTCTTCCTCCGCATCATCCATCCACCTCTTTCTAGGTCTTCCTCTTAAGCGTCTTCCCTCCGGCTTCTTTTCTAAGGCTACTTTGGGTGCTCTGCCAAGCTGCATTCTATGTGTCTCATCCATGCTATCCTATGGCTTTTTATTATTACCACAATATCAGGTTCTTTATATAGCTCTTTCAATTCGTGATGCATGCGTGTCCTCCAAACACCAGCATCATTTATCGGTCCAAACACTTTCCTTAATATTTGTCTTCGAAAATTAATAACCTGTTCTGATCCTCTTCTGTCAATACCCAGGTCTCTGATGCGTATGTCACTGTAGTTCTTATTATGGTCTTATAGATCTTTAGTTTTACGTTTCTAGATAGTATGCGAGACTTAAAGTATTTTTGTAAGGAATAATAGCATTTGTTCCCTGCACAGATTCTGGCCTGCATACCTGCTTTGGTGTCGTTTGTTTCCGTTAATATACTTCCTAAATACTTGAATCGCTCCACTTTTTCGAAATTCTTGTTCCCGCATTGTATTACTTCTGGTTGTCTTCTTCTTTTGTCTCTCGTCTGCAGCATGTACTTTGTTTTTTCGTCGTTGGTTTTTAATCCTGCCTTTCCCATTTCTCTTTCTAGTTCTATAAACGCAATTGTGAGCACCTCTTTTGTTCTTGCAAGTATCACAACATCGTCCGCTTACGCCTGATCTATTATACAATGAACCTTGTAGCTAATAGCTCTAATGCCTTTCTCTAATACAATCCAGGCTAATACCGGAGCTATAAACGTGCTCACCCGTCGAGGTCCATCCCAAGGGACTAACCCCTTGTCCAGCATTAGGACTACTCCCACTACATGGTACTTCACTGCCCGATTGAATCCAACCGCATATGTGGCGGGACTTGGTTTTCGCATCTACTCCCCTTAAGCATAGTGCTCTAGATTGTTTTTAATTCTTCAATTAGAATTTATTAAAATAATATCTGAAGAATTTATCAATATAATAAAGTCACAATGATTACAAAGTATTGAGTAACATTAATATGAAATATTGATTGTACAGGGGATCTTTTAAGTGCTTCTAGCATATAAGGTCTCATTTAGGCAACTTTAACAAGTTATAACTCCGAAACTGTCTATTACAGAATTCGAACTATAACTTATTCCATCATTTCATAAGCTCCGTGCGGGATAGATTTAAAAATTAACATCTGTAGAACTAGTATCCATTAGATAAATATAACTTTACTTATCGAAATATAATTTGTAACATTATTACCATTATTATGTGATCTTAATAAACTTATTATAAGGGGTGCCCAAATGAGACCTTTTATGTTATGAGGTACAAGATAAATATTTATAATAAATTAATTTACTGTTTATTGTTTTGTGCTATTGAGGTATTTCATCGAGTTGCAATATATATATTTTTTAATTTTAGGCATCTATTAGTATTTATAAAATATTTTGAAAAATTGTAAATGACACCTATTTTTGGGTTTATTATTGTCAAAATTGCACTGCATAGATAAATATAATTTCAAGCTTTTCTAATGCATATGATATTTATTTCTAAATAATTCTTAATAATAAAAAATGATTTATTAAAAATCGGTATACCTGTTCGACCCCTGTCTTGGAAGGGTGGAACAAAGACCTAGTTTCCACATGCTCTGGAACCAAACCGTAACCAATTAAAGGAATCTCGTTCCATCGGCGCAGCGCGCAGAGAGCTAACTTCTCGTTTCGGATGTCAATTAATTCCGCATCTACAAGATGTCACCACGTGTTTTAAATGATATTTTATATCGATTCTATTAAAAGAAATTCTATTACCTGATGTTTCTGTTAATGGTTTTTCTGTTGAATAATAAAATTCTGTATCCACAATTTTAACACAGTTTTCTGTATACACTGGTTCGCTGATATTGTGTCTCTTACACAACTTTTCAAGGATACGTGTTGGTCTTTCTGTATCTCTCCAACCGCAATTTCCCAATCTTATAAAAAAAGAAAATTAGAAACAGCGCTTGATTGTTTAATCAAAATTTATCTACATATGTAAGGAGTTCCACTAAATAAGAAAATAAAAACTTTGATAGTGTGCTGTGAATGTTGTATTGCCCTAAATAACTTAATTATGGAAATTATTTGTTGTCAGTATCATTAATGTGATTTCAATTTACTATCAGTGTATTGATTAGGTTAAAAATAATTTAAATTTATTTTAATCTTTGTACATTTGTGTGTAATTAAAAAATAGATATTAATCAGTCAATGCCAGTTCACGAATTAAAATATTATTTAGTAAAATATGTTATAACCTGACGTTATGTTTTACTTATAAGCTAGGTATAGGATTTCTATGCATTTGCATGTTTTTTCTGCTTATAGCAAACATATGCAGAGTTATATTTCTACATGTTTAAGCCGCATATAAATCACATATGTCAATTTGAAAGTGCATATAAATGCATATTTAAGTGTTTTTATAAATGCATGCATATTTTAGCATTTTTGAACGAGTGTGCATATTTTACCACGTTTTGGGCGTTTTACATGCTTTAATTATGAGATTTCTAATATTTTTTAAATAATTTTAGCATTTTAGACAACTAACCAAGGGCGGCTTAGTTGAGTCTAGGGGAAACCCATAATTTAAGCTTATTGTTAAATACTAGGCTTTAAAATATTTTACTGCCTTAACCATCTGTGTACTTGTTAATATTTTCTAAGAAAAAGTTTCAACTAAAATTTAAATACTTACATCCTGCGGTATTGTGATAAATAGGTATTAGGAAATTCTAAAGACCCTTTGACAACTTCCTGTTCATAGAAAATTTTGCCTGTACTTTTGTATACTAATCTTGTAATCTTTCAATTAAGACAGTTCAAAAATTGCAAACTGCATTTCAGTTTGAAATTTTAGAGTGTAAATTAAGATGGGTAAAGAAAAACAGTCTGTGTCTGTTACACTTCGAAGTTATGTTAAGGAATTCAGTGTTCTTACAACTGACGATAAGGTGTTGTATTGTACAGTGTGCGACGATAAAGTGACTGCAACGAAACGCTTTCAAGTTACACAACATCTGAACACGGTTCGACATCAAATGTGTGTTGGCCTGAAATCAAAAAACAAACATTGTTACCGGGGTACCTTAATAATTTGCGCGGTGAGTCCAGCAAATCGATCGAATTTAATAAAAACCTATGTAGTGCATTAGTGGCTGCAGATATTCCGTTAAGTAAAATTAATTACTCGGCATTTCGTAATTTTCTGGAAGAAATTTCAAAAATGCCAATACCCGACGAGTCTACACTCAGGAAAAATTATTTACCTCGTTTATAGGAAGAGACCATAAAATCAATTAGAAAACATGTAGCGAATAACTACATATGGGTTTCCACTTCATTTCCTTCGTTTTGTTAGTAAAATTTAACTAATTAAAGACAGCAGAGCAATGGATGTTTTATTTTCTATTTTGTTAGTTACATATTTAATCACAACAACATTTTTGCTTGATTAAAATATAATTTTTTTTAAATAACTGTTTTGCGCTAATTGTTTGTAACCGACTAATTATGTAGTTCGATAAAATAAAATTCAAAATCAAATTTTTGTTTTCAGATACGTGGCTAATGTTATAATTGGCGTTTTAAACTCGGAGAACAATCCCAAATCCTATCTATTATCAATGAACGTTTTCAAGAGCACCAATCGTTGTTCTGTGGCAAAATTGTTTAATGATTCGATGGCTATTTTGTGGCCGGACGGCATACAGTACAACAAAGTACTCCGGTTCGTCACCGTACATGATCAAGGCTGGAGCAGGCTTACAAGTTCTGTACGAAAAAATGATCCACTTAACTTGTCTTGCCCATGCAATGCATAGAGTTGCGGAAAAAGTGCGAGACATATATCCTAACGTAAACTCTATAATTTCAGATGTAAAAAAAATTGTTTGTAAAGCTCCATATCGCATACAAATATTTAGGGAAACTGCTCAAGAAGTGCCTCTCCCACCTGAGTCTGTAATAACAAGGTGGGGTACTTGGCTTTCTGCAGCAGAATATTATGCAACTTATTTTGATATTATTAAAGCATTTGTAAATAAACTTAAATAAACAAGATGCACTATGCATACAAAGCGCACAGGATGCTTTTAATACTAAGGAGGTGAGGGCAGAATTATTGTTTGTTTTGACAAATTTTGTACGTTTAGCTAAGTAATTGAGAAATTATAAAGCCAGGGAAATTCATTAGATGAATCTCTTGAGCATGTAAAATTGTTAGGTGTTTCTTTGAATAAAGTAAAAGGGCCAAAGGGTTTGACTATAAAACAAAAATTTAAATCCGTTATAGACAAAAATCCTGGTTTTCACTTAATTAAAAGCATAAACGATGCATTATCTGGCCAAGACATTTTAGACGAGCTAAAACATTATTCGCTTGTAGAATTAAACAATTTTAAGTATGCCCCAATTACGTCTTGCAATGTGGAATGGTGTTTCTCAAAATATAAAACAATATTTAGGGATATTAGGCATATGTTTACTTTTGAAAATTTAAAAATGTACGTCATTGTGAACTGTAACGCTCTATGTTTAGAAAATATAATTAATTAAATTATTGCATAGGATGTCTAATTAAAATAATTTCTGTAAATAAAATGTAAATAACGCTAAACAGGTGTTTTCTTTAATAATGAAAGTGCATATATTTATTAAAAATTTCTAATAAACGCATATTTCATGATTTTTAAGTGCATATTTAAGTGCATATTTCACGTTTTTATAGTGCATAAGTGCATGCATATTTCAGCATTTTTAAGTGCATACAAATCCTATACCTACTTATAACCAAAAATGGCTTTCTTAGCCACGTTAAGGTTAGTTTTAGTTTTTAGAATTCATTATAATATTTATAAAAAAACCACTTTCAATTATTATGACTGACTATTTTGAAAAAGATTTTTTTATATTTCTCGGTATACTATACTTACTCATAATATTCACTAGCAATTCCACAATGTGCTCTGTATTTACTGAAAAAACGATTTTCAATATCAATTTTAGTTTCGCCAATTAAATCGTCAGATGAGGTTAAATCCCAATCCCAAATAGATATTACGACTGCATGATCTTTAGGAAAGCTACCTTTCAGCTCAAAACATCTAAAATCGAACAATTAGTATCTAAGTAATATTTATTTTATTTTAAGATTTTATCGACTACCTTCCAAAAATTGGGTTTATTTGTCTGGGTATATAACAGGCCCTATCGTTAATGACATTACCGCTCATCTTTATGACAATGTAGGGATCTGATTTTCCACTAACATCCTTTGGTCTTAAACTGAGTGCTTTAACAATGTATATTCTAACAACAAAGTTTAGCGGACTATTAGGAGGAAAATGCTGGAAATATCCCTTTTCTACGTTATAGCCATGCTTGGTAACGTATGGGATGTTTTCTTCTAATGGCCATTTGTAAATCTTTAGAGCACCTAAGCATGAGGAAGATTTTTAGAAAAGTAGGAAACAAAGTTTAGAAGGCATATTTTGAAATACACGATACGATAATTGGTTCTTGTAAAATGTCCAACGTTTATATGGAATGTTTAAATAAATCCGAGTGGACTACCCAAAGACACAGATAAAATATACAAATAAATGTAAAGCGATAAAATACAAAAATTGCAACTTGCATGCCTTTAATTGAAATAATGCTCCCGGCTAAATGTAAAGGTTCTTCAAATTCAGACTCTCTCAGGCGGGTCGCTTCAATGGATAATTAAATTCTTATATTCAGGGGCACAGTAATACAAAAGCCCATTCACAGAACTAAATCTCATAGATAATAACAACACAATTTTATATTTTTAACAAGTAACCATGAAACTATAAACAAAACTAAAATTGATACTATCAACGAAATATTTTTTTTTATATGAACTAAAAAGACAAAAATAATTGTTTATAATTTAAATATCAATAAAAAATATGAAAATAAGATTCTGCTTATGTAATTCTACAATTAATTTTTATTAATCTCAAAATAATTTAATATTATTTATTTGGAGATAATTAAATTAATTTCAAAACAAATAATTGTTTTAGTTTAACTATAAAAAATTACTTCTTAAAATAAAGAGAATAACTTGTTTACATTTCTATATGTCTTTTCTTATATTAATAATTAAATTAACTACTGCAGAAAACTCACGATTTTTAATTTTAATTCCTTTTTAAATAATTAACGCCACAAGATCGCTAACTTTATTTTTTTTTCACTGTGTCAACGACCTTTTATAATTATTTCGAAATAAAGAAATTTTAATAACTGGAATTTAAAATCCGTAAAATTCTTGAACATTAGTGGTAAGAAAAATAATTTTTCTTAAAGTTTAAATCCAATTATAATTCAATATTTCCATAATTTTTTTTCTCGTTATCAGATATATAACGAAGAACCAAATAAACACTTAATTAACCTTCGGCACTTGTTAATTAAACACTTTGAATTAAAAGCTGTTTAAATTGCTACACTTTGACGTTTAACATAAGTAAATTTAACCTTAAAACTTTGATATTTCATTATTAGGTCAACATAACCTTACATTTTCATAATTCTAAACAAGGCGTGTACACTTTCTGTAAGGAGTAATTTGAAAGAGAGTTTGTTGAAAAAAATGGCTGTCTGTTTATATGATTTGGCTAAAATAATTGCCTTCTATAGAAATTCTGAACAAAAAACTTACATGAAGCTTACATGAAATTTACAAATTTTCATTAAAGCTAATTAAATAATCTTATAACAAATTAATTTCCGAATCTAATGATACACGTGTTATACTTGTATGAACAAATAAAATTAACTTTACCATTGAATATCAATGATATCCCTATCTCCTTAAACCTTTTATTGACTTAAATAACCAAAATCCCTATATACAAACTTAAACATTATCTATATTTAAAAGACACAAGGGTTATTTTTGTTCCAGTTCGTTTGAGAGTTAACGTCATTCCTTTTTTATAGGAAGCTCTCGCTGTGTAGATTAGTCAACACTATTTAATTTTAAAATTTTCTAATGTTTATATTTTTCTAAATTTAAATAAATATAAAATGTTTAATTTCAGACGCGTAAATCGGACATTCACTTGGGGCGGCCTCTTACTTTCTACGGTGGTAAATTTTAGAAATGTGCACGATTACTAATCTAGGTATTAGTCAACACTACTTACTTTTTATTTTTATTTAACTTAAAACCGCCCTTTTTTAAGTCTGTGGAGTTTTGTGATTTATGAATTATTTTTATTTTTAAGCAATATTTGTAATCGATGCATTTTAATATTCCCAAGGCCGATTGCTTCGCCACGTTTTGGTACTAAACTTCTTCCCTAAACCTGCTTACTATGTCACCAAAAGTTCTCAGTCGAGTTTCACGCTATTATATTTCTGCCTGTCTGTGCGTTCATGCTTTCGAAATTTTTAAATTTTTGCAGATTAGAATATTTAAAAAAAAGTAGAATAGGAATGTCTAAAAACTAATGTTTTATCTCTTAAGGAGCACGGACAAAATAACCGACAAAGTTTCGAAAGCTGGTATATCAAGTATACAATATACATATATGTTATATGAATTCAATGCAGAATTTTATGATAACAATGAGTTGGGGGGATGTGTCCGAGTGGGTGATAAGTCGAATGGCAAGCCGGGAGAGGGGGGTAAGTTGAGGAAAAGACAAGTCGGAGAGGCAAGATGGAAAAAGCAGTAAGACAGAGGTAACTAAAGGAGGAAGATAGGAAAGTCGTGATTGAAGGGGAGGGGTAAAGGGGTGTTTGTTAAATACCGCGTTGAAAAGTTAGTCTGAGAATGGTAAACTAATATTTGCAACTACTGTTTTGTTCAATTTCGTTTATTTAATAAATGTTACTATTAAATAGTCACTCTCAAACCCAAAGGATTGCCGTCACACAACAAACGTTGTTAAGGAAACCCTTCAATAAATTAGCTTGTCGAGGTTTCCCTAGTAATCTTAAAAACATTATTTGTATAATCTTAGTTATCAACAACATGAAAATTCAAACCAAGTAACAATAGTCATTAAACGTTCCAAAACGCAACATAATTACATGTTATAATCATATCAACAACAAAATGTAACCCTTACATTGAAGATTTTATCAGTTATGTAGTAAAGAAGCAGCTTTACAAACCTCCACTAAAATAATTCAATCAAGAGATTTAAAAATTTAAATTACAAGAAACTTTCAATATCGAAGAACCTCTTTATAAAGAACACATAGTTTTAACTAAATGTTTAGAAGGCAAGTGGGTAAATATTTTTGTATACACCCTTAATACAGTACACCTTGTCTGTTCTAGGAAAACCTTACATTAAAATTGACCTAAACATCATTAAATTGAAACAATAGATTAACGGTATCTAAATCGTTAAGTGACCATGAAGATTGTGTATTTTCTATGAGAAAGGAAGATTTCTACTAATCCTTTATCTATTTAAAGTGTTCTAGTATGTATGATTGTTCTCATTAGCTAGATTTGCCCTCTATTAATATTATCAAAAACCTTCATTTTAAAAGTGCGGTTATGCAACCCATTTTTAACGTTTAATATTTAAATTGTATAAAACTGACTAAAATGAAGTTCACGATTTATCAGTTTACCATGACCGTTATGAAGAATGATTGCTATTGATGTACTTAATTTGTGTTAACTATTAAACTCTCTAGGAATTAAAGTTAAACTTTTAGGTTGCCACAAATTCGGACGAAAAATTCAAGTAATTCAGTTACCGAAAAGTAATCCAATTATCGAAAAATAATCCTACTACTGAAAAATAATATAATTACCGGAAAGTAATCCGATTACTGAAAAGTAATTCGATTGCTGTAAAAAGCTATGATTACCGATTACTTAATGAAAAAGTAATTACAGTAGTTCAATTACTCCTTCCGTGAAAGGAATCTGATTACGGATTACTGGTTGAAAAAGTAATCCGTTTAGTAATCGAATTACTAATTAATCGATTACTATCCTCCAATTCTGCTATGTTCTTATAGCACGTTAGACTGTCATACAATTTATGGTCATAACCTTAGTCATTATTTATCTAGAATTTCAGAAATCGAGAATCGATTTGTATACCTAAACTAGCTGCTCGGGTCGACTGCAACCCTTCACCCGGGTGCAAGTCAGATTGAGAGTTTGATATGAAATCAGGTTTATGTTGATTTCAATTATATAAAATGTAACTACATGGCTCGAGCCTATAAAAGGATAAACAAATATAACACGCTCATTAAGATAAAGCTCCGTCCACCACACCCACCAATTAAATAACCCTGGTCCATGCTGAGTCCAACAATGTAGTCGGTTTGGGTATAGAACCTGCTGGGATCGAGTCTATAAAGGGATAGGTATACTGACAAAAACATACCACTCCCATTAACATGAAGCCACGCCCACCATATCTACCCATTGCCTCACTCTGGTCCATGTTGCATCTAAAATAATGTAATGAAATTATTCATTATTTTTCACGTTGTATTTTCAACTAGCATAAATGTTCTCTAAGGCTGCATACATATCTCTTATCTCGCGCAAGCTTGGTGCTTTTAATAACCCAAGATGGCCACCTATATCCGGTTAACCAAATGCTAGAAAGAAAAGTGCTGGAGCATGTGTGACCATTCGTTCCTAAGGCGCACAACAAGTTAGTCTTAACTGTCTCCATTCACTTGCCCATTCAGAAATTAAAGGTTCTGTAGAATTAATTAGAAATCGCTTCATGTGGGCATCTATGAAAGGTAGTGTTGCTAAATGGGGTCCAGATTGTATTATCTGTCAAAAACCAAAGACCTTCATCGAATCACTAATACTTCGTCAAAATAATTGATGGGTAGACAAGTTTATCCTCTGCGAGATATCTTTACGGCAACCATTGCCAGTGTACTCTTGTTCACATGGATTGCTCGATTTGGTGTTCCATTCAATATAACAAGTATCGTGGCTGTCAATTCGATTGTCAGTTATTTTAAACTTTCGCACGAAGACTACCTCAAGCAACTCATGAAAAAATTGAGCGGTGGCGCAGAACCCTAAAGTCTTCAACCATTCTTATTACATGACATGGAGCAAAAACCGACAGCTCTTATCAAGAGTAATACCGCACCTGAAAAATTCTGGCCTACACCAACAACGTTCTACAATCTACCAGATCACTCTTTTACACGATCTTCTACTACGCACGCCTTGGAAAATAAAAACTTGTAAGTATATAAGAGTATGTCTTTGCAGTTGTACAATAGTACCAAATATGAAAGAAGTAAGAACACAAAAACAAGGTAATAAAATATCTGGGTACCAGGAAAAGACATTGATATTCATTTTATGTTGATATACCTTTAAATATTCCAGTTATATTAGTTTCATCAACACTTTCATCTCCTGTTCTTTTGCCCTTATACATCTTAAAATTCTGCAATGTATCAGTGAATCCTTCAAATTCTGGTTGATCTTCTAATTCCTGTGAGTATATCTATAAAACGTCTGTATATTTTGTTCCATTTAACACAAATGATTATAATAAAAGAATTACCTTCAAGATGCATTTCTTCTTTCTTCTGATGGACGATTCTTTGGTTTCACGCACCTAATAACATTGAATTTTAAATTTCAATTGATTAAGAGAAAAAAGCTAAAATCCCCAAACCTCAACTGATGCGTGATATCTGGTCCACCAATCTTGAGTTAGATCGTCTTCTTCTTCTGCTTTTTCTTCTACTTGTTTTTCTATCGGTTCTATTTTCGACTTAGACTTTCCTTGCACCTTTCCCCATGGCAGTAACCTCTTAAATGAAAGTAGAATCTTTGAACAAATGGTGAATTTAATTTCACTTTGTTTTAACTCTTCTTCTTTTTCCTCTGATCCTTCAGAGTCTTCTGTATCTCTATGTTTGCGTTTTCCAATTCGACGTCCGCGTTTGCCCTTTTTCTTATTCTTTTTTGCACGGGAACGGGATCTTGGCGATTTTGTACTTGAATTTTCAGAATCTTCTGAATCTTGACCTTTTTTATTTCTACGCCTGCGCTTATTCTTTTTCTTGTTCTTTTTTGTAAGCGAACGAGATCTTTGTGACTTTGCACTTAAACTTTCAGAATCTTCTGCATCTCTGTTTGTACGTTTATTATTTCTCCATCTACGTCTGTCTTTTTTCTTGTTCATTTTTGTGCTGGAACGAGATCTTGAAGATTTTGTACTAGAGCTTTCAGTATTTGAAGAATCAAACTTATTTTTTCTTGGCCCATGTATTACTTTAATTTTTTTGGTGCTATGATCATATTTGTTCAACGTTCCTTCAGTTTTATCTTCCGATAATAATTGCTTATTTGTTTCTGATATCGAATATTCGAGGCTGTTTTTAACACTAGCAGCGGATTTGGACACTCTTCCCCTTGATTTTCGGTTTCTTTCCTTAGTGTTTCGTTTGAACAAAACTATAACATGAAATTTGATTCATCGAGTAATTAATCACAAGTTAAAACCTTTACTTACGTTTTTTCTCAACTTGTACTGATTTGGCATTAAGTTTATTAGTTTCTTCTATCTTATCTTCTACACTGGGAACTTTTAAAAGTCGATTTTGCCTTTCTTCTTTTCTCATGGGATAACACAGAAAACTTTCTATACCTATTATCTGCGTACCAACAAGTGTAAATCTACCAAAACTTCTGCAATCAAACAACTTTATAACAATTGGCGGCGACAAGTCTTCTTGATCAGGTAGATCCTGTAAGGTCATGGTAGTATAATCTATTTATTAACCAAAGATAGAGTGACGCACTTACGACGTCAATAAATTTAAATGATTCAGTAAAATTCAGCGTTTGTTGTGTGCTTGGGATAGTTTCAGAGTGCAAAACTTTGTAGGCACATTCGATTGTAACCTTTGGTTTAGTTACTGGGAGTAGGAGGATTTTCTGCAATTCTCTTACACCCCAAAACAAGACATCTACACGATATTTTGCAAGTTGGGGTTTTATCTGTGAAGGTATTTTGGTTACTTCTGTGGAGATTTGTAGGTCTTCCTGGTCTATGATGTCAGAAATCTGTAATTTTGAAGAAAGCCATTATCAAATAATTGGAATTAAAATGTGCCTCATAGTAGTATCTGATTGCCTAAAGCAAGAAAAGTATTTCAGCACTAAATCGGATACCATCAATGGCGCAGATCATTGAGTGAGGTTAGTGGTATACAGTTTTATAGGCATCGGAACTGTAACAGTTCAACTGTTCTTTTTATCTTACCAACTAATCTTTAACCAACTTATGTTAAAGTCCGGTAGATGCGGTTTATGCCTTAAAGTCCGGTAGATGCAATGAAACTTTAAGTCCATTGGTTCTATTCGAGTTTGAAAGAACTACCTTAACGACTAACAGTAAAAATGTGCCCAATATTAAAAAAAAATTGTATTTGGTGTTGCGATTTATTGTTTTTAAATTTTTTGATATGAACAAAAGACCTCAAGTATGATCTTATGAGTATTATTGCTATTTTAATATAGATAACTCAACAAGGCTCAATAACAATACTTGTACCTCTAACATTTCTGCCGCAATAAATACTTCGCCCCTTACTTCCTTGTTATTATAAACATTAATCCATTTTAATTTAGGAGGGAAATCTGGGGCTGCATACGGTTCTTCTCTAAATTTTATTACTGGCTTGAACGTGGAATGCCCAATATACTCCACCTGAGACTATAAAAACATCTCAAAAATTAAGAGCACTATTTTTCACAAAAATAACTTACCCATGCATCCTGATCATAAAATTCTGCCATAATAAGGGGTGGATCACTTTTAATTCGTAATTTATCACCGTATGCGACTAAGTGCTGAAAAACCAAAGTTTGATCCCATGTTGGATTTAAAGTTGCTTGAGCTACCTACAACAGTCAGATTTGAAGTTCTTTATGTTTCAGTTTTGATTGATTATATAACCTTAGTTTCTCTACATTCTCCTCCGATAACGATCCTTGCGAAGGGATCGCACAGACCAGACCTGTCAGAACCGGGCGTGAATTTTCCTTGATAGATATGAACTCTACATTGAAAGCCCTTAAATTCAAATAACCATAAAGCATCAACTCTTCAACCAGAGAGGTATTGCTGTTATTTGTCTTACCTGCTTGTGTTGTGCCACTAAATACAACGGTAAGGCATCAGCTCTTAAGTCATTGGGAGGGATAAATCCTTCTGGAAAAGCCTTAAAACAATGGCTTTTGTCTTTTTCTAACCCCGCCCATAGAAATATATCGATCTCGCAGTTTGCCATCGGTACTTTTGTGCTGCGACCAAATAACGGTTTTTGTACATTTGGCTGTAAAGCATTTGATATCAATTCGAGAAAATGGATATAAGCAGCGCGTGCTCTGTACTTTCAGAAATAAACTCTGTATTTGTCCGCAGTATTTGCCTTTTTCTTCATCTATGGGCGAATATGCCAAATCGCGTATACGGCATTTTTTCCAAGCGACTTTCTTGTCTCCTGATATCATGACAATGTAAAGATCTGGCCAGCATTCTTGAATCTGTAATAAATATTATCAAACGAAATACTAACATTTTTGTAGGATTTCAAATGGTAAATGGGCGAGTAACAAAAGGAGGAACAAGAAATTGGGAAAATTTGAATCTGTCCTTTCTTTTAAACAGGGAGATTCCATAGGTTTTTCCATAGATCAGATTTTTCGCTTAGCTATAGAGAGCGACCTATTTGTATCTTAAAGGCTTAAATAAATGAAGATGATGATGATTAAAAACCTATCTGGTACTGCAAACATATCTTGCCCAATCAAACAAACAAACTCATTGGCACCTATTTGGTCATCCATCACTGGAGCGCATTCAGCAAATTCTGCTCAAGAAATACACGAAAACAAGCGTGAAATAGAAAGCGTAATTGTATCTGTTGGCAAGCGAGCACAAGCTTGTAGACAGGCAAAGGGAGGTGCATTTTGAAAATGAATAAGGCATTAAATTTAAGTTAGTCACTGATTCATTTATTTTGTTGGTAGCTCTTCAGAAAACAAATTGTTACTTTGCAAAAGAATGTCATAGTCCTGTATCTACGAAACAAATAAAAATCGACCTACCACTTTTGTGTTTTTACTATCAGAGGCAGTGGCGTATTTAGAATTTTTTCGGAAGGGGGGGGGGCTACTTCTAAATTTTCAGATTTTTCCAGGAAGCCACGGTTTCGGTACATAAATAACCTAGACTGTTAAAAAATAATCGGGCGGCATCAGCCCGATACCCCCTTATATACGCCACATCTCAGAATTGAATTTTCTTTACACTCCCGAAGTTTGAAACAATAAGGAATCCTTGTATAGGACTGATGGTTCTGTGTATAACCGCCTTTCTGTATGGCCTTCGATAATCTGCTTGAGTTTCTTGAAAAAGCTCTATGACCACCAGAGGTCTTTGGTCTTCACTTGGGTAATTCTGTGTAACCACCTTGACCTCCAGTTTAAAAAAGGTTGAGAGTTAGCCACCGCTTATCACTAGTTTTGGTACTAGATTTTCTAGTATATGATCCATTGGCCTTCGATAACATCGTTGTATATAATAATCTCAATCTCTGGTTTTCTAGTTCTTTTTGTGTAAAGATTGTGTTATTACCTTGACCTACGACATTTGCTTAGACAGTTCTATCTAACCACCTGGACATGGTTGCCACTATGTCTCGTTAGAGACATTTTTATAGGATTACTTTATCGAAGTAGTGCTATATGCTCATTTTCACCTCTAGCATTCAGTGAAGTGGGTTGACAAAATAACGTCACCGTTTTACTTGTATAAATCTCAAAACCCAATTGACCGAGCTAGAACAAGTTGGTTACATAGAAGTACCTTCCTCATGACAAAATAGTATAGAACCATTTATCGAGGTCAAAGGCAGAGATATGATGACTATATAAAACCTACTAGTCGAAGATTTTTAATAAGGTAGTTCTATACAACTAGCTCGGGTTTCATAAAGAAAATCCACTTCGTCCACCTTAACCTTCTACAACCATTCGGTCTTCTTTCGGATGGTTGTATATCACTTTAGCTTTAATGCTTCACATGGTTGGTTCTGCATGTCCTGTTCAACCTTCCTCGGAGCAGTTCAATATAAACCTTAGACCTCCGTTCGTCAGTATGGTCGTTTGAGATGGTCATTCTAGCCTCTCCCTACCTCCCTCTATTCACATCCCTCACCCAATCGACATTCCAGATGTAGTATAATATATAGTTTCTATGTAATGTATGTTTAATGTATCTGTAATGTATATGTAATGCGAAATGTATATAATATAATGAATATGCAATGCTTATGTAATGCAATGTGATTATGTTATGTATATAAAAAGTATTTATAATGCATACGGAATGCTTACGTAATCTTCACGGAATGCATCCATAATGCAAGGTAAGATATATGTATTCATAATGTATATGCGATGTATCTGAAGTGTACGTGCAATATATATGTAATGTATATGTAATGTATATGTAATGTATATGTAATGTATATGTAATGTATATGTAATGTATATGTAATGTATATGTAATGTATATGTAATGTATATGTAATGTATATGTAATGTATATGTAATGTATATGTAATGTATATGTAATGTATATGTAATGTATATGTAATGTATATGTAATGTATATGTAATGTATATGTAATGTATATGTAATGTATATGTAATGTATATGTAATGTATATGTAATGTATATGTAATGTATATGTAATGTATATGTAATGTATATGTAATGTATATGTAATGTATATGTAATGTATATGTAATGTATATGTAATGTATATGTAATGTATATGTAATGTATATGTAATGTATATGTAATGTATATGTAATGTATATGTAATGTATATGTAATGTATATGTAATGTATATGTAATGTATATGTAATGTATATGTAATGTATATGTAATGTATATGTAATGTATATGTAATGTATATGTAATGTATATGTAATGTATATGTAATGTATATGTAATGTATATGTAATGTATATGTAATGTATATGTAATGTATATGTAATGTATATGTAATGTATATGTAATGTATATGTAATGTATATGTAATGTATATGTAATGTATATGTAATGTATATGTAATGTATATGTAATGTATATGTAATGTATATGTAATGTATATGTAATGTATATGTAATGTATATGTAATGTATATGTAATGTATATGTAATGTATATGTAATGTATATGTAATGTATATGTAATGTATATGTAATGTATATGTAATGTATATGTAATGTATATGTAATGTATATGTAATGTATATGTAATGTATATGTAATGTATATGTAATGTATATGTAATGTATATGTAATGTATATGTAATGTATATGTAATGTATATGTAATGTATATGTAATGTATATGTAATGTATATGTAATGTATATGTAATGTATATGTAATGTATATGTAATGTATATGTAATGTATATGTAATGTATATGTAATGTATATGTAATGTATATGTAATGTATATGTAATGTATATGTAATGTATATGTAATGTATATGTAATGTATATGTAATGTATATGTAATGTATATGTAATATATGTGTAATGTATGTATAATGTATGTGTAATATATGTGTAATGTATGTGTAATGTATACGTAATGTATGCGTAATGTAGGTGGAATGTATGTGTAATATATGTGTGTAATGTATGTATAGTATATGTGCAATATATATTTAATGTACATATATGTAATGAATCTGTAATGTATATGTAATATATAGTGCAATATATGTGTATATAATGTATATGTAATGCATATGAAATGTATATGTAATGTATGTGTGGTGTTATGTGTAATGTTTGTGTAATATATGTGTAATGTATATGTAATGTATGTGTAATGTATGGGTAATGTGTGTGTAATGTATGTGTAATAGGGTGGTCCAACAAAAAAGCAAAGTCGGAAATCTTATGCTCTCACCCCCTAGGATTATTGTATATCGAAAAAAAGGCTACCCCTATTTTTTTATTTTGAAATCGGACGATGTTTAGGGGTGCCTCAAAGCTTTTAAAGTTTCCCATGTATTTGATATGGGAAAAAACACTTTTACATAGATTTGGTATAGAATTTTAGAAAATATTTTTCAACGGGACTACTCTGTTTCTCTTCAAAAATGTTCACAGAATGACATCCAGTAATTTATTTATCAAAATATTTTATATTAAAAAATAGTAATAAATATTTTTACATGATTTTTCTGTTTCTTTCATTTATGGTGTTTTTTACGAGTCTGTAAAAAATAGTCAATATAAAAAAATTTAACAAATAAATGATTGGATCTCATTCTCTGAACATTTCTGAAGAGAAACAGAGTATTCCGGTTGAAAAATATTGATTTTTTTCCCATATAAAATACATGGGAAACTTTAAGGGTTTTGAGGCACCCCTAAACATCGTCCAATTCCAAAATAAAAAATAGGGGTACCTTTTTTTCGATATACAATAGTCCTAGGGTGTTAGAGCATAAGATTTCCGACTTTGCTTTTTTGTTGGACCACCCTAATGTGTATGTATAATGTATGTGTAGTGTATGTATAATGTATGTGTAATGCATGTGTAAAGTATATGTAATGTATGTGTAATGTATGTGTACTGTATGTGTAATGTATGTGTAATGTATGTGTAGTACATGTATAATGTATGTGTAATGTATATGTAATGTAAATGTAATGCATAAGCTTTCTAAATCGTACTGAACACATGATGGCTGTTTCTTTCATGCACACAACGTGTCGTGTCTACGTGTCCACAACGACCACACAGCGAAAAATCCTATACATATCTCATTTCGGATGTATGTGTGGTGTTACGTGTCATGTATGTGTAATGTTTGTGTAATCTATGTGTAATATATGTGTAATGTATATGTAATCTATGTGTAATGTATGTGTAATGTATGTGTAATGTATGTATAATGTATGTGTAATGTATGTATAATGTATGTGTAATGTATGTATAATGTATGTGTAGTGTATGTATAATGTATGTGTAATGAATGTGTAATGTATGTGTATTGTATGTGTAATGTATGTGTAATGTATATGTAATCTATGTGTAATGTATGTGTAATGTATGTGTAATGTATGTGTAGTGTATGTATAATGTGTGTATAATCTATATGTAATGCATAAGCGTTCTAAATCGTACAGAAAACACGATGGCTGTTTCTTTCATGCACACAACGCGTCGTGTCTACGTGTCAACAACGACCACACAGCAAAAAATCCTATACATACCTCACTTCAGAGTTTGCTTGTTCATCAGCATCCATAATGCGTGGTGGTTATTTCTTTCGCTATACTAATATTAGATATAGATATTGTAAATAAAAAATTTATATTTTTTGAAGTGAGAAAAATGAATTCTGAAATTATTCAGCTTGTCTTTATAATTTTTGTTATTGGAAATTAAATCAAAACCTTTTATTTTGACCAACCTTGTTTATAAAGTACGTCGAGATCCACTTCAATGTTATTTAAAATTGGTAGTACTGCTTTGAATTCTGTCAGCCGACTTTTAGAAACTGTAAATCCATCGATTATTCAAAACGATAATAAAATAAATCTTCTTGAATTTATTTTAAAAAATAACTCATTCACAATTCCATATAATTGTAAATTAACGAATAAATTTTCTTTTAATTTTAAAATATCCAAGTAAATTATTATTATACTTTGTTAAAATTTTCCTTTGTTGACATCCAACCATATGATTTACACCTTTAACCTCACTTAATTTACAGATTTTTGCTCTCGAGCCGAGAGTGGATTCTCCAAGAGCTTTTTATCGACTGACTTTGTGAATTTTTGCTGGGCTTTATATATGAATTGGCAAAACAAATGAAGATTATGTCAATATTTCGAAACATCCGCATCTCGAATGTTTTTCATTCGAACGTCACAAAACCGACGCAGCTGATAAAAATTAACACTAATCTTAATTCTACAAAGATAGGATTGTAGCTGGCGAAATAACGATTAAAACAATATCAGACACCTATATTCTACAGTTTACCATAACTGAGAAAATTAACAAAAACGATTGACGATGACCAAATCTCATTAGGACTTAATTATACACACAACTCATTAAATCCAGCTTAATCCTTTACAAAATGAATACATAATTATACTATGCAACTGGAACATATAAAATTTATATAAGAAAAGATGTTATCTTATATAAATTTTATATGTTCCAGTTGTAAAGACAATAGAAGCAAAACTCAAATTAAGATTCTTCTCTACGGTTTGATAGACCCAATGATGCTTATACAGAATCCATCATCAAAATCAACTTAAATGAAGTTAAATTATAGTCAACTTGTCCAGCATACAGTCCTCCAAGTGTTTGCATTCAAACAATGATGAAAAATGTTGTACAAGAATCAATATTTGGAAAAATCGAAGCATATCAGCAAAGCCGAAACCTTCATTAGAATAAATGGTCTTTATTATTATACAAGACATTGTAAGTTTATAGTGCTAGATTAGTCATTACAAAATTGACCGATTTACATATTTTTAGTTAAATATTAGCCCGAAACTGAGTCAGTCTCATGGAAAACAGAAAAATTCTTCTTACGTTATCAATCGTTGAACTTAAATTTATTCAGGAAAATTAAATCTTCCAGACAAATGGAAAAACCATCCTTATATCTGACTTGGGTTGCATAAAACATGTATTATTACGAAACAATCTAAATGATTGATATCCTTTTTATAAATCAGACTTTTGATATATAAAAATTTAGGTTATGTTTGCAGAAATTTAATCCTTCTTAATTTCTATTTTAAAAATTGATAAATCTATCTGTGGCCTAACATGTAGCCTTTACATTAAATAGACCTAACATCCTAGCACGTCCATCCCTTATTTTATTTTATTGCATGAAATAATTATTTTTACGTTTACGATCATATCGTTCAATAAATTTTCAATGAGATGAATTCAAGACATCTCAGTATGTAATTATTGTATGAGTCAACAAATTAAAATATAATTTAATAGGACATGCTGCAATCGCCTGATGGTTTTCTTCTACTTTTAAGATACCTATAGTTCTTTATTAAACGAAACCGGCTTGCTTAGACCTTAAGGTTAATTATAGTTTATTGTAACATTTATCACTCAAAAAAGAAACCTACGAAGCAAGTTGTAATATATTACGTTAGCTGATTAAAAATTTTGAATGATTTTCTAAACTGAATATTTCTTTTCTCTTTTTATAAATGAACTGCAATCTTACAATTACATATTAAAATAAATCAAATCCTAAGAGGGGTGTATAAGAAAATCCTTTTGATCTTTTACAGTACATGGTTACAATTCTGCAGAACTTACATCATCAGCTAATAGCTGCAACTTCTTGAATATGCTTTGCAATTTTTCAAAACATTGCTTTTTTAGTTTTGGTGCGTAAATGGATTCCAAAGATTGTAGAATTTTATCCTGCAAGAAATTTGGATACAGAAATGGCAAACCTTGATATTATAAGGTTGCTACTATTTCATAAAGGTAGAACCGTTTTTTTTCTTTATCAAGCTCGGTTTGGTAAGCATCCTTACTACTTTTAAATATGTCGATGCATTTTCTAAGTGCTTTTGACAAATAGTTAATAACATCCAATAAAAGTTTTTCTATTAATTCTTTAGATGATAGATAATCCCATTTAATAAACAAGGCTTCAATATCTGTAAATCGTAGTCCCTAAAAAAATTACTAATTACTAAGATGACCAATTTCCGTTTGCTGCAAGTAACTTACCAACTCATCAACCATTTTTGTGATTACATTAGAAGTATACATCCTTCTACGAAAATCTGGCCAGTATGACTGAATAAAAACACATGGTTTGTCCTGGCCGTATTCCAGGAACCAATAAACCTTGCCGGTACTAAATGGCGTACTTTTTGGAGTTCTAAATAAAACACGTTCTGGATTAATATTGTTCTCCTGTAACTCGGATAGTCCAAAATTGATTTCATAACTTATTGGTTTGTCACTAAACTTTTTGTCAATCAAATTTGTGTTAAAAAGAATTCCATAAATGAGAACTACATCATTTTTCCATAAATTGTTCTAAACGGTAAAACATAGTTTAGAGTTTCAATTTGGGTTCCATAGACACAAACCTCTGGCAATCCACCTATGGTGTCCCTAATAACCGGTTGTGGTGCAGGAAATGAATGCATCTGGACTTCGGTATTAAATGACATTAAGATTTTTCCAACATATCCTTCTACATTGCCTACTTTTGCATAGAAGTGCAAAAATGTTGGCCCAAACGTAGGCAAAAATCCGTGTTCACCATCATTGGAAATGCCACGCAAGTCAATGTAACGTACGGCAATTACTGTGTCTTGAAATTTGTCGTGTGTACAGAGATGGATTTTTATTCTTTGACATAGCGGAGGAAAAAGCTCTTTCAAAGTCAAACTTTCATTCCATACTGGATTGAGAGTGTTTTTCTTAGAAGAAGTTTTTCCCTAACATGTAATGTGCATTAGTTTGTAAATATCAATTTTTGTAAATAAAACCTTCAGTCCGGCAAAAAATACCTCCAGGTATACATTTAGAGCATCGCCTGCTAGAGGTACACGCAATGTTGATTCTAAATATTTACCACGACATAAATTCTCACCCCTGTATATTTTAAAAATATAATTTGCTCTTTGCCTTTCAGTAGCTACACCGTCTGGTAATAATAGATTACTGCAATAACACAAATAAATAATAAAAATATTGTATTTACAATAGTATGTATATAAACTACCCTTCAATCTCATCTGTTTCATGTGGGTCAATATTAGGAAAGTTGGGAGATTCACCCTTGCGAAGAATATTTATATCAAGTTTTATATAACCACGAGCTCCTCCTGTTGGATCATCGCTAGGAGCTACTATCGTTGCCCATTTATGATAAAATTGGTGATCTAAAAGTTGATGTTTAGCTTACGCAGGCTCACCATTACAAAATTGAATAGAACCTGGCTGAGTCCAAACTGTAGCTAGATCAAGAGCAACGTTCCCCAAGGTCTTTTTAGATGTCCAAGCTTTTCTCGGTTGGATTACCTATAAAATTTTTTGTTTACCGTGTTACTTACAACTTGATTATATTTAGCAAAAGGACCTTACGGTAAAAGAAATATTTTTATCCAGTAAGTCTCGAAGTGTAGTAAAGAATTCGAATGTAAAATACTTCATTTAAAAAAGAATCATTTAGTAAGATAACACAACAAAAATAAAAAATTGTACCTCGTTGAAGAATGGACTGTCACTGTTATGAACAACTGGCGTGCAGTTCCTTTGATTGTCTACTTTGACGTATACTGCGGAATCCATGTTAGGCCATGCTAAGTGCCTACATTCTAATACGGTTATGTTTACTAAAAAGTATTCTAAAGTCTCTGTCATTGTCGTTTGACGTTTGTCAAAAAGAAGTTACAGTAGTACAAAATCTAAAAACGAAATCAGGAGTTGTTATGGTTACAACTTCAGCTGATGATTTTGCATTTCGGTTGGCTATTATTCATAGTCCAGTCAGTAGAAACAAAAAAAGCATTTGCGGATTTTTCAATCAGGATTTCGTATATGCCTGACCCTTCTTATTCCAATCGCTATAGTCTGCACTTTTTACTTGCCACTTGCAAGGCAAACGACGGTAATTATGTTCAATTAGTTTGCTCAAAAATTGGCGAGAACACTGATGAAGATCGGACATGTTAAAAAAACCTTTAAAACTTTTCCAAAAGCAATGAATTTGAAAATAAAACTGAACGATAAGAATATATGTTCGCGGTCATTTTATTTTTACCTTTTTGACGTTCTAGGTCAGTTGATGTTGGCGTCGTTCAGTGGTCCTCAATGTTATCTTCTAACTCATTGTCTATGCTCTTGAGGATCTGGTCGTGCATTGATAAAATTTCCTCATCTTCTTCGTCGTTCTCGGTGCAAACCTCTGATGCATTTTTGAATGATTGACCACTACAGAATCCACACACAATAAAACACTTCAAGCCAGTTTTTCTGCAGTCACATGCTCCGTCACCTCCTTTTTTGCAATTGCATGAAATGAAATCTAATAAGGCCTTAAGAGTGAGAAAGAAGATGAGGAGATTTTATCATATATAATATAACAAGTGGTCTAATTTTTTCCGACAAAATTTGTCATTTCAGATAGTCATTTCGATAGTCAGAGTCGACGCAGGAGACGAGTGTAATTTTCCAAAAGCAAAAGCTACGAATGTCTTAAATGATAAATTTTGCAAGAAAAATTAGACCACGAGTTGTATTCGGCTTGACAATCCATCGAGCAAATTTTATTTAGCGTGTGTAGTTAATATTAATTTAATTAAATTTGACATTTCATTTTGACATAAATTTTTTCACTAAGAAAAAACCTCCAGTGGTTTTTTGCACTATAAAACTAATTTCATTGGTCCCAATTTGAAAAATTCTGTAATTTGATTGGTTAAAAATTTTCGAGTTGGATTGTCAATGTAAGACTAGATTATCATCATGAGCATAGAAGCCGGGATGGGATGTTTCGGTGCGAAGACGATTCGGCTCAAGCAGGTTTGGCGCGAGGTTTCGACACGAAATACCCAATCATAAATTTGACGATCTACTTACCGCTAGAAGTATGAGCTTATATTGTAACAAGATTTACAAAAAACAAAATTACTTATGTTATACAACTTATCTATGCCTCAACTTAGCTTAAACACACCATACAATGAGAATACTCTCCCGATTTTAAGGTTAAAGCACGTCATAGATGGATTAAAACATCATCAAATTCATAGAGCTATAGATATAGGGGCTCCAGCATAATTGATTTAAGTTAATAAAAAAGTAACGTTAATGCTCCACAATACGGAGCTCTAGATCTTAAAATAAATCCATCTCAATTATGCAAGAACCTAATTCCGGCATTCTATCATTACACAAAAATAGCACATAATAAAGAGTGAACAAGAAATAACACAAATAATAACATTTATTTATTTATTTATTTTACATAAAAAAACATTAGATAATAAAAAAAAACTGGAAGGCATTCAGATGTTATTTAAATAATACCTCCTAAACATTTACTTATTCTCAGATCAAAAGTTTTTTGTAAATTGCAACATTAAAAAATCTATCACATAATTACAACAGTCTACTGTTAAATTTTGATAAAATGAACTAATTAACACTTCCGCAAAAAAATAGAATATAAAGAACCCTCCTGCTTATTTTTATTTGGGTACTTAAATTGGTTTACAAACATTAATTGAAATGACTCATTGGAGATGATCATCAGGTTATTTTGAAACCCGTTGGAGAAAGCTTCCAGTTAAACATTTGTGGGATTCATAGTACGAATGGCTGCAAAATCACATTCGCCATTAACTATTTATTATTGATTTAAGAAAACAGACAACCAAAGTGATTTGAGAAATCGATAATTCCTAAATAAAATGTTAAATTTAATTAACAGCAGAGAAAAATACAATAAAAATTAAGTTATTACAAAGAAAAGATTGATTATTCTGCAGTCAATAACACCAAACCTAGATGACGAATAAACAATGAAAGTTGAATTTATAAAATATACGGGGTGTCTCGAAAGAATATCCCAATAATATTTCTATCGATATACAAGGTGTTCTTAAAAAAAAGGATAGACAGAAAAACTGTCCGTTACAATATCTCTGCCTGAACTCGACGACATACCAAAAAAAATTCAAAAGAATTTGTCGACTTAACTAAGTATTGACAAAAGAAGGTCAATACTTGATGACGAATCTCAAATATTATAAATTATAAAAAAACTGTAATCAACAAGATCAGATGTTCAATATCAATACTCAATAATAAATCGATATATAATAAATACACAATAGTAAATCCACCTGATCTTTATTAAAATCAATCATCAAAACTCTTTCTTATTTTTATTCTTTCAAAATTCGTTCATAAATGGTGGAAAATGTTAATTCTAAAACTATCAGCTAATAGCTATCACCTTAAAAAAAATTAAAAAGTATTTAAATTTTCTCTACTAGATTGCCTAGATAGTTTCAAATATGTTCCTTACAGAGCTTCCAGATTCATAAATTGTTTGCCAATAAATTATATTAATTTTACCTGACCTTAAATTTCACTTAGTGTGCATTTGTGTAACTATGTTCTTGCTTTGTATATTCGTGCACCTTCTTTGATCTGCAGCTCAGATTAATTATGAGCCAACACAGCAACCGTTAGGAGATGAACTAACACACAGCAACCAGGTGGAGAATAAAGATAACGAAATAATTAAAAGACTGAAGGTCTTAATCGGCTTGAAGTGCAATTTGAATTTTACAAAATGATGCCGTGAAATTGCGTCTTGTTCAGCCAACAAACTTGTTGGAAAGAAACTTACTCAAGTTCCTTGTTTAGAGGTTTAAATCAGCATCCAGTTATTCCCTGAATTAATAGGCTAATTAACAATGAATTATAATTTTCTTTTTTTATAATATTTTTCATTTATTTCATTATTATGGTGTTTCGCCAAATAAGGCTCGAAACAATTATAAGCAATATTTATCAATTTTCCACAAAATAACTAAAGTTGCCCTATTAATATAATAAAAGATATAAGAACCAAATATTTGCAACTACGACTTCAGAGAAATGTAATGATCTACTTACAAGAAAACTTTTTCAAGAAAAACTTGGAAGAGCTAGAAAGACCTCTACGAATCAGAAAACAAAATTCGCAGATACGACTAAAATGGGTTGCTTAACCATCAGGCGCTAAAATTCCAAAAATTAAAGAAATTACTGCTACAGTGATTTAGATAAAATTTAATAAAAATTTAAATTGAAAATGGACAGAATAGTTGTGTCAAGTATCGTTAGGATGCAAAACGCTGCTAAAAGGTGTCAGTGACAACAAATGAATGATGGCTGCTTAACGTACTTTTTCTGCAGCGTTTAACGGTGTTTTACGATAGTACATGCAGGCAGTGCCCAGAAGACAGGATTGCAAATTCAAAGTTTAGACAAAAACCAGGTATAGAAGTTGCCAAATTGATAAAATTCTATAACTAAATATCTGCAACCTTCAAGATTTAAATGCTAATAGTTTGAAAGATCGACTTCTAAACTTTGAACTATTCCTGATGATGCAGAAAAATTATAAAAATTTAACAGAAAAAATCAAAAACTCAAAAATCTTGAAAAGTCGAAATTGATGAATTGAATCGGAACATTTAATATTTAAAAATATCAAAGTCAGAATAGAATCTCTATCAAGTTATTAGTATTGGAAACGTCAATGTTTGAAAGTATTTGTGAGCTATACAGCTTGTAATCTGTAACTATGAAGTTCTGATACTATATCTATAAAGTAAAAGACTGAAAAACTCTTCGATATATTAAATATTGGTCTCAGCCCTTTGAAGTCTTAAAGACTCAATCTCTAGACAATAACGAAGTTTTTTCTTTTTAGTTTTTCTTCTTTTTTTGTTTCTTTTGATGTCCTCTATCACCTGTTTTAATAATGGTACTTATACTCCTAACACGCTATATAGATTACTGACATGATAAACATGTAGTCCAACAATTTTTAGACAGAGATCTAGACTCGTTTGAGACACAGTATAGATTCACTATCGGGCAACGGGGATGTCTGAAAAAACATACCTACTTTGCCTTCGACATTCAAAGGTATATCAATCATGTTACAATTTTTATTTGGTTTTCCCCAGTTTAATTTCACTTTAGTGTTTAACCTAAAATTTTTCTTCTTAAAAGGCTTTTCCCTTTGTAATAGTATCAGTTTCGTCACTCCAAATGTGGTCGTGTTTATGGGCACCACTTTTTATTGGTTATTCCTTGTTTGGTTACGTTTCTGTTCAGGCTTCCTCATTGGTAAATTCTGCTTTATCACTGTCGTGTAGAAACTTTAGATAAGATAAACATTTTCTCCTTTTGTGAAGTTAGTTCAAAATAATCTCGCAAGTGGTGTGTCTGCATTACTCTTGAATTAGAAAATCTTTGTGGTTGAAGTACATAACTCAATACAATAGTTCCTGGTGATTAGTTAGTTTCACGAAGGTGATAGTTTAGTGTCACAGAAACCCAACTTGTTGGTCTTTAATCGCTACCAAGGTACATTTCTCAACTAATTTATTCATTATTATCACGTTCGTTATTATAACGTTGAAATTCACAACCCATTGTTTGTTTGATGGTCACTGTTTAAAACCAAGCTTCTCCATTAGTTTGGTTGTCACTGGTTTTCCCTTTCTTTCTGGTTATCGTGAAGTCGCTCCTGCGCGGTTAAGCTTCCTTCTCAATAGTAGAGTTGAGTAACAAAATGGCTGTCTGACAGAATGATCGCTTGAGTAGTTATATGCGATCAATCGTCAAATTAGACGGATTACGTTCTGGTGCTAACCATTTAGGTAAATTCTTTTCATTTCATTTCAATGCGCTAAAATCTTACAAAATGTCTTGTTATTTTAGGTAATATTATTTCCCTAGCAGTCACCTTGAGGGAATTGTATTGTAAAAGACCTTTCAGTTTATAGAAAGGTAAAAATCTTCAAATATTTAAAATTAATACAATATACAGGGTGATTCCTTTGTAGGTATTTTTTTGGTGTTTCTCCTTTTGGGTTTTGTGGCTCGTTGTCTTTTATTCGTGTTCCTGCCTCTCTGATCGTGGGTTCATTTAGAAGGTCCTTCCCCTTTGGGTCCGTACCTACATCTATACATGTACCGGGTCGGAACAAAACAACCAAATATCGAAGGGTGAAGCGAAAACCCCTAAGCAAGGCTTTAAATAAAACAGCCGTGGGTCTTCGAATGGTGGGATGTTTATCGAGACTTGTATGTATTCTGTGTCATTTTATTTGTGTTTATATATATTTTTTAAATGTGTATACAGTTTGTTCGTGAATGTTAATTTTAAGAACAACACGAGATCTCGAGTAAAGAAATTGTCTTAGGGTAGTTTTAAGCCAACTGTGATACAAATCACCATTCACCTTTTTTTTTATTAAACATTAAAACTTTTGATCTGCACAATAGACAATAGTTACAATTAAAATAAATCCCTACTTAGAAAGTTTAAATTTCACTACGTGTGTTTTATTTATTTATTTGTATGATTTTAATATTGCTTTCCAGTTCGTCAGTTGTAAGTATATATGTACGGTACGACCAAAATATTGGAAGTTGCCCATATTTTAGTAGAAGATCTATTTCTTCGTTTGTCTGATAAGCTTGAAGCTTTAGTAATAAGCATTGTTTTTAAACGAAGTGGCGCTTGTTTTTTTATATCTTGTATTACCCCGCCCCTCTCCGACTTATTGGGGGTTAGCCGGCAAAATACTAAAGCAGTGTTATCTGGATCAAGCTGATACTTCCAGCACAGCTATATTTTGGCAGGTTAGGTATTTATTTATATAAAAATAGCCTTTGTGTTTCTGTAGGTTATAGTTATCTCTAATAACTCCTTATTTTGTAAAAATACCTTTCAACTATATATTTACAAGAGGTAATAATCTTCCCTCTGTGTCTCTATTGTTTTTCATCATTTTCTCTCTTCATTCTGTTAAGGTCATGTAATAGAGTAACTTTATTATTCTTTTGTTGTTTCAAATATATTAGTGGCGCAGTTGCCAGTTGTAATGTAAATTACCATTTCTGCAGAAATTGTAAGTAATATTCTAATATTTGTTTCTTTTAAGGTCTTTTATTAATTTGTTTTTTTGATTATGTGTAATTATGGTATCTTAAGACCTGTATAAAAATGATTGATTTTTGTCAAATTATTTATATTGATAGGGGTTATTTGCGAATTAATTTTTGTGTGATCTTTTGTTTTTATCTTGAATATTAATCTTTACTGTTCAATATTTGTAATCTTTTGAATAAATCTCTTGCTGTTTCTTTTGTATCATGTGTTTTATTTCTATTATTGCGTGTGCTAAGTTCACTACGAAACAAGGAAAACCTAAATGAATTCATGTTTGATATATTCCGATATTACACCACTCTTTAATTTTAGGGGTTGATTTCTAATCGCTTTCTGTTTTCCAGTAACCGCAGATATAGAGAGGAATTCTAAGTACTTTTCAATATGTACTCATTAATTTTTTCAAAACACAATAATTATTAAATAAAATCTTTATTCAATATACAATATAAATGGTGCATTGTTTTTATTTTTTATTTAAACATCAATATAATATATTCATACCTATTTTCACAGAAAATACATTACTTAAATACGATCAAACATTTATTTATATTTATGTCTAATCATTCAATCTATAGCGCCAATTTCTACGGACATGATACGAAATTGCACTCAATTCCGGCATTTTTCTTTCTATGCATTATAAAACTTCCTATCGTCTATGTCATTAAATAAAAATAATTACTATTAGAACCTAAAGAACAAACAAATCATAGTTAATATATTACTTTATCACTATCTAAAGGAACATCTTGTCTCACGAAAACCTAAAACCCACGAACTTTCCCTCTACGCATTTCTTGTCACGCGCGTATCAATAAATATCACCAAAGTTTAAAGTCTGTGCGTTTTGGGAATGAATGTGTTGATGCACTTCATCGAGGCCACCCTGGCTTGGTAAACTATTCGAATCACCCAATATGGCAGAAACTGGTCCTATTGATGGTGGACCATTGGGACCTTGTCCGTTGTTGTTGGAGCCGGTAGCACTACTCTCTTGGCGCATTAGGTTTCTTCTCCATTTTGCTCTTGCATTCTGAAACCAGACCTAGAAAAGATGAAACGGTAAATACATGAGATGGGATTTAAAAAAGAATTGTTTAGAGAATGGCTTTGCTTACTTGTAAGACCCTCTTTGACAACCCAGTTTTTTGTGCAAGTTGCTTTAAGTCTTTTGCATCTGGATTTTGATTTATGGCAAAGTAGGATTTCATTGTCCTTAATTGGTGATGTTTGAATGATGTTCTCATTCGTTTCGTCCTTTGGTTTTGATGTCCGGTACTAGAAGCTGGTGAAGCCACTGATGAGTCGTATGTTAAGGTGTCCATGGAAGAATTCATTTCTCCTTGAAGCATTTCTGGAAATTTTAAATAGAAGTTAGAACACGATCTTGTTTTGCCAATTTGGACTGATACAAAACAGGTGTATACATTAAATAAATTCGTGTGCATGGAAGCTTTTAATATTCAATATATATGCTTGAAGCAGCTTGTACCTTAAGTTGTAAGTTAGTCCTTTAGGTAGATTAATAAACCTACAGACTAAAACGAACGCTACTAAAAAATCAGAGAATACATAATCTGCCAGAAATATCTATAAATACACATTAGTATAGCATGCGTTCGAAAATTCCTGTGCCATTGTCAAAGTGATTTAAATTGAGGTCTTCAATTTCAAATAAGTTCATCTGTTGAACTTCTCAACATATTGTTGTTATTGGTATGTTCAAAATCTCGAATCTAGTTTAACATCTCCAGATATTGGATCGGTTATTTGTAACTTCGTACAAACAATTATGTAGCCATCGAGTCTTTCATTGAATAAATTTGTTTGAAATGTTCTTTGCACTAACTAAATTATCAAAATACTGATATTTGGTAATTTAAAGCAGCTTTAATTTTATAGCTATCAATTGGACTTTCACCCAAGTGGCCCGAGATCGACTCCCGGTGCCGGCAGAGCTGGTTAAGGTTTTCTGCAGTTTTTCTTAGCTGTGACACAAATGTGGGATTTGCGCTGTTCCATCTGTAAGTCGGCTGCAGCCGCACGTAGGGCCTACGTAATAATAATAATCGCCCCCTCCCTCCCGCACAAGCTTATAGCTTCTGGGGCCTGGTTTCTCCATGGGTTGTAGCAATTATTATTATAGCATGCACATATCTCTTAGAGAATGTGGTATATTAATCACGATTGACTAAATAAAAAAATAAAATTAGTTGTACGTTACCATACTAGCATGAATATCTTTGCCTTCAGCATTGCAAGTATACACTACAATTGAGCAGCTCTCGAAATTGACTATTTTCTCCAGCTTGTGTCCAAACAAACAATAATGAAATAATTTTCAATTTTAATTTTAATTATGTTTAATTATTGTATGTTTTTTTTCTCTATTTTTGAGTAATGTTTGAAAATAAATTTAAAAAAATATTTAAATTATTTATATAAGTAAGCGATATTTATCACTGAAGTAGTCACTTTGGGATAACTTGGATAATTTTTTAAACAAAACATTATAGGTTAAAAGGCCTGTTTTCACTTTTTCGGAACAAAGGTGGTTAGTTACCGAACCTGGCCTTGATAGACTATATTTTTAACGGAATTTACGCTTTTCTAATTGCGAGTCTTCAGTATAGTAGTAATTATTTTTTTTGAAAAGGTTTTTATGTAGTATTGTAAACAGAATGCAAATACTAAACTCCAATGGCACTTCCATTGTTAATAGAAATAAAACAAAAACTTCCAATGTAATTCTATCCTTCAAACCAAAATTACGCTCTCGTAATGAAACATATCTCGTTCGGTGGTTGTTATATTATGTTGGACGCAAATATATACATATCGCTTTGAAATTGTCAAAATCAATAGACAGGGTGAATTGATGTAAAAGCAGTATACACGTACTTAGTACATACAAACATGGCTCTTGAGCACGTCTCTAGTGCTTTCAGCCCTGCTGTACTGGCCGAACGAACCCCTTGAGAGCTTCCACCCGCTATAGTTCAAGTACACTTGAGTACGGCGTATGCCAAAAAGAAATAAATAAATAAAATCTGTACAAACGCGTCTTAATAACATCAGAACTTATCGATTTTATAATATCTTATTTTAATAATAAACGTTTTAAAACTAAAATAAATAAAATTTGATTGGATGAAATTCCAAGAAAGCAATCGTCTTCTTTAATAATTTTCATTCTTGTTAATATGTTAAATATAATGAGCCTAATCTATGTGAAGCTAGGGACAAGTTTCTTATCGTTTATTTTAGTATTTATAAAAACGGAAGATTATAACGTATAGGCACTCATTTAAAAGGCCGACAGTAATACTGAGAAGTAAAAAAAGGCAACAACTTTTTAAAAATAAAAACTGCATTTCCTGATGAACCGTTTTAGTTCTTTCTGTAAGCAAAAGTAACGATTAAAATATTTTTATGAATGGAACTAATTATTGTTGTTGCGGTTTTGTCAAAACAAACGACGCAAATTAGGAGGAAAAAAAGCTGCCCAAATGAAAGAAGAGATATTTTGAATATTTTTATTGGGACTGAAACTCGCCAAACGTATGTACAAAAAAAGTCAAACTAGCTCTTCGCGATGATGATGGATAAAACGAAAACCGGTACTTGCGGAAATAGTTTTTGATTAAGGAATTGTAAAAATGGTATGTGTGTGTGAGTGCGTGCGGCTGTGTGCAACGTTAATAAGAGATCTCTGCGCCGTCAAGCAGACGTCAGCCATCGACAGTATTGATTGATTTAGGAGTACACCCAAGTGCAATTTATAATTAGCAGACATACTCCGTTGATAATCTTGAGGAAATGTCAATCGATTTTAGATTATTTTGGATGACTGTTAATCGAATGTCGAGTTCTCGTTAAGATTAATTCTGGTAAATTTACGATATTGGACAGGTTTGTTTTGTTTTTCAAAGTGACCAGGAACCGATATATTTAAATTGCTAAGAATTTTTTTAAAATGCTTATTTCAGGCCAATTTCACCGATTTTAGAAGCAATGGAAACCTTTTTGTCTACAAATTTGCAAATAATTGTCAAATAGCATTTCTTACACTCATTTGATCTAATTTTGTAAAAAAAACTTTGTGTAAACTGTTTTCCGGCAGATTCGAAATAAATGGTGCTGCTATTCTGGTGGTGATTTCTTGAATTATTGTCAGCCGAGGCTCTTGCGATTACGAGCGAAAGTGCATTACATGTGTAATTATGTATTATTACATTACCCAATGTGGCTAATAATATTACTTGTTATTGTCGCTATCAAAGGTATTACTTATAGTCGCAGCATTTCTTTTGGTTCGTTATTTTATTAGTTTCTTAACCCTCCAGTGGTCGCGTTCCGAAAAGTTACGAGTTGGGTCGCGTGGGATACGTACGTATCCCAGATAGAATTTTTTTTAAGGATGTTAAATCAACAATATAACTGTTTCATCATAAACATACTTTATTTAATAGAAAACCCAGTCGTACAAGTTTTTTTTTTACAAAAATGTTAGTAAAATATATACGATTAAGAGAATATTTAAAGTAACTAAGTATTTGCCGTAGGTTCAGAATTATTAGCGCAGTTCTTGCATACAACTGGCATTATTATTTGATGATCGCTGCAAACCCAATGATGACAATCTTGACAAGCTTTTCTTGTTCGTTTATCCTTTTTTCGAGGACAGATGTAACATCTTCCATTACCAGCTCTTGCGATTTTTGGCTGCGGAGTGTCTGCAATCGACGTCGACGGCGTTTCTTCTCCTGCCTTTGACGGCGTATAAGCATCTAGGAGAAGACGGCATTTATCATGTACTCGTCTTGGAAGTGTTTTTACACTCATTCGTTTCTGGATTTGTGGTCTCATGAGTTCCAAAGAAAGTGTGTGCAAAAATTTACGTCTTACAATTTTACGTGATGGATTATTTAGTTGATAGATCACCAATGCGTTTATACCAGCAATGTTCATAAGATTGAAAAAAACTGTTAGTGGCCAGCGTCTACTGTTTCTAGAAACATGTACCCAGCGCACATCTGGTCTACAACGTCGACTCCAAATTTTGTGTCATTGTAGTCTAAGATCATTTCCGGATTTTTTTTCTGCTCATCAACTTTGTCATCAAAATGCGTTGTGGACAAAACTAAAACATTTTTATTCTTCTTAAGAACAAATGAGAGTAAAGTGCAATCGTTGCGAAATGCAAATTGGCTACTCTTTTCTGGTCTAGCTCGAGTATCGACGAATTCCGGAGGAATTTCTCTCTTATTTTTTCGGAGCGTTCCCAGCATGGTAATTTTGTAATCAGTTTTCAACTCCATAGCAAAAGGAAAACTTGTAAACCAGTTGTCCATAGTTATTTGCCGATATGTTCCCTTTATAGTTTCAACTAAACTTTTTACCACATCTGCTAGTCTATTAGACACAGCATATGGTCCTTCTGGTTGAGTTCCGGAGTAGATTTCTAAATCTACTGTGTACATACTTTCACAGTCAACCAAGGCAAAAAATTTGATACCATATTTTGCCGGTTTTGATGGTATGTACTGCCTGAAAACGCAGCGGCCTCTAAATGCCACAAGTTGTTCATCAATTGTTAGATATGGTCCAGGTGTCACAGAATTCTTGCAATTAGTGAGAAACATATCAAGAACTTCTCGTACGGGTGCAATTCGGTCTATCCGTTTCCTTTCTTCACGACTGTTTATGTCATCAAACCTAAGACAACGTAGTAAAGAGCAAAACCGTTTGTATGACATTGTGCAATAAATAGCAATGCCTGTACCATCCATATTCCAGAAATCTTCAATATTTTGTCTTCCAGATTTATATGTCCCAATGAGGTACAATAATCCAAAAAGTGATCTAATTTCACAACTATCAGTAAGACGTGCATCGCGTTCACGGTCAAACATTGCTTTGACGCGATTTATGTAAATGTTTGTTGAATTTGTGACGGTTTCAATTATATTTTCACTAAGAAAACATTCGAAACATTCTAGAATTGATTTTGCATTTGCTGCGGCATTTATTGGTCCTGGTCTACCGACAAAGAGATTCTGAACTTTTGTTCTTGTTTGAGTAGGGCAAATTTTTCTCCACTGTGTAATGCCATCTTTTCCCGAATAATATGGAACATTACGATCAGGTTCGTGATTATCCACATCAGTATCATCAATTTATTTTGCTTCCTGTTCAGATTCTGAATAGTGGTCTTCTCCTGCAGAATCCTTGTCTTGAATATCTTCGCCTTCCTCATCTTCATCGTCTTCAAACGTATTTTGCTCCTGCTCATCGGTTTCATTATCTTCCAGCTCTCGCAGCCACTCTAACCACTGTGCAGGATTTCTGCTAGACATTTCGACTTCTAAAATATATTCTAACAATAAATAAAGTCAAAAAAATATTAAAAAATTTACCATTGATGATGTAAAAAATTATAACGTAAAAGGTCGCCTGGGACACAACTGTATCCCAACCATTTTGGTGAAAAAATAAAATAAGCAAATGAACAACACAACCCACCATGGTAAAGAGCGTACTGGGGGGGGGGGAAGATTACCTGGAGTCTGGCTTAGATGTTTCATATGAGAGCAGCGCAAGCGCATTTTGAATGCCGCTGGGATACACGGGTATCCCACGCGACCACTGGAGGGTTAAATATCTAGATAGCAGAAGCGGGAGAACAGTGTTACACAAAAAATATTTTTTTATATTCAGAACCAAGTAAAAATTTTAAAATTTATTCTATTCCTAGATTAAGAGTTATGAATCTTGTTTCAACTTTTACATTTAACTTGCTTTGATTATTTCAACGTTTAGAGAAATTAAGATTTATTCAACTTGGTGCTCTGTGTAACACTGTATCCTAATAGTGGGGTACAGAGTTACAAGGAAAGGTTGACAATGTTAATATTAATAAAACAACTTAAAATTCTTATATTCTTGCTTTGTACGTAAGAATTTATAAGTTGGATTAACTTCTGTATTCATTTTACGTGTGGTTTCTCTAATTGACAAAATTCTGTGTTTTATTGTAGCCTCTTCCTGTATTACCACAAAGTTTCCAACATCGATATAATTTGAATGGAATAATGTATCTTTGTCACTTAGATGCAACTTGGACTTGGACTGATCACTGTCTGCACAAGTGTTACATAAATAATGTTACACCGAACCCCACTATCCACTGTAACACTGTATCCTAATCATCAAAAATCTATACTCGAATAGTTATCAAGGGCACAGTTTTGAGGTTAACTTCGTGCTTATCCGTCATAAATAAGCTTCTACTTATAAATAAATTTTTAATAATCTAGATTTAATTAATTTAATCCTGAAGTAAATTGTATTTTACTTGAAATAGTTACTTTTGATATTAAAAAATATACATAACTTAATCTCTTGAAAACCCGTCAGTGAATATTAAACAAAACGCACCTACGCTTGGTTAGCACCAAAGTACTTCTAACATGAAAATATGAACAAGGTTTAATATAAAGCAATCCTAAAAAATTAAGTGTAACACTGTAGTACGTGTAACACTGTTCCCCCTCTTCTCCTAAACAGTTCTTTTGACAACTACTACGCTATTATTACTTTTTTCATATTTTTTTCTAACTACATACTTTTTCCGTTTATAAAAAATTTCAATGTGACCTTTTCCACAATAAACCTATTGTTGATGATAGTATGGATTATTTCTTTCCTTTTATATCAAACTATTCAATCAGATCTCAAATTGTCGAAGAGGTCATACATAATTGGGATGAATACTCAACTTTTATTGTTGGATAACCTACTTTTGTACATATAGGTAATTATTTGGATTATAGAAATCGTATTTCTGATGATAGGGCATCTGCAGGCAATGTGGAGTTTGCAGGAACAGCAAAAGTTTTTTCCTAATTGCCAATTTTGATTTTTTTTCTGAAGATTTACTTAATTTTGCAACTTTCTGTAATGGCATTCGCATATATAGTTTACGATTATCGGGTAACCGGGACTCGGGGCATTATGACGTCTTGGTGTTGAACAATCAATCTCCAATCTAACGTTCAAAAAGTGCTCTTATCACGCATTGGTCTGACGCCATGAGATACCACTTCGGCGGTTTCTCTTAAAAGAAGGCAATTTCCTACACAGTTTGCTTTTTGTATGACCATTAATAAGGCGCAGGGGCAGACCTTGGATAAAGTAGGTCTATACGAGCCCAATCGCATATGAATTGGACCAAAGCAATATGTAATACTATTTAATTTTTCTGTATTAAAATTTATTAAATTAAAATATCTTTAAGAAAGAAAACTAGGCCCTCCGTGGTCGAGTGGTAGAGATCCTACCTCTCGTTCAGAGGGACAGGGGTTCAAACCTCGGTTGAGACTGAATTTTGAAAATTTAGTACAATCGGGTTTGAGCTCCTTAGGATAAGGTATGAAAGTTGTATGAGTGAAAAAGTAAGGGGGAGCGTAATGTACTTGCTACAATAGCTCCATTACCTCCGTTGCACTCCCATAAGAGTTTGTGTGGAACCCCGACACTGCAAAATGCGGTAAAAGGGGAATGGATTATGTATGTATGTATGTAAGAAAGAAAACTAAGTATATTTAATACCTGGTAGTGTTAACAATTAATACATAATATTTAATACGTATTCCAATTACAACAACCACAAAAAAACAAAATGAAAATTATGTCTGGCGCATATCAGTTGGACCATAATTCGAATGCAAAATCAATCGTTTATTTACCGAGGCATGATTATTTGTTTCACATATATTATCAAGTAGGCTTTGTTGAAACAAATGGGAATTGAACCGGACATTTCAAATTAGTTAATTGTCAAAATTGTTCGTGGAAAGTCATTGTCCTGTGATATGCGAAATTCTATTGTTGCTGCCCATCAAAAGTTTAAGTATTCCGCAAGGAACAGTGCGACATATAATTTCGCAGTTTAAAAAAACTGGGAATATTGAGGCAAAAGTTAAAACTGGCCGTCCTTCGAAGGTCACAAAAAGGGATCACCGTGCTCTACGGGCACTTATTAAAGAAGATCGCCGCGCCTCCTCACGAGAATTGGCTGTCAAATGGGCAGATGCCATTGGTACACCAATTTCAAAAGATAGTTGTTTGAGAAACATGAAAAAAATGGGATATGGGTTCTATAAAGTAAGTTTTATAAACATACAAAATCCAAACTTGTTTCCTTTTTTACTCTAGGCGAAGGAAAAGCCTCTTCTCACGCTAAAACAAAAGCGTGCCCGATTTTTATGGGCAAAAGAACACAAAGACTGGGTTCAACGTCAATGGGACACAATTATATGGAGTGATGAATCGAAGTTTGAGGTATGTGTTAGCGATACACGGAGTAAAGTGATCCGAATGCCAGGGGAAGAATATCACAGAGACTGCCTTAAGAGAAAGGTCAAATTTCCGGCATCTGTGATGGTATGGGGATGCATGTCCTCCCAAGGAGTTGGACGTAATGTAACTGTTAGAGGAGTTGGACTGTAATGGCGTGGTTACAAGAAAGAAATATCTCTGTATTGAAGTGGCCTTCGAGCAGCCCTGACCTATCACCAATCGAAATCCTCTGGCATCAAATCAAAAAAGCACTTCGATCTACTCCAGTCCGCACCATTCCCGAATTAAAGAATAAAATCCGGGAAATTTGGAATAATTTTTCACCAGATTATTGCAAAACATTAGTAAGCACCATGCCAAAGCGAATTGATGCAGTTTTAAAACGAAAAGGTGACTGCACTCAGTGGTAACTTTTAGTAAATTTTGGTCCAACTGATATGCGCCAGACCTAATTTTAGTTTTGTTTTTTTTTTGTGGTTATTGTAATTAGAATACGTATTAAATATTATTTATTAGTTGTTAACACTACCAGGTATTAAATATACTTAGTTTTCTTTCTTAAAGTTATTTTAATTTAATAAATTTTAATGTAGAAAAATAAAATAGTATTGCATATTGCTTTGGTCCAATTCATATGCGACTGGGCTCGTATATACCTCAGTACGTTTTTGGACATGGTCAGTCAGACATAGCTTTACCACGTGCTCGCTATTTCGAAGATATACATGTTGAAATAATTGTCAACGAGGCCAGACCTTTGAATATTGTTTATAAGGAGGTATTGCAGTAAATGTTAAAATTGTAGAAATATAACGACAAATCTTTGGCAACTAGTCCACTATTTCTAATGAAAACCCAAAGTAAACCCGATTGTCCTCACACAGCAAACGTTGTATAATAAATAATCTTTTGACCATTATGTATTGACGGAATTTCCCTAGTATGTGCTTTATTAAGTTTAAATGTGATTCATATTCAGATAACAATAAAGAAAAACAAGAATGAAAACAAAAGAATGTAAAAACAATTTAAGAAAATATTGGTAATTTTCTGATGAACAACTGTAGAACAATTAAAGGCCACAGTGTGTGTTTGTGTAAAATCCTTCCATCTTATAAGCAGCAAACTTTTTTACTTTGTTCCATTTTTCCCAACAAGTGTCAATTTCTTCCGTATTGCTACGTAGGAGGATCATGACTCTCTTTCATTCCTGGACTGGTTTCTGGTGTCCATCCCTTAGTTTGGAGAAGGGTGGATGCAGAAGACTGCACTCTATCGTGGACATAGACACTATAGACAGTCTAGTCAGGTCTATTCCGTCATTGGCCCCATAACCCTGGCCTATAAAATACCTTGTCGCCAGATAGTCTCTTGGTGTAGTAAAAACTGTGGATCACTACTTTGGACGTTTTTTAGTGTAGATTATGCCAGTTCAGCACATATGATATTTTATTTCCCCCTTCTATGTAAATGACACTTTACAGGCCTTTATGTAACTAAGTAAATGAGTAATTACAGCCACAGCCCTGTAAAACTTTACGGGCTCCTAAAAGAGACCTGTAAAATTTTACAATGCTCATCAACAAAATGCTATGGCAACTAATGTGTTGCTTAACCACAACACCATGGCAACACCTAGCTATAAATTGTGCTACCGCCTTTGATTCCGAAATGTCCTTTTTATAAAAATATACAATTCATAAAAAAATGCTGGTGAAGGTGGAAATAAAAGTTTGTACGCGACACACTTTGCAATTAATCGTTACTGGGCTCGATGGATTATGGAGGCTCGCTCTTTCGTCGCTCGCCCCACCAACTTCCCAGCTCGCCCGTAAAGATTAATTTACAAAGCTTGGCACGTAAATAACTATTACGGAAAAGTTGAGTAATCTTTTGACATTTTAATCTCTAATGTGACTCTTAGACCACAATCACTATCATGATGGTTTATTATTACAGTCATTTAGCACTGATCTTTATCACTATTTAAAAAATCAGTGGGCAATTTTCTTTTAAATCTGGTATTTCAAGTTTGGCACCGATGAATGGTAAAATAAAATCTTTTGGCTAGTTTTGCATGGAATATGCCGAAAATCAAGAAAATTATTTTCTATCGAAAAGGCCGTATCAAGTTTTTTTTTGTACGAACGATAGTTTTCGAGAAATCGGCCATTTAAACTGTAAATAACGTATTTTTGGGTATTAAGGGTACTCTATTCCACACCAGTCTTGAGGTTCAATACAAGGTGCGTTTTTTAAGTGGTCCCTTGCAAAATTACATTTTTTTTGTAATTTTGGTTTCATATCGCAAAATCGTTTTCTCCATATTCTGCTTCATTGTTATTTTTCTCATCTTCCATTTGCATCTTATTGTTACTTCTATTTTTGGTAGAGACTTTTATTTTATCATTCTAAGCATATTCTGAAAAGTCATAATAATTTTTCCTAGTGTTACTCCTGTTACACACTTTGAAAGAGCTGCATTATTGATTTTTGGCGGACATCTCCGTTCTTATTGATCCTACGAGCCTACGATAAAATCATGCAAGAAAATTATCCTCTATCGAAAAGGTCGTATCAACTTCTAGCATAGTTTTACTTAATCAGAGGTTTAGGCTTTTTATGTCTATTCTTACCAAACTATTTTTGTTGATGATAGGGTAGAAGATAGTCAGTATTTGATTGCACTATCTTTTGGTTACCAAGGAATGAGTGTATCTTTGTTAGTAATGTTTGGCGGGTCCGTAAGTCGGCGAATATTTAAAGGTTTTGTTACGAATTTGTTAGGGTTAATTTTTATACACCATTTTTTAAATCATAAATTTAGGTCGTCCGCTAGCTTTTTTTGGAAGTTGATTGCTGCTTCGTTAATGATATAATCTTATAATCATAATGTCATGATTGCTGTGCCATCAGCATACATGGCTATGCAAATTGTGCATCAGCTACTCTAGACGTTCCTGCTTTGCTCTACAGGTTTCGCCAGCCCTTAAGTTTGGTTGGTGAACCCAAGCACAGATACCGGTACCGGCTAAGCCAACTAAGGTTATCCTGATCATCTTAAGGATGTTGATAAGAACTATAGCCTCTGACATCCAAGACAGCTTCAGGTAGAATCGCACAAAAGTCCTGATATTACTTGTGCAAAAGTTTGTATAAGGGGGAAGGGGGAAAATTAACTTTTTCCCAGTTATCTCGAAAACTATCAGATTTTCGAAAAAGTGAGCTTAAATCACTGAAAAGGTTAGTTATACGAAGAAAAGTCATAGAACTTTTTTTGTAGTACGTTTCACGAGCAGCAAATTTCATAGTAACCTATTAACCTAACCTAATAAGTTTTCGAGATAACTGGAAAATAGTAAATTCCCCCCTATACATTTTTACAAATTTTGCAAACGCGATATGCATCAGCACTTTTAAGAGCGTGTTTACAACCTCAAAATAAAGTTGCATACAAAATCTGGCCTGTTGGGACTTTTCGAAAAGTTTCGTCATTTTTCGACTTAATTTTTCTGGCCTAACGCTCTTTTGAAAAACATTGGTAATCCGCGGAAAGTTCAGCAAAATTACGAAAAAGATTCAATGGAAACCTGCGTAGCTTTTTAAAGTAAGATAAGTAAAAAAATACGGCGAGTATTTTCGTAGTCTGTCAAGAATTTTTGTAATTAAAAGTTCTCCGCGTTTTAGAGAACTTAAGCGAACTTCTGGGTTACATCAATTATATAAAACTCGTAGAAACTCTAGAATTCTATAAAACTCAATTAATGAAAATGTTATAAAATTACTACAACTCTGCTTTTCTAATTAACAATGAAGTACAGGAGAACTTTTCTACGTTTTTCATAAGGCGAAGCAATTTCCCTTGGATCTTGGAACTTATCTCCAATAATTAGAACTAGTACAGCAGTGTACTGCACAGAAGACAGTGGTGTGAGTAGAGTGCTTCAATTATTCAAAGCAACTTATTTTGTCTTGAACAATAAAATGTATCTTAATGAAGTTCGAAGTCATGTTAGCTCTATACATAAATCCTGTACATGATTTGACTGCAGTTATTGTTTACTGTTGAATGATTTAAGATTAATCTTTCGGGCAACCGTTTTACCATAATCTTGTGACAGCATTTTTGTTTTAACTGCGGATTTTGGTTTCTATCAAACAAAAATAATCGTGATCAAAGTTAACCTTTGACAAACCATCGGTACCAAGATTTATGCAGTTATTGAATTAACTACAATTGGCATCTATCAAAAGAACGATCTAGTTCAAAACACAACCAGTTGAAATACAGTATACCCCCACCATACCGGGATTCGCCTGGCATATTTTTAGTTCCTTTGACTGAATCATAATAAAGGTATTTTACAGTGAGTACAAGTCTCATTTCAATTTTTTTGTATTAGAAACACAAAGGCATAGAATAAATTATCTTCTACCCAACCCCAAACAGGACGAATTTCTTCTAAACTACAATATTTTAGCATATAAGTTAAATTCTAAGCTGAAATGGGTGGCTATTAAAGGACCTGATATTAGAAGTATCCTACTTTGTGTAAATCAACACGTAGACGTTAAAAATAATAAATCTTTTCTTGCCCACAATTACATGGGGCTTTTTTCGGGAGAAAATAGATACAGTGCCTAAAAGAATGTTCGCACAGAAACACAAGCAAAATAAAAAACACAGAGAAGGAGAGAGGCACAAAAACTCAACATGCGATCCTGGCCAGAGGTGAATCTGAAGTTGAGTTCTCTTATGGTTTCCGGAAGTCGTTCTTTGTCATTAACTTTTGTGTTAAGAAATTCTTCTGAAAATGACATTAACCTTAATTTTTTAGATTGCAGATCGAGCGTGCGTTATTGCCCATATATCAGATTAGATATTGCTTACGGGTGGCTGGAGCCAGGGTCATCAAAATCAGTGGCTAGTAAATGCAAACATTGACGTATCCAGCGAATGTGAGCATTATTCGCGATGTTATACGAAATTGTATACTATTCTTTGGGGCAAAGTTAATATTTGCATTAAGAACAATCTCAAATACAAGTAATAATTGACTAACATAAATAGCATCCTCTAGTTCTCAAACAATTGCACATATTTTGGTTTGATCAACCAGTTCTTGATAGCCGTCTTTATAAACCGTCATTAAACCTCATACATTGCGATAGAGCAAATTTTCTTGACGTGAAGTGTGCCCTTGGCAGCAGTTTTGCACACCTTATAGCCTAGTAAAGTCGGTCCTGACCTTAAACGTTAATAATAATAATAAAAATAGTTACTACCACACATTGTCTGGAGAACCAGGCCCCAGAAGATATGGTGCTTGTGCAGGAGGCAGGGGCGATTATTATTATTCAGCAGGCCCACCGTACGGCTCCAGCCGACTTACAGATGGTATATCCAGATGTAACATTTGTGTTACAGATAAAAAAACTGTAGAAAACCGTAGCCGGATTTGCCGGCACCGGAATTCAATCCCGGTCCGCTTAGATGAGAGACCAGCACGCAAGCAGCTACACTACCAAGGTTAACTACGTTTAATTAATGATGAAAAAGTGGACTAATTTCAAAACTACAGAAATAATTAAGAGCTAGAGGACAATCGGACAAACCCTTGTCGGGAATCTTATTGTTAAGCTGGCTTGATAAAATCAAACAAACACGAAAGTGAGGAATGCACAAGAAATAAGAAGGAAAATACGTATAATTTTGCAAATTAATTAACCTAACTTCTTCGTAGTACTTGCAATCAGTCGAGCTGCATTGATAAGCGAAAATGCATCTCCGTCGTGATACGTGCAACTACCCGCATTATTAACATAATGTTCTAATCTCAAGCTTTCAATTTCAAGCGATCAATGGTTGATCAATCTTTGAACCACTGAACATATTATTATTGGTATTTATTAATTTTATTTATTCTTGATGTTACAATGTTAATTGTTAATGTTACTGTTGTTAAGACTTTCACGTATCGGCGTTTTGATTGGTTAATCTTATTAAAAATTTACAAGCAGTTATATACTCAATAAACCTTTCACGGGATGATTTTGTTTCAAATGTTATAACTTTTGATGTAATTATCAATTACCAATTATCAATTCAGTTGTAATTCATCCAAATGCTAATAAGTGCAAATTTAGAGCAATTTAATTTAGCTTTAATTTGATAGCAAAATCATTAAGTTGCGATGGGTATTTCAGGATTTTAATTCTTTTAAAGGTGGACTCTACTTCCCTGTAAAATGCATTGGATGGTCACGTGAACTTCTTACACTACGGCTCATACAATAAACTATACAACTAACATAATTTTCCAGTCAATCAGTATTGACTACGTAATCAGAAACTAAAATTATTTGGACGTCATCGGAATGACATAACATGACTGATAAGGTAACTAAAAATATTTATATTGTTGGTATAAGTAAGTGATATTTATTATTGAAATGTATTCAAATGTATAAAGATTCAATTAATCAAATTGAAGACAGATTTATGCAAAATAAATCGACTAAAATTTTTGATTTTCAATGTTTTGCATAATTCCAAAATTCCTTTAGAAAAATTCAGTTATACAATACATAATTATTGTTCTTTTTTTGTGACTTCTTGCACTAAGGCTTTTACAAATTTACCATAAACTATACAACTAATATAATTTTCCAGTCAATCAGTATTGACCACGTAATCAAAAACTAAAATTATTTAAACGCCACCGTAATGACGTAATATGACTAAAAAAGCGACTAAAAATATTTATATTATTTGTATAAGTAAGTGACATTTATTATTGAAATTTATTTAAATGTATAAAGATTCAATTAATCAAATTGGAGACAGATTTATGCAAAATAAATGGACTAAAATCGTGATTTTCAATGTTTTCGATAATTCCAAAATTCCTTCCGAGAAAATCAATTATACATAATTATTGTTCTTTTTTGCCACTTTTTACACTACGGCTCTTACAATAAACTATACAACTAACATAATTTTCTTGTCAATCAGTATTGACTGCGTAATCAAAAACTAAAATTATTTTAAAGCAGTAAGCCGTAATGACGAACGTGATTAAAAAAGTGACTAAAAATATTTATATTATTTGTATAAGTAAGTGATATTTACTCTTGAAATATATGCAAAATAAACCGACTAAAATTTTTGATTTTCAACGTTTTCCATAATTCCAAAGTTCCTTCCGAAAAAATCAGTTATACATAATTATTGTCCTTTTTGCGACTCTTCGCACTGCGGCTCTTACAAATTTACAATAAACTATACAGCTAATATAATTTTCCAGTCAATCAGTATTGACCACGTAATCAAAAACAAAAATTATTTGAACGCCATCGTAATGATATATAACATTACTAAAAACGTGACTAAAAATATTTATATATTTTTTTAGATAAGTAAGTGATATTTATTATTGAAATGTATTCAAATGTATAAAGATTCAATTAATCAAATTGGAGACAGATTTATGCAAAATAAATCGACTAAAATTTTTGATTTTCAATGTTTTGCATAATTCCAAAATTCCTTTAGAAAAATTCAGTTATACAATACATAATTATTGTTCTTTTTTTGTGACTTCTTGCACTAAGGCTTTTACAAATTTACCATAAACTATACAACTAATATAATTTTCCAGTCAATCAGTATTGACCACGTAATCAAAAACTAAAATTATTTAAACGCCACCGTAATGACGTAATATGACTAAAAAAGCGACTAAAAATATTTATATTATTTGTATAAGTAAGTGATATTTATTATTGAAATGTATTCAAATGTATAAAGATTCAATTAATCAAATTGGAGACAGATTTATGCAAAATAAATCGACTAAAATTTTTGATTTTCAATGTTTTCCATAATTTCAAAATTCCTTCCGAAAAAATCAGTTATACATTTATTATTGTCCTTGTTGCGACTTTTCGCACTACGTCTCTTACAAACTTACCATTGACTATACAACTAATAAAATCTTCCAGTCAATCAGTATTGGCCACGTAATCAAAAACTAAAATTATTTCAAATGTATAAACATTCAATTAATCAAATTGGAGATAGATTTATGTAAAATAAATCGACTAAAATTTTGATTTCCAATGTTTTCCATAATTCCAAAACTCCTTCCGAAAATGTCAGTTATGCATAATCATAATAATTAATGTCCTTTTTTTGTGGACTTTTTGCACTACGGCTACTACAAATTTACAATAAACTATACAACTAATATAATCTTCCATACAATCAGTATTGACCACGTACTTAATCAAAAACTAACTTTGAATGTCACCGTAATGGCATAACAGGACTAAAAAAATTACTAAAAATATTTATATTATTTGTATAAGTAAGTGATATTTATTATTGAAATTTATTGGAAGTTATTCTTATAAAAACGTCCGAATACGTCTGCTCCATGCAGTTTTAACCGTTATTCAATATTTGTTTAAGATTCAATTGATCGCATTGGAGAGAGAGAGAGAGTTATGAAAAATTAATTGACTAAAATTTTTATTTTCAATGATTTCCATAATTCGAAAATTTCCTCTGAAGAAAATCAGTTATGCATAATCATTGGCCTTTTTGCGACTTTTTGGCACTAGGGCTCTTACAAATTTACAATAAACTATACAGCTAGTAATATAATTTTCCAGTCAATCAGTAATGACCACGTAATCAAAAACTAACATTATTTGAACGCCATCGTAATGGCATAGAATGACTAAAAAAATGACTAAAAATATTTGTATTATTTGTATAAGTAAGTGATATTTTTTATTGAAATGTATTGGAAGTTATTCTTATAAAAACGTCGGAATACGTCTGCTCCATGTCACTTTTAACCGTTATTCAATATTTATTTAAGATTCAACTGTTCGAATTGCAAAAAGATTTATAAAAAATTAATCGATTAAAATTTTTATTTTCAATGTTTTCCATAATTCTAAAATTTCCTCTGAAAAAATTCAGTTATGCATAATCATTGGCCTTTTTGCGACTTTTTGGCACTACGGCTCCTTACAAATTTACAATAAACTATACAACTAGTAATATAATTTTCCAGTCAATCAGTAATGACCACGTAATCAAAAACTAACATTATTTGAACGCCATCGTAATGGCATAGAATGACTAAAAAAATGACTAAAAATATTTGTATTATTTGTATAAGTAAGTGATATTTTTTATTGAAATGTATTGGAAGTTATTCTTATAAAAACGTCGGAATACGTCTGCTCCATGTCACTTTTAACCGTTATTCAATATTTATTTAAGATTCAACTGATCGAATTGCAAAACGATTTATAAAAAATTAATCGACTAAAATTTTTATTTTCAATGTTTTCCATAATTCTAAAATTTCCTCTGAAAAAATTCAGTTATGCATAATCATTGGCCTTTTTGCGACTTTTTGGCACTACGGCTCTTACAAATTTACAATAAACTATACAGCTAGTAATATAATTTTCCAGTCAATCAGTAATGACCACGTAATCAAAAACTAACATTATTTGAACGCCATCGTAATGGCATAGAATGACTAAAAAAATGACTAAAAATATTTGTATTATTTGTATAAGTAAGTGATATTTTTTATTGAAATGTATTGGAAGTTATTCTTATAAAAACGTCGGAATACGTCTGCTCCATGTCACTTTTAACCGTTATTCAATATTTATTTAAGATTCAACTGATCGAATTGCAAAACGATTTATAAAAAATTAATCGATTAAAATTTTTATTTTCAATGTTTTCCATAATTCTAAAATTTCCTCTGAAAAAATTCAGTTATGCATAATCATTGGCCTTTTTGCGACTTTTTGGCACTACGGCTCCTTACAAATTTACAATAAACTATACAACTAGTAATATAATTTTCCAGTCAATCAGTAATGACCACGTAATCAAAAACTAACATTATTTGAACGCCATCGTAATGGCATAGAATGACTAAAAAAATGACTAAAAATATTTGTATTATTTGTATAAGTAAGTGATATTTTTTATTGAAATGTATTGGAAGTTATTCTTATAAAAACGTCGGAATACGTCTGCTCCATGTCACTTTTAACCGTTATTCAATATTTATTTAAGATTCAACTGATCGAATTGCAAAACGATTTATAAAAAATTAATCGATTAAAATTTTTATTTTCAATGTTTTCCATAATTCTAAAATTTCCTCTGAAAAAATTCAGTTATGCATAATCATTGGCCTTTTTGCGACTTTTTGGCACTAGGGCTCTTACAAATTTACAATAAACTATACAGCTAGTAATATAATTTTCCAGTCAATCAGTAATGACCACGTAATCAAAAACTAACATTATTTGAACGCCATCGTAATGGCATAGAATGACTAAAAAAATGACTAAAAATATTTGTATTATTTGTATAAGTAAGTGATATTTTTTATTGAAATGTATTGGAAGTTATTCTTATAAAAACGTCGGAATACGTCTGCTCCATGTCACTTTTAACCGTTATTCAATATTTATTTAAGATTCAACCGATCGAATTGCAAAACGATTTATAAAAAATTAATCGATTAAAATTTTTATTTTTAATGTTTTCCATAATTCTAAAATTTCCTCTGAAAAAATTCAGTTATGCATAATCATTGGCCTTTTTGCGACTTTTTGGCACTACGGCTCTTACAAATTTACAATAAACTATACAGCTAGTAATATAATTTTCCAGTCAATCAGTAATGACCACGTAATCAAAAACTAACATTATTTGAACGCTATCGTAATGGCATAGAATGACTAAAAAAATGACTAAAAATATTTGTATTATTTGTATAAGTAAGTGATATTTTTTATTGAAATGTATTGGAAGTTATTCTTATAAAAACGTCGGAATACGTCTGCTCCATGTCACTTTTAACCGTTATTCAATATTTATTTAAGATTCAACTGATCGAATTGCAAAAAGATTTATAAAAAATTAATCGACTAAAATTTTTATTTTCAATGTTTTCCATAATTCTAAAATTTCCTCTGAAAAAATTCAGTTATACATAATCATTGGCCTTTTTGCGACTTTTTGGCACTACGGCTCTTACAAATTTACAATAAACTATACAGCTAGTAATATAATTTTCCAGTCAATCAGTAATGACCACGTAATCAAAAACTAACATTATTTGAACGCCATCGTAATGGCATAGAATGACTAAAAAAATGACTAAAAATAATTGTATTATTTGTATAAGTGAGTGATATTTTTTATTGAAATGTATTGGAAGTTATTCTTATAAAAACGTCGGAATACGTCTGCTCCATGTCACTTTTAACCGTTATTCAATATTTATTTAAGATTCAACTGATAGAATTGCAAAAAGATTTATAAAAAATTAATCGATTAAAATTTTTATTTTCAATGTTTTCCATAATTCTAAAATTTCCTCTGAAAAAATTCAGTTATGCATAATCATTGGCCTTTTTGCGACTTTTTGGCACTACGGCTCTTACAAATTTACAATAAACTATACAGCTAGTAATATAATTTTCCAGTCAATCAGTAATGACCACGTAATCAAAAACTAACATTATTTGAACGCTATCGTAATGGCATAGAATGACTAAAAAAATGACTAAAAATATTTGTATTATTTGTATAAGTAAGTGATATTTTTTATTGAAATGTATTGGAAGTTATTCTTATAAAAACGTCGGAATACGTCTGCTCCATGTCACTTTTAACCGTTATTCAATATTTATTTAAGATTCAACTGATCGAATTGCAAAAAGATTTATAAAAAATTAATCGATTAAAATTTTTATTTTCAATGTTTTCCATAATTCTAAAATATCCTCTGAAAAAATTCAGTTATACATAATCATTGGCCTTTTTGCGACTTTTTGGCACTACGGCTCTTACAAATTTACAATAAACTATACAGCTAGTAATATAATTTTCCAGTCAATCAGTAATGACCACGTAATCAAAAACTAACATTATTTGAACGCCATCGTAATGGCATAGAATGACTAAAAAAAATGACTAAAAATATTTGTATTATTTGTATAAGTGAGTGATATTTTTTATTGAAATGTATTGGAAGTTATTCTTATAAAAACGTCGGAATACGTCTGCTCCATGTCACTTTTAACCGTTATTCAATATTTATTTAAGATTCAACTGATAGAATTGCAAAAAGATTTATAAAAAATTAATCGATTAAAATTTTTATTTTCAATGTTTTCCATAATTCTAAAATTTCCTCTGAAAAAATTCAGTTATGCATAATCATTGGCCTTTTTGCGACTTTTTGGCACTACGGCTCTTACAAATTTACAATAAACTATACAGCTAGTAATATAATTTTCCAGTCAATCAGTAATGACCACGTAATCAAAAACTAACATTATTTGAACGCTATCGTAATGGCATAGAATGACTAAAAAAATGACTAAAAATATTTGTATTATTTGTATAAGTAAGTGATATTTTTTATTGAAATGTATTGGAAGTTATTCTTATAAAAACGTCGGAATACGTCTGCTCCATGTCACTTTTAACCGTTATTCAATATTTATTTAAGATTCAACTGATCGAATTGCAAAAAGATTTATAAAAAATTAATCGATTAAAATTTTTATTTTCAATGTTTTCCATAATTCTAAAATATCCTCTGAAAAAATTCAGTTATACATAATCATTGGCCTTTTTGCGACTTTTTGGCACTACGGCTCTTACAAATTTACAATAAACTATACAGCTAGTAATATAATTTTCCAGTCAATCAGTAATGACCACGTAATCAAAAACTAACATTATTTGAACGCCATCGTAATGGCATAGAATGACTAAAAAAATGACTAAAAATATTTGTATTATTTGTATAAGTGAGTGATATTTTTTATTGAAATGTATTGGAAGTTATTCTTATAAAAACGTCGGAATACGTCTGCTCCATGTCACTTTTAACCGTTATTCAATATTTATTTAAGATTCAACTGATAGAATTGCAAAAAGATTTATAAAAAATTAATCGATTAAAATTTTTATTTTCAATGTTTTCCATAATTCTAAAATTTCCTCTGAAAAAATTCAGTTATGCATAATCATTGGCCTTTTTGCGACTTTTTGGCACTACGGCTCTTACAAATTTACAATAAACTATACAGCTAGTAATATAATTTTCCAGTCAATCAGTAATGACCACGTAATCAAAAACTAACATTATTTGAACGCTATCGTAATGGCATAGAATGACTAAAAAAATGACTAAAAATATTTGTATTATTTGTATAAGTAAGTGATATTTTTTATTGAAATGTATTGGAAGTTATTCTTATAAAAACGTCGGAATACGTCTGCTCCATGTCACTTTTAACCGTTATTCAATATTTATTTAAGATTCAACTGATCGAATTGCAAAAAGATTTATAAAAAATTAATCGATTAAAATTTTTATTTTCAATGTTTTCCATAATTCTAAAATATCCTCTGAAAAAATTCAGTTATACATAATCATTGGCCTTTTTGCGACTTTTTGGCACTACGGCTCTTACAAATTTACAATAAACTATACAGCTAGTAATATAATTTTCCAGTCAATCAGTAATGACCACGTAATCAAAAACTAACATTATTTGAACGCCATCGTAATGGCATAGAATGACTAAAAAAATGACTAAAAATATTTGTATTATTTGTATAAGTGAGTGATATTTTTTATTGAAATGTATTGGAAGTTATTCTTATAAAAACGTCGGAATACGTCTGCTCCATGTCACTTTTAACCGTTATTCAATATTTATTTAAGATTCAACTGATAGAATTGCAAAAAGATTTATAAAAAATTAATCGATTAAAATTTTTATTTTCAATGTTTTCCATAATTCTAAAATTTCCTCTGAAAAAATTCAGTTATGCATAATCATTGGCCTTTTTGCGACTTTTTGGCACTACGGCTCTTACAAATTTACAATAAACTATACAGCTAGTAATATAATTTTCCAGTCAATCAGTAATGACCACGTAATCAAAAACTAACATTATTTGAACGCTATCGTAATGGCATAGAATGACTAAAAAAATGACTAAAAATATTTGTATTATTTGTATAAGTGATATTTTTTATTGAAATGTATTGGAAGTTATTCTTATAAAAACGTCGGAATACGTCTGCTTCATGGCACTTTTAACCGTTATTCAATATTTATTTAATATTCAACTGATCGAATTGCAAAAAGATTTATAAAAAATTAATCGACTAAAATTTTTATTTTCAATGTTTTCCATAATTCTAAAATTTCCTCTGAAAAAATTCAGTTATACATAATCATTGGCCTTTTTGCGACTTTTTGGCACTACGGCTCTTACAAATTTACAATAAACTATACAACTAGTAATATAATTTTCCAGTCAATCAGTAATGACCACGTAATCAAAAACTAACATTATTTAGACGCCATCGTAATGGCATAGAATGACTAAAAAATTGACTAAAAATATTTGTATTATTTGTATAAGTAAGTGATATTTTTTATTGAAATGTATTGGAAGTTATTCTTATAAAAACGTCGGAATACGTCTGCTCCATGTCACTTTTAACCGTTATTCAATATTTATTTAAGATTCAACTGATCAAGTTGCAAAAAGATTTATAAAAAATTAATCGACTAAAATTTTTATTTTCAATGTTTTCCATAATTCTAAAATTTCTTCTGAAAAAATCAGTTATGCATAATCATTGGCCTTTTTGCGACTTTTTGGCACTACGGCTCTTACAAATTTACAATAAACTATACAGCTAGTAATATAATTTTCCAGTCAATCAGTAATGACCACGTAATCAAAAACTATCATTATTTGAACGCCATCGTAATGGCATAGATTGACTAAAAATATAACTAAATATATTTGTATTATTTGTATAAGTAAGTGATATTTATTATTGAAGTGTATTCGAAGTTAGTCTTATAAGAACGTGAGAATACGTCTGCGCCATGCACAGTTAATCGTTACTCAATATTTATTTAAAATTCAATTCAATTCAATCATGTATACGTAAATTAAACCTACTAAAACTTAGATTTTTAATAATTTCCATAATTCTAAAATTCCTTCTGAAAAAATCATTTATACATAATTATTGTCCGTTGTTACACAGTTACGTGTACGATAAATTTATAATTATGTAACAGTTTGTTAATATACAATGTATGTAAACTTGTCCATTTAAAATTTATGCATTTATGTTTCTTCTTAGTCTCATATTTTATAGTTTGCCATCAAGGGTAATAACTCGGTTAATTAAAGCTTAACTATTAATAAAATGTTATTTACATCGCGCAAAAACATTTTTAAATCGCCGTTTATCGCTATTAATTAATCAATAATTTAAAAAGTGCTAAAATGTAAAAATAATTGTGTCAATAAGAACATTATGTAATATATCAGCAGCAGCAACAATTCGAATTGACATGTGGGTGTAACAATGTAAATAAAACTCGTAAACATACCGATATGTGGTAACTAGTAATACATTTTATAACTTTTGTAAATTTATCGAATAATAAGCCTTGCTCCAAATAGGTTATTATTTGTAATAAATATTTAATATCGCGCTTTATCAGAGAAAAGCAAACAAAATAAATAAAATATTTCACGTTTTAATAAAATGCTTCTGATGTTTCCAATTAATTGTATAGATCTCCCGATTTGTTACAAAAACTTTTCAATTTAATCTTGAGAGACGAATGATGAAAAAACTTGTAATTCGAGTTATAAGAGCATTAAAGTTTAAAAAAATGAGTGTATATAATAAGAGATGGAAAAAGTATTTAGGGGGGATTTTTAGGAGGTTCGTAAAACACAAGGCCGCGCGTTTTAAAGGCATCCAATTAACAGTAACTCCAAAAAAAAAGAAATGTGAACGAAAGGGTCAAAGCAGCAATTCCCAGCAACACCACAAGAGAAGAAGAGTTGCTACCTGGCAAACAGAGCAGCAGAGAGAAGAGAAAAGAACGGCTCGAAATCAAAAAACCAAATCGGTTTTATTTGATTCCCGAAAACGAGTTACCCAAATCGAATGCAGTCAGCTATCGGTCTCTTATTTATAAGCTTGCTTTGACGGTGGGTGGCCGAATAAGCTATGCTGACAGATGAAAAGTATCCACAGATCAACGATTGGATAACCCGAATCCGGTAGCCAATTGGCCCGACGCGCTATGGCCGCTTAAAAATATGTACATTCCTATAACCCCAAAAAACCGAAAGACAATAAAATTCGGGTTGTTATCAACGGTGTCCTACGACACCTGCATCGGTCTTCTCTTCCCTTTTAGTCGTTTGCTTAGTAGGTATCAATTAAAAGAAAAAAAATTAAAAGGACATAGTATACAATAACGAATTACCATCAACAACCTGCAGCTTGCTGCACACCAGCTCCCTTAAAACATTTATAATGAAATCGCCTCTGTAAATTTACTGATTGTGATACCACAGGTGACTCTTCTTGGTAGTAGTTCAATGTTGGCTTGTGTGTGCTTTATCGTTATCTTTATCTCTATCTTACACCACAAAGAACCTACTAAGCTTCTTGAAGGTGAGGAAAGAAGCTTTGTGTTAATAGGAGGAAATTAAATGTATCCAATTCACTTCTTGTGTGTTTGTCGATGGTCTGAAGCCTTTCAAATTAATTAGGCACTGCTATGATTTTGACACTCTGTATATGACATCATAATGTAATGGTTGACTCTCTTCTAGAACCCGTATCTTACAGATATTATTTAAGAATATTATGTACACCCTTATATTTACAGTCTCTATATGTGTGTCCGAATCATGAAGGTACGAAAAATCGAAATTACCTTTTCCGTCCTTCTCTGAAAAAAGTTTTCTGAACCCTTAGCAGCAATTTCAGAAAATTTCTGAAAGATAAGTTTATTCTTCACTTTGTTACATTTTGAAACATTTTAATACTGTTTAATTAATAGCACATTTGGTTTTATGCATTTTAAATAAATGACTCACAATGAGTTAGTTGAGTAAACTGTTTTATGACATAATTCTAAATAAACAACATTATTGAAACCCTTTGTAATAAATCACAAGCATAAAATAGAAATGATGAAAATTTACTAGCAAGTGATATATATGTGCGTACATATGATACATTCTACAAAAATATAAATTTTTATATTATCTACACAGCCGTTAGATTCATATCCAGAGGTGCTACTTAAAGCTTGAAGCCCTTGACGAATCACAATTCATCCCTTCTCCTCATCATTGAATATTACTTAAAGCCTACTAACTGCATTTTGATGGAGTTAACAATTCCCATTACTCAAGACCATGATCTTGACAGTTACTCTAATATCAATCATTCAAATTGGGAGACGCCTGTTAGCACCTTTTATTCATTTTTAGAGGTATAATTAAGCAAATCGTGTTAAAATCCTCATATAATTGGATGTTTACGTGGACATAGAAGAAACTAGCTTAAAAAACAGGTAGGCTCAGTTCTAATTGATCCGTCAGTTTGAAACGTAGGGCTGCGATTTGCAGATCGAAGACTTGAGAGAGCTGGTCGAGTATGGTTTTCTTTATATATTTGAATAGATCACGTGGAGTGCTTTAAAATGATACCACGCACAGTTATTTTGTCTAGATAAACCGCGATATTGTCAAAAGACGCGTAGACTGAGTCAACGTGGTGACACATCCAGAAATATTTATTTTCCCAACAGGACACATGCCGATATTGCCAATCCATTACCCCTGAGTATGGGGAGTGAGGGGAGCGTTGCGCATACGATGCATTGCGCAATAGGCGAATTGTACTCCATGCTGTTTACGAACATGTTAACACGATGACTGTTCGGCGCATATTTCCAACGACACAATGATTTCAATTGGAACGTATCCGCGTAGTTAGACATATTCCTACGTCAAAAGGTTCAATTCTTATAATTAACATCTGATAAGGGAGTGATGCGAGAAGGCACATAGCCTCTCACTCAAGACAACTTCACCTGAAAGGGTACATAGCGGGGATCTATAACGTGTAAACGAAGCGCTGTCGAGGGCACACCAACCCTATAGTTTGGTAGATCGAGGGTGGCAAAACCATTAAAAAACCAAGTCCTGCCACATTTGAGGTTGGATTCGATCGGGCAGTAGTCCTCGATTCTATAGAATTGGGGGATAGTCCGAAGCTGGACGAGCTACAATCTCCTAGGAGAGAGTGCCGACGGGTGAGCACGTTTATCGCTCCGGTACTAGCCTGGAAAGCTATTAGAGGATGGATATTAACCTCACTCCTCACTCACTGGTAGCACTCACATCTTTGATAGTCGCGCGCTAATAGAGCGTAACTCAATTCATGTCTAAAAGACGGAAAAGAACACCCGAACGTTCATAAATATAAAGTAACAAAACACAGCCAAATCAACTACGGCCTATTATAAATTATAAGGCGATAGGCTATAAGTCACTGTTAGAGTGAACTCACTCGTCCGAAGATCACTCTGTTTTATATCCAAAAGATTGTCTTTAGGATTCCTATGCAGCGAAGTAGGGCGGTGAAATTTATTCGCCAGATCAGTTAGTCACACCAAAAAAAAATAACATCTGATGTTTTGGAAATAACTAATCCCTGGATTTCAAGACAATTTCGGCAAATTTAATATACGACACAAATTGTTATTAAGAAAAAAGTACATAAAAAGTTTTTGAATGAAACTTTGGGTACTTAAATGTAGTTAGAAAGGTAGACAGTCAGATTAAAACAGTTGAATTATTTAGCTTCAACCTTCTCAAGACTTTACAACATTCTTATCTCTGGTTTGTTGAAATTCCACTACTAAGAATAATTTCTCTTTGATTCAGGTTGTTTTAAGGGACTTCAAATCATGCTATGAACAATTGAAAATAAGTAACATAGTGGAGTTCTTGTAGCCCATAGCTTCAAGGCAACGTACATCGGTTTATGAGTTTGCTTGATATCATTGCTATTTGTACTTGCCAATTATTCTTGATACTTCATCTTCTATCTCACTAGTTTAGATGCTGGTTCTAGCATATGCAGTAAACTGTTATGCCCAAGAGAAATATTCATTAGAATTCTATAAATTGCTAAGAATTATGGCGATCAGTAACAATCTGTTTATTATCTTTATTTATTTCATGAATCTGTTTAAAGTTTAAAAATATAGATTCCAAGAGAGTTACGTGGAACACCTGTCATAAGACTTAATCTTCACGTTCCTTCCAAGAGGAAGTAATTGAGATACGCTTAATGAGCACGCATTTGCTTAACAAATGCTACCAGTTTCTCACTGGTTGGAGCAAGGTTGCCTATCCACCCTCTTCCAGCTCTCCAGCCTAGTACCGGAGCTAGAAACGTGCTCACCCTAACTAACCTGCCCTATACATGAGGGTCCGAGTTCCTCGTACAGCATTAAGACTATTCCCCAGGTTAGGTACATCAGAACTAGCCCCCCTCTTTCATACGCAGCCATGTTCCTTCACCCAGCCTTTTGTATGGGGTCACTACCCGAACGAATCCAACCTTAAATGTGGCGGGACTAGGTTTTTAAAAGGTTTTGCCACCCCGATCTTCCAGTTACAGGCCTGGTGTGCCTGTTTTACAAGTTTACAAATACAGTAAAACCTCACTATTAGAGACACTCTTGTGACCGGTCTATGGTGTATTATAAGTATCTAGATGTCTCTTATACCAGGGTTGATCGCCAATCTCCAAATGCTTTCTTTTGATTTCATTGTATGATACATAATATTCTCAGCGATTTTCCTTAATTCCAAGGATTTCCATGTTTACACTTTTTGCTTTTTCCCGCACCGTAAATTGATTTCGATGTGATGGCTTGGTAAGTTTTCTGTACAAATATTGTGACAAACTAAAGACTTGTAGGATTATCTCCGTTTGTAGAATCCTCCCTTTATCTAGTGTGTAATAAAAAATATAATTTCCTTTAAGAGAAGTCAATAAGGAAGAAACTGTCCTTAAGAATGGGTTATGTTTATGAAGAAGATTATGTGTAAAATCCCAAATGCGTCTATGCTATATAGAGAACCAAGTTTTTACCTGGAACTGTCCTTAATAATAATGGGGTGTTTTCGTAATGATATTTACTGACATTTTTGTGCCCACGTCTTTTATATCGAGTGTCTTTAATATCGAGGTGTCTATAAATACATTTTGAATGGCAATAAGTGAGAACCGGTCCAAAACTGTCTCTAATACAGAGATGTCTACAATATTTAGGTGTCTTTAAGGCGAGGTTTTACTATTTTACATATAAAAGAGAAATATTATAATTCTTGGGATTTTAAACATGATTTAGAACGCATAATAACGTTTCCTAGCGATTATGAGGGTCTCTAACAGTGAAAACCTTCTCATCTACTAGCCTCGTTCGATTTCTCATAAGCCGTTTACGAAAATTGAAATATAAATGACAATGACAAAGATGGTAAGCTGATCAATTTGATTCAGTTTTTGTAAACGACTATCTATAGTGTCAGATTTCTCAAAAAACATCTTATATGTGGTCTCTTACCGTATACTGGTTAAAACAATATACCACTATAAAATTCCTAAACCTAACCTTTTTGGCGTTAACCAATAAGCCGAATAAATGTTACATACTTCATAACATTTCTCATTATATCATGGTCAAAATAATTGGAGTTGTGGATTCAGAAGTGGACATAAACAAATTTAACATATCTTGAATATGTCTTAAAATTTACATCGTGCTCAACAATACATAATCACTTAAGACATCTCTCTTGGAGATTGGGCTCGTTATTTTCGTAACATCGCTGTTTCGGTTTTTCGGAACAAATAGTTTTCTGCAGCTTTTGCCATCAACTTCTCTTCGTTAACAGTTTTTGACTTCCAGCGCAGTGAAGTGGAGATAATCTTGAAAAAAATGACGTCCAAAACCGGTTTTTTCGTAATATCTCTTTTTCGCATGGTACTTCGATCAAAATAGCTAAAATGTTAAACAAATGATTTCTTATAAGTTTTGTTTTAATTTTTTTTCATTACTGAAATAGTTTCTGACTTACAGCGTGACTTTACCATTGAAGTGGGATAAAATCTTAAAAAGAACGACGATTATTTACGAAAGAAGAGTATCTCGCCTCTGTCGGATGACACACAACTTCGAATCACCAGCATAGAAGTTGTGAATGATGCATACCTTCCTTATAGAGTAGCATAACATCGAAGTTTACTTTTGAGTGGATTTGTGCTAGTTGAAGCAGTACGTTGAACGACATCTTCTAAAAAAACAGAGAGTTTAGACCGACTATATCAATCAAGAAATATCCACGAAAATTATTTTCGATGCAACAGTTACGACCGTTTCACAAGAGAAATTCCTGTCTAACGAAAAGAACAATAAGTTCGAACACCAAATTTTTCGGTTAAGTAGGCTGATATTTTAATCAACACAGCGATCAAGATGTCTCAAGCACACAATACTGTTGTCGTCGTAAGTGAAGACATAGATTTTCTAGTTTTATTAAGGAGGTTAGCAAGATAGTTTTGAAATATTTATTTTCGAGGAAATATTTCTATTTTTTTACACAACTGTACTCTCTTCAAAATTTCCAGCATGGAGAAGTAGCAGCAAATAAATAGCATAATGCTTGTTCGAGCCTTTAGTGGTTGGGACTCAACGTCTGTTATCTTCTTCAATAATGGAAGAAAACAAATTTAACACTATTCTTAAGAAGAATCCTCACTTAAACAGTGTTGTGGAAATATTCAGGAAGCCTGACGTGAACGTGGAAGTTATTACTACAGTCGGAGTAACTCTTTCTGGTGGCATTATACGGAGACAACAAAGCAAATGAGTTCAATTGACTGAGATATCAGCGTTTTGCGAAGTCTGCAGCGAAAAGTAAATTCAATCTTACTTCTGCCTTGGTCACTGATTTTGGAGGAATCTCTAAGTTAAGACTTGGTATAGCATTGACAAAAATCCACAGGAATGCTAAGGAGCTAGCTAATGATCCGCAAAGTGCTGTATAATCTGCGGTTATGGAAATTGGCAAATATGCGAAAACGTGCCGCAGATGATAAACGCGTTTGAAGAAGGCGGAGAAGTTTTGTCTGTAAAGACAAAACTATCGAATCGAGCGATAATTGCAGGATGGGGGAAGAAATAAACGTCAATAAACTGGATCATCAAAACGAACTACCGTTAGATTACAATATCTGCAAAGTAAAAGTTTTGTGATTAAGAAAACATTCCGCGCTTAACACTGTTTGCTGCTAACAATCGGAAAACACTGTTACTGAGAAGTTAAGACTGTTACCTCAGAGGTAAAAATTGGAGTATAGATTCTTGTAATGCTAATACCTCAATTCTCAAAACGGATAGGACAACATAGTATACCACTAAGGAGTTGAGAATTATTTGTAACACATGTGCAGAACCAGTGCTGGATTAATGCATAAGCCGACTAAGGGCGTGCTTAGGACCCCAGCCAGATGGGGCACCCAGCTATTGAACATTTCTTTTTTTCTCTTTAATTTATTTTTATCAATTTTGAATTAGAGAATAATACATTTTTATTCTTAATTTAATGTGTTTTAATATTTTATTTTCCTACATTCAGAAACAAAATGGAAACAACTTGAAACAATACCATGGGATTTATCATAAATAGTCAAGTCGGTTGATTGTCAATTGATCAGGAATAATCGGTTGATATAACTGATTTTTAAAATTATTTTTTATAATATGTGCACGAAAAGTGGCGCTTTTGATGCCTGCGGACCTAAAGCACTACTTTTTAGATCTAGGGCAAAAAGCGTCGTCCCTAGGGCAAAAGACGATATTTTTTGGCCTAGGGCCGCTTTGTATATAGAATACAGGTGAATGTAATTATAAAAATATAGATTAAAGACTTATTCTTTAGGTGGTCAGAAGGGATCCACAGTCGTCAGTGCTTAGGGCCCCTCTATAGATATAGGTCCGACCCTGTGTAGAACATATTCAATAAGCGTGCAGGACCGCATGCACGATTATATAGAGCTTGAGTTGCACTGTATTGCGTTTCTAAGTTATAAAATCCTGAAATCCATTAACACTGTATCCATTGTAAGCGCTCTGCATTACAGGGCAGTCACAGTCCACCGTTATGTATTTGTTTACATAGGTGATTTAAATTAGATACCCATAAAAATTACACTGGAAATACCGTCTGCAGTGTAGTATCCTTACAGTGCTAATTCATCAGAAGTAGCGTATAAAACTATCTTCACCTCAAAAAAACATATCGTTGTTAGACTAAAATGTACAGAACTACAAATTTGTAAGTATTTAGGGGCCGGTAAGTAGGTATTCATTTCTGATATTGATTCAATTAATCTTAACTGGAGATTAACTATTATCTACCATAGGTATGTTTATCAAGACAATTTATACATGATGATAAACTTTCAGATAAAAGTATCAGCCCTTTATAAGTGCCCTAAAGTATACATACCGATGATATGAATCAGATTAGAGATATGTTCTGAAAAGAAGGCCATCAATTTGGTAAGTTTCCAAATCACATTTGCCGTTTTGATTTGTTTGTTTGTTTTTGGGCGAGGAATCAGGATGGCGGAGCATCCTTCGTACCTCATGGCACCGATTGCTATGATCATTTCGCCGACCCTACTAGAATTTAGCCGAATCTGGGGGAATTCCACCACCAGTAGGGATCTTTAACGTGCCAAACATCACATTGACACGGGACCTACAGTTTAACTTCCTATCCGAGAAGAAGGCATGTTTTTAATTTTTCTCCGCTATGAAAAATTACCAGCTCGGCCGGGGATCGAACCTGCGATCTTTGGATTATGAATCAAACATGCAAACCACTAATCCACCGCGGCTGGCCGTTTTGGTTTCGTTTAATAAAAAAATCTTTGAAATATTATCAAATTTATAGTCGCCATAGCTCGAAAATTAAGGCACTCTCTCTTTCTTAAATGACCTTTTAAGGGCCATAGTATATACAGTAAAGATAGACACTTATGATGAATGAAAACAGGTCATAATTTTAATCGCTTTTTTTTTAATTTTACTTACGACCATAAGAAAGTATGTTCTAAAAACTACGCATGTTTATTCCCAAATTAATATACTCATTTTTAAGATTATGAATCATGTTTTGAGGCTATATTTCACGTATTATCATACGCGACTTAATTTCTTTTTTAGAGAATAAATATGCTTAGCTTCACGAGAAAGACTTATTTAGAGACAGCTAAAGAAACGAAACCGAAATGTTGAGTATTGACATTAGTTTCATTTGGGTAGAAAAAAGGTTTTTTCTACTCATGACATTGAAATCACTCATTTTGCAATCGATAACAATGGTTGAAATCGCATTTCAACCTCTAGAGGTTGAAATTATCGGACTACCGCGATTTTGAATTTCAAACTGTTCGACATTCAATTGCTGGCAAGAGAAATGTCACTTTAATGTCATGTTTTGTCACTTAAATGTAATTTTTTTTCTAAAGTGCATTAATTTACTAAAAATTCCAAGAAAAAATAGTATATGGAACGCGTGGCTGATAAAATTTCAAGTCTCGAGTTAGTCTTTTCAACTCGCTATCGCTCGTTGAAAAAACCAATCTCACCACTTGTCCCATAATATGCTATTTTCTACTCATGACATTGAAATCACTCATTTTGCAATCGGTAACAATGGTTGAAATCGCATTTCAACCTCTAGAGGTTGAAATTATCGGACTACCGCGATTTTGAATTTCAAACTGTTCGACATTCAATTGCTGACAAGAGAAATGTCACTTTAATGTCAAGTTTTGTCACTTAAATGTAATATTTTTTTCTAAAGTGCATTAATTTACTAAAAATTCGAAGCAAAAATAGTATATGGAACGCGTGGCTGATAAAATTTCAAGTCTCGAGTTACTCTTTTCAACTCGCTGTCGCTCGTTGAAAAAACCACTCTCAACGTTGAAATTTTATTTCAACCGCTTGTCCCATAATATACTATTTTCTACTCATGACATTGAAATCACTCATTTTGCAATCGGTAACAATGGTTGAAATCGCATATCAACCTCTAGAGGTTGAAATTATCGGACTACCGCGATTTTGAATTTCAAACTGTTCGACATTCAATTGCTGGCAAGAGAAATGTCACTTTAATGTCATGTTTTGTCACTTAAATGTAATTTTTTTTCTAAAGTGCATTAATTTACTAAAAATTCGAAGAAAAAATAGTATATGGAACGCGTGGCTGATAAAATTTCAAGTTTCGAGTTACTTTTTTCAACGAGTGACAGCGAGTTGAAAAAAACACTTTCAACGTTGAAATTTTATTTCAACCACTTGTCCCATAATATACTATTTTCTACTCATGACATTGAAATCACTCATTTTGCAATCGGTAGCAATGGTTGAAATCGCATTTCAACCTGTAGAGGTTGAAATTATCGGACTACCGCGATTTTGAATTTCAAACTGTTCGACATTCAATTGCTGACAAGAGAAATGTCATTTTAATGTCATGTTTTATCACTTAAATGTAATATTTTTTTGTAAAGTGCATTAATTTACTAAAAATTCGAAGCAAAAATAGTATATGGAACGCGTGGCTGATAAAATTTCAACGTCTCGAGTTACTTTTTTACGAGTTACTAAACCACTCTCAACGTTGAAATTTTATTTCAACCACTTGTCCCATAATATACTATTTTCTACTCATGACATTGAAATCACTCATTTTGCAATCGGTAACAATGGTTGAAATCGCATATCAACCTCTAGAGGTTGAGATTATCGGACTACCGCGATTTTGAATTTCAAACTGTTCGACATTCAAATGCTGACAAGAAAAATGTCACTTTAATGTCATGTTTTATCACTTAAATGTAATATTTTTTTTCTAAAGTGAATTAATTTACTAAAAATTCGAAGCAAAAATAGTATATGGAACGCGTGGCTGATAAAACTTCAACGTCTCGAGTTACTTTTTTACGAGTTACTAAACCACTCTCAACGTTGAAATTTTATTTCAACCACTTGTCCCATAATATACTATTTTCTACTCATGACATTGAAATCACTCATTTTGCAATCGGTAACAATGGTTGAAATCGCATATCAACCTCTAGAGGTTGAAATTATCGGACTACCGCGATTTTGAATTTCAAACTGTTCGACATTCAAATGCTGACAAGAGAAATGTCATTTTAATGTCATGTTTTATCACTTAAATGTAATATTTTTTTGTAAAGTGCATTAATTTACTAAAAATTCGAAGCAAAAATAGTATATGGAACGCGTGGCTGATAAAATTTCAACGTCTCGAGTTACTTTTTTACGAGTTACTAAACCACTCTCAACGTTGAAATTTTATTTCAACCACTTGTCCCATAATATACTATTTTCTACTCATGACATTGAAATCACTCATTTTGCAATCGGTAACAATGGTTGAAATCGCATATCAACCTCTAGAGGTTGAGATTATCGGACTACCGCGATTTTGAATTTCAAACTGTTCGACATTCAAATGCTGACAAGAAAAATGTCACTTTAATGTCATGTTTTATCACTTAAATGTAATATTTTTTTCTAAAGTGAATTAATTTACTAAAAATTCGAAGCAAAAATAGTATATGGAACGCGTGGCTGATAAAACTTCAACGTCTCGAGTTACTTTTTTACGAGTTACTAAACCACTCTCAACGTTGAAATTTTATTTCAACCACTTGTCCCATAATATACTATTTTCTACTCATGACATTGAAATCACTCATTTTGCAATCGGTAACAATGGTTGAAATCGCATATCAACCTCTAGAGGTTGAAATTATCGGACTACCGCGATTTTGAATTTCAAACTGTTCGACATTCAATTGCTGGCAAGAGAAATGTCACTTTAATGTCATGTTTTGTCACTTAAATGTAATATTTTTTTCTAAAGTGCATTAATTTACTAAAAATTCGAAGAAAAAATAGTATATGGAACGCGTGGCTGATAAAATTTCAACGTCTCGAGTTACTTTTTTACGAGTTACTAAACCACTCTCAACGTTGAAATTTTATTTCAACCACTTGTCCCATAGTATACTAATTTTTTACTGATATTAAGTTCTAATTATCAAATTATTTGTAGCATTAATTATAATTATTTTGTAGCAGTACGCTCCTCGAAAAAGCTACCCTTACCTTCTGTAGTTTGCTGAGGTAGCAATACAATGGACCTTAAGTGATTAGATCTAGACAGTTACTTCAAGAGTAAAATTTTAAACATATATATTCATAAAATACACGGTTGTTACCCCTTGTGTATAAAGCAAAAGAAATAGACTTGGACTATAATTTAAAAACCAAGTAGTTTATCTTATAACAAGGAAAGTAATAAAAATTCATGCTGCAACGATGCCATTTAAGGAGATAAGAGATATAAATGTATTCAGCGATCTTCTTGAAGTAAATGCATAAAAACACTACAATTTACCAGCAAAACAGAGTGATATTTTTAATTATTACCTTAAAACAAATAATAAGATCGCCAAGGAGAGCATTCGCAATCCATCGTCTCACGCTATAATTTTGCATAACTATCTCCCGTGGATCTTGCAGAACACCAACCTGTGGAACTACTTTATCTAATAACAATACCCACTCATTATAGTAGGTATTATTTACTCTATCCAATCTTAAGTAAATGTAAAGCTTATGTTCATGCAAATTTTTTACCGATAAAAACTTCCATGCTTTACGCTAAATCTATAAATTTCCGACGTGTCTCGCTTTACCTAACGTGGCAGCCGTCATTCCCATGGTTACCGGCAGCTCAGAGCAGGGTGACGCGTTTCCCGATTCCAATTTTCTTTTCCTTGGGCGGCCTTTGTGATGTGTTTGGGTGCTGTGAAAGAAGCCGGGTCCTGGCGATTCTCTACCTCTGAATACCATTTCCATTGGGTCGTAATAATCTAATAATTCGTAATGTGGCCTAAAAAATATCTTTGTTGAAATGTACATCTTATAAATAATACAGTAAGTTGTTAAAGCTCGGATTTATATAAATTATCAATGTTTGGATACTCCGATTTGTTATAAAGAGAATTTATTTATTTAAAAAAGTTAGAAGTTGTTGCAATTTATCTCTGTTTATTTTTTACAGATTTCTTCTGTAAGATATAAATAATAGCGGCAATAAAATGCATCCTTGTGTAACCCCAGATCAAATCAAAATATTTGTAGTTCTTATATTGCTGCAAATTTACCATAACTTAACATTTTTCCAGATCTAGTTCGGAATGTAGATATTACTCTTATCTTTTAACACCACGCACTGCATGCTGGATCATCGACTATTCTATTGGTACATTATCTAAATCAGGACTGACGAGTTTTGAGCTTTCAGTAGGATGCAAGATGGAAATAATGATAGCGGTGGTTACTTGAATGTTATTACAAACTATCATTAACAAAATCATCGACAACTAAATTTAAGAGCAGCAAACTGCTCAGCTCAGTTCAGAGAATAATTCCTATTAATACTGATAGGTACATCCCAACCTCTCACAACATGGACACGGATAAGTGAGTGACACATAGCAGCGAGCTCTGCAAAGCCCCCTAAAAATAAAACTTTTCATTTTTTTGTGTTATTCGTTTGCTCATTGTTAGTCTACAACAAAAAATTTCGTTTGTCCACCAATAGAAAAAAAGTTTCCGCGAGCCTTTTTTGTATTTTTGAATAAACGATTTATAAATCAAATATCAGATAATATATGGTTTGACTCAGCATGTGCCAGAGAAGTGTAATGGGTAACTCTTGCGAGCGTGGCTTGATGTTAGGTGATCTGGTAGCCATTTTTGTCGGTTTTCCGGTATTTTTAAAAATTCGACCTCTGTAAGTCCACACCAAAACTACCTATGTGATTGGACTTTGAAGCGTGGGTCCGAGGAGTACAATAAATGAGTCTGGTAGGCGTGGTTTCATATTGGTGGGTTTGATAAATTAATTGGTCAGTATGATTGTTTTTTTTATAGACTCGGCCGATGCATGTCTCATTGTTCCACACCCAAACCACGTATATAATTGAACAAAACATGAACCAAAAGGAGTATTGGGTGGTTCTGTAATTATTATTGAATAATATTTTATTAAATAAAGTGAAAAAACTGCTGAGCAGGCATATATGCTGAGGCTCCCAAAGTAGAGCTTTCCCCTGGGACAGTACGCCTATGTCTTTCAGACAGAAATATACGCCATACTACAGTGTGCGCGTGAAAACAATACTTATAGGAGCAAGCGGATCTATATTATATCAGACAGCCAGGCAGCTTTAAAGGCTTTATCAAGCACTAAAGCATCATCTAGACTAGTATGGGAATGCATCAACGAACTCAATGCACTGGCAGAACATAATACAGTGAAACTGTTATGGGCACCTAGGTATTGTGGTATCTACGGCAATGAGAAAGCCGATGAACTGGCTAGGCAGGGATCTAGTGAGGATTACATTGGCCCAGAACCTGCTTTAGGAATCCCACGAAGTGCTGTCCGAAGCTTGATCAAGGAGAGGAAACGCACTCATCATGGAATGTACTGGAAGAATCGACTAGGGCATAATCTCTGGAAAATTGGTAAATTCAATGGTGACCTTGCATGTAGGCTTTGTAGCAAGGAACCAGAAACAGTTTTACATATCCTATGCATGTGCGATGCCCTGTGCAGGAAAAGGCAACACATATTCGGGAGTTCGACCCCAGAACCGGAAGATTTTCGGGCACACCCTGTAAAGGACCTGTATCTGTTGATTCAGGGGATATCAATTACAGATAGGTTGTGAGTTTACTTATTAGGGTAATCACAATAAGCCATTGGCTGCAGTGAACATGGATCCATAAGGAAGACATCACACTCAATCTTAGAAAATTTGTATTTGTATACTACAAGATTAGAAATTTTGAATTCGTATACTATAACTTTGCCCACATTTTCCCACTGAATAAATTTATTTTGCTCAATTTAACAGTTATGACAAATGCACAAAGGAAAAAGATTTATATTTCCGATAGACATGTGTTTTCGCCATAACTTCGAATTTAATTGATAGATAAACAACCGGTAAACGAAATAGAAGAAAATTCGAGAATTTGAGAAAAGGTTCGGGAATATCGGAAAAGTAATTTTACATAATTAAAAAATGCAAAAAACTTCTTTTCTAAAATCAATTATTTTCTTTTTCCCAAGTTACGCCACTGAATTATAACAGCAGATACATTCTTCTCTTTCTTCTTTTTCTCACTTTTTTATCCCAAAATCTTTTTTTGTTTACAAAACCTTTTAAACGCCAGTCGTAGGTTTTACAAAAGATATTTTTCCTAAACATGATGATTCAGCTGAGCAAGATGAGTAAGTATGATTTCAGTAATTCGCTTGAAGTTTTATAAACAAAGTTTTAAATATATTCATCCATGCAAACCATTTTGCTACTTACTAGAAAAAGTGTCTGGTATTGCACCCACAACATTTATTATTTCTGGTACATTGAACAGTCATAAATAACTATCTCTGAACGTGTTTATGTGGAGTCGATTTCGTGTATGTACACAATAAGCACGTCATATGCACATTAAAAACGAGTTAATCGTCGCTACCAAACCTTGAAATGCAAAATTAACTCAAAGAATCACTAGAAATATATAGTAAAAGAATATACAAACGCATTTAAATGCTACATTTGAATTATAACACGCCACGCTCACCTAGCTCACCTAGTGCCTCAACGGGCGCATGCTTAGCCAACCATGTATGTGGTTTGTTATAAAGGGACAAAGATACTGACAAATTAATTTACCACGCCCAGTAAAATGAAACCACGCCTACCAGACCCATCTATTGCACTCTTGTGGTCAATATTGTATCCAACCGTACCGCTAAGTAGTCTCTGGGTTAATGCATTGCTCAAAGAACCGTCTCAGATATCAGATAAAGTGAATATAAAAAATTTATTCTTGTATTTTTATATAGGTGAAACAGGTGAACCGATTCAGATGAAGTTTTTGAGTATGAACGTTGATAAAACCAGTTTTTCTTTATTAGGAACATTTTCCATCATTTTAGGAATTCAAAGGATCTGAGGTTGTTCTTTGGCTGCAGATTATTAGTAAAATAAAAAGTAAAAAAATTAAAGCTGCTGAATATAGCGACGTTGTGGGGGATATTAATGAAAATTAATTTCTTAATCTCGAAAGCGAAAACTTCTCGTTAACAATCGAGCATGCTCAGATCATACCTTAGAATATATAACTGTAGGAAGGAGTGTAACTACCCGGCGCAATGAGCTTTAAAAGCGACGGATATGACGTCACACTGGCCGCCATTAGACACCATCTAAATCTGCTTTTCTTTCAAACTCCGACAAATACGAAGAAGGGAATTACATTTCATAAGTATTCTTTTGTTTAAAATATTAAATATACAATTTATATTCTAAAGATTAGTTTCAAAATACTATGTTTTAAATTTGAGGTTATGTAGTTTATGTGCGCATTTCGAGACAGTGAGAACCGCCAATGGAAATATCTCATTACAAAACTGGAAACACCTACTCCTCCATATTGAGACCCCATCCCGGTCGTTTTTGATAGATAATTATGTTCCTTCCTACAGTTTTATATTCTAAGGATCATACCTAAATTACAAATTGTCAAAGCCTCAAAAACAATTGCCACCAAAAAATTTTCGCTTCGTTTCCGAAGCTACAGAGTATACAGCCTATATTGGTGCTTAATGAAGTGACACCAAAAAAAAATGCACTTTCTAAATACAGTTTGGAAATGCCTCTTCTCATAGATGTAACATCTTGGTATTTATAGGCATCGTTTCTTGGTACCTTAAGCACCGAAGCAGCTTATGGCTCGATGAAACAAATAGGGTGAAGCTGTTGATAACTTATGCAATATAAAATTCAAAATTGGTATTGAAACTTTTACAACATGGTGGGTTAAGTGGCAGAGCAGCAATTATACGATGCTGAACTTCGCTCATTTACAAACTTCTCTGTATTTTTAGTGTTTTTATTTGTATCAGTTACTTTGTAAATAAAGTCATTTATTATTATTAATCTAGATTCGACATCGGTGCTGTATCAATAAATTTAGGGTTCGCGATTATTACTTAACTGACGACTTTTTTTCATAAAAATTTGTTACATGCTTTAATTTTTATAATGAAGAACGAAAATAAAATAACATGTTATTTTAGATAGAATGCGGTATAAAGAGATACCATAACATAATATAGATATATTACAAAAATAATACTAGATCATCATTTATGTATGATATAACTCTTCAAAAAGGGTAAAAAAATTAATTAAGAAACACTGACAAAAAATTCGGTATAAAGCTTAAATCAGCTATTACGGCACCTTATCACTTAAGGTAACTTAGCTCAGTAGCGTCGAAAACTCCAGGCGGTGTACATGTAACTGGCGCCGTTCTTTGAGCCACAGACCACAGCAAGTGCGACATAAAAAACTATTATCTGTTTATAAAAATTGCATTGGCCATGAATTGGCCTTGAGACAGTATTTTAATCCTATTTGGAAAACAAGTGTTGCGTATTGCTTTTGCTCACATGTATAATTTCTTTGTATCTCAATCATTTCAGAATAGTCCCCATGTAGAGAAGATATTTAATTATGTGCACTAATAAAACAGCCTTGGTACTGTAATGTCTAGCGTCCTCTAGCGAACTCCTGTTGCCGGCAGATCTGGTTAAGGTTTTCTGCAGTTTTCCTTAGCTGTCGGGCTGTTAGCTAAGTCGGCTGCAGCCGCACGTTAGGACTATGTAATAATTAAAAATCTCCTCCTCCCTCCCGCACAAGCTTATAGCTTCTGGGGCCTAGTTTCAGGTTATGGGTTGTAGCAATTATTATTATTATAATAAAACGGAAATGAATACACCATGAATGAATTGAAAAATTACTCCAAAATCGTAATCAATCTTACCAGCATGGTTATTAAGTGCGTGGATAATAATTAGTTAATACCTTATTATTTATTCTTTCTATTTTCTCGCTGTTGTTCGTGACTACTGTTTTTTAACATGAATAATGTTGTTGCAGCCAAAATTCATTCTTTCAAAACCCTTCCATCAAGAAACGCGAGAAGCTTCTTGGCCTTTTAGTCATGATGATTTAATATTTATAATTAATTATTCATCTATACATACATCCGAGCTTTAACTACAGTAATTAAAGTACAAAATTATTTTAAACAATTAATTGAAAAGAATAAAGAAAGTTAGAACGTAAGTATCAAAATATAACGCACCTGCAATAAATAAGTCTTTCCCTCATGCCAAAGTGGTCACCCTTGGAAAGCGGTACGCCGCAAGAAGTGCAAGAAAAACAATGAAGGTGGTAAACCGAGTCTCTTGCTCTCATAACCAGCTCGTTAGCTGAAATCCCAGCTTGGCATCGACCGCATCTTGTAACTGCAAACAATCTACAAAGTACGTAAATTCTTAAAATTCGGATTTTGTATAAATTTTCATATTTAAAGAAATTTACATATTTTCTCATTTTAGTTTTGAGAATGAGATTTTCTTAGTCTATAACCCATAAAATTTTAACAAAATGCGCAGAATTCAATATCAAGAGCCATGTAGGGCTATTTTGAAAACCACGTACTTCATTTTTCCGTCTGGTACTGTATGCAAAATAAGAATTAACTTAACTGAATATCAAGGTCCGTAGATGCAAAGCAAGCTTTGAAATATAGGTCATCTCATACACTTCCACTATGCAGTAGCGCGAAAATGGCGGAACATGTTAATTAACATGAAAACAGGAATAATCGACAACTGGACTTGTCTTCAGCTGGGTATTAAGCGTTAATCTAACATTTTAGAACGTAATGCGCCTCATATGACGATCGTGTCGGCTTCGATAGCAGCCGTATTGCAACTTTTACTGAGCGCGAAAATGGCGGCATTGCGATGACCTGTATTTCAAAGCTTGCTTTGCATCTACGGACATTGCGGAATATTAGAGTTACTACATCTAGTAAGCCAGGCCACGGTGGTAGATCAGAGTACCTCAACCGACGCCATATTGGGGCAAGAAGAAAGCGCGAAATTTAATATTGGAAAAATTTAAATCGTAAATTTGACATAATACAGGATTGGGGAGATCAGGATAAAAATTATGTAGAAACACATTTTAAACTAAACGTAGATTTAATGAATAAAATACAGATAACAATAATGAACAACTCGACACATTAAATTGTTATAAAACTAATATACACGCACAGTAATAAACAAAGTTTATTATAGGTTAGGTATAGTACGAGAGCTGGAAGCTAATAGTAAATTTTTCTTATCTTTTAAATTTAGCACTTAAATATAACAATTGAAGCTATACTTTATACTATCTTCTCTGGTAGTGCATACGCTATAAGCAAAATAAGTATGAAATATATTTTTATAAACTTAGAGAACACAAGTGCTGTTAAGTAAAACAACGAATTTTGTTCTTCGTCTGATAGCTTTTCCTTTTCCTGTTCAACTTTACCTTTTCCTATTCGATTACCAATTGGGATAGAGCTGTTCAAAATTTCTTGACAAAGCTCTTCCTTAACATTTTCATTAGATAGTGTGTTTCTTTAAATCGTTTTCTTTGTCAAGTTCTTTACAATACTGAACTGGAAAATAGAGAAAATGGAGAACTAGAAAGACTGTCAATAACGGAGTAACTACCCTTTCGTATTTCACTTTCAAACCAAGAGTGTGTCATCTAAGCGCAGATTTAAATTCCTGACAATCTGGAATTTGTTTTGTCTGCTTCTCCCTAAACCAAATAAGTTTTCCAAAACATTTTGACGAAGCCTACCCAACATCAAAAACTGAAAATCATTTCTTTCTAAAGATTCTTATTGTAAATTTAAAACAGTTTGAGTTGCTAGCAGAACAGCTAATTGGAATGGTTTCCATGAAACTGTCTCTTTTTCTTTGTTAACCATTTGGACTTTAATATTTATAAAAATTTCTGTGACATTATTTAAAAATTCTACGGTATCCTTGAAAAGTTGAACTCGATGACGTCGTCTGCGACGTGGTCGCGGAGGACCGTGTGTGGTGCCCATTAGAAGCAGTAAGAGTTTGTCGATGAGAGTTGCAATGAATTTTATGCCGCAATAAATGTCATTCTTGCATAATTATTATACACATAAAAAGGTTTAGTTGTTATATACTAAAAACTATGAAATATTCATTTTAAAGAATCAATAACAAGCTTTATTATTGTGTATTAGGGTAAAGTGGGGTATATTGTACCTTAGAACAGAAATCCATTGTGAATTTGGTAAAATATCTTCATTGACATATTAAATAATACATTTTATTTGTTACTTTTACAAATAATGCAAATAAGTCTTTTAGAAAATTTTACGTTTGTGCACGCCTCGTGAAACCATTTTTTTGCATGACATTACATTTGATCATGTCTTCTAAAGAAAAACCTTTGCAAATCTCACAGTACCATTCTGTTTCATTAATTTGTAATGTAAATTGTACCGGTACGATTTATCCAACCATACTGTGGTATAAAATACCCTACTCTGCTTCACCGGTTTAATTTTATATTCATGTAAAATGTTTTTGAGATTATGTTTGATCCAAATGTTAAAAATTACGAGAATTCTACGCTGAATACATTGACCAAAAATTAATTATGCGCACTTACCTTTTTAAATGCAAACTTCTTACAAGAATAATCGAAAAACTATGATGTCACTTTTACTGAAATTTCCACTTGACGCAAGTTTAACAGTAGAGATAGATACCCTGATGAAAATTGTCCAATAGGGGTTTTAAGGGGAACAGATTGATACCTATTTGTTTAACTCATATAAAGAAGACATTAAATACGATTTTTGAAGGTGGTATAATTTAAACGGCGGTACAACATACCCAACTTTATCCTAGTTATGTAACAATTTAATGAATCGTTTTGTTCATTATTGTTATCTGTATTTTATTCATTAAATCTACGTTTAGTTTAAAATGTGTTTCTACATAATTATCATCCTGATATCTCCAATCCTGTATTATGCCAAATTTACGATTTAAATTTTTCCAATATTAAATTTCGCGCATTTTTCTTGCCCCAATATGGCGTCGGTTGCGGTACTCTGATCTACTACCGTGGCCCAGCTTACTAGATGTAGTGACTCTACTGAATATAAATATAATGCGACATCTGTTCGATGCCAATGGCACTATAATTTAAAGCGACATTTTTGGATTAAAATTTTAATTTTTGTCAAATTTTTAGACTCATAGAGTACGACTTTGAATATTGCACCAAATCTTCAGACACGTAAACCAATTTTCAAAAAAAATTAATTTATACATTGTTGAGTATAAAACGTTTAAATAATTAAGACATATTTTTCATTTTTAGGCAGTTACCTATAAGTTTCTGAAGTTTTTAAATTGAAACTTGCATGTTAAGGAGCATTTACATTAGGAAAACCCTTGTTGCTAAAGTGAAGCACCTATGAAGCTCCGGCTATTTCATGTATATCTAACAGTGTGGGGACCATAAAACTTGCATGAAGTAGTTGCAGAGGCAGTACTTCACTCTAGCATCAAGATATAACCACTTGGTAGTCGAAGAAACATTTCCTGGTAAAGATTACCAGATATCCTTCTTAAAACTGCCATTTGGTAGTTACAAGAATTAAAAAATACAATACTAACAGAACTAACATCAACTGGCAAAGTGACATCATAAACTGTGTCTCTATCATGTCAACGATTCTCAACTAGGTTTTTTTCTAAAATCTAAAAAAAATTGTTCTCTAAACTAAAACACTTTTATCAAGGGCAATATTGTCGCTGTGGGTGCCATTTCTTGAGCAGTATTATCGGTTTTACGTCTAACTATAATTTTAGATTCATTATGTAAGATGCTATGCTAATATTTATATTAACAAGTAAATCTAATCACTACGCTAATTGATAATAGTTGTAAAGCGCAATATATAATTATGTCATTGAATATAATTATATTCAACCCCCCCCCCCTGTATAGTACCTGTGTAAACCAGTTCGATTCTGGCCCCGTATCCGTTTTTAATTCTAAGGGCCGATTTGTTCACCTCCTTACTTGTAACTTTATCTGCTAGTTAATTGTCTTGGATACAATTGTGGGAACAATTGTAACTACGTATAGCAATTAACTTCCACATAAATTTAAAAGGAGGTGAATAGATCGACCCTAAGTCTATTTTATCAATGGCCATTCCAGCGATCCAATGTTGCAGAAATTCGCAAATGTCAGTCTTCTAACCTCTCTGATACTGTTGGTGTACAGTGGTTGACAGTGTAGTACTTAGAATATGTTCTGTGTCATATTTATCGTTGACGATAAAATTCTGATAATGCGACCTGCTATAATATCGATGGAAGGAGGCATGTAAATCTTTTTTTAATGGAACCGTATGGAGAATCTCTACCGTATCAAAGAGCGACTTGTTAACCATCGCTTTCCTCAATTCGTGCGTTTACCTCATTTTAATGCGTACTGAAGCATCTGGTTTTTCACTCAAAATCGCTCTGAAGTTGTGTAAATAATTAAATATCTGCCCTCTCTCGCTGAGATGAAGCTCTTGCAGTTCTACTTAAGTTCCATAGCACTTGATCAATTGACCTCGTATTTATCGTATATACAATTAATTGTATTTCACCTATATTATCATTCAGCATGATGTCTAAAGGCGTCGGTTGGTGTCCTGTGTGTTCTTGGGATAGCTAGTCGTAAAGATCTTTATAGAAGGGGAAAATTGTTTTCTATCTTCTCCAAATCCTATTACAAAACTTTGTATTGGATCGACGTCACTCTGCTGATGTTAATCTCTTATCTTATTAACAATGGTTACCTCTAAGCATTCCATGATAAAAGTAGTTTTGAGTGTTGTAGTCTAGATTTTCAGTGCAGGTCCTCTGACGATCCCACTGCATCCAACAGCAATTAGTTCATAAACTACCAAAAAGAAAGCTACACCTTACTTTTAAAATAAACGGAGAAATTCAAGCAGTTACGAATACTTATGCAGAAAAGGCAGCATTAATTTAAATCGTGCAACAATGCATTATACGGTAACTTAAAAAAAGGTGAATAACTGGTTTGTTTATCAATCACAAACTAAAAGTGAAAAAAGAAGGATTTACAAATATTAGAAAAGGTAAAGGTACTGTTTGTATTTGTCTTGGTCCTAATGAAGTCCCTTCATCACCCCTCCGTATACCAACCTTGAACTGGTAAAGGTTTTGATTTTATAGATTCTCCGGTCCGTTGTTTACAACAAAAAAGCAGACGAAATTCGGAATTATAGGGTGAAAAGCTTAAAAAATATTCTAAAGTTAATAAACACAATAAGCAAGGCCCACGGAACAGCTGATCTAAGGCTTTAGTATAGTGAATTAGCAACTTATTAGTATTTCTAGTTTAACAAATACCTGGAATTGCCACAAAATGAATTTCCAGGCTACCACTAAAGGCACTGGAAAATAACTTTCACACACTTAAAATCCTAGATGAAGCCAAACTACTTCTCATAAAGCGTATAAAGACTAATATACACTTTAAGATAGTCAACTACAAGAAATAGTTTGAATAGGAAGTATTTATTTATATTAAATTTTACAGGAAACGGGAGAACCATAATCAACCAATAAATAATTCTAAATTAAGAAATTTCCATAACCAATTAGCCATTGAAATTAGCCAATTAGCCAATAAAATATTTTCTAATAAAATACTTCCATATAAGGTAAACATCTTTGATAACATTGTAAACATAGTGATGAAAACCCATTTAATGAAACTTGTAGGTTGAGGTAGTTATTCATTGTGAAATCGAATTGGGGGAAGACAAAAACAATTCTAACAGAGTTACATATGTAAATAATATAGTACTGTTTTCAGACAAGAACAGTCAACTAACTTACCTTTTTTTAAATGCAGTAGTTAAGATTAAGATACGCAAATAGATAAATAAATATCTAAAATAAACGCAAAAAATGCATAATTTCGATTAATAATGATGTCAAACTCTATTTTAATACCATAAGTATAATAGTGCTGAATAAGAGCAATTTCTGCCAAACCATGCACTCCATATTACTGAGAACGTTCAAAGCTTACAAAAAGATAAAAATACTCGATATTTTGGTCTATAATTGTCAAAGTAGGCGTTTTATTGCCTCACATGCAATTGTTCTTTTAAAACTTTGCTAAACCTATATTCATTATTGAAGGTGGTGTTTCTCTTTCTAATATAAAAATTCACATGTTGCTTGGGCTACTATCTGAATCCTAATAAAAAGTACTGTTAATCCTAAGAGAAAAAATAGTGTGTTATCCGAATTAAAAGTGACTTTGTCTGAATTGAAATCGTTGCAGTTGCAGACTGTGCCAACATGCACAGCAGAATCGACGTTATGTTAATTTCGGCAGTACCTGTCTCAAGCGAAACCCACATTAAATAAATAAATAAAATACCAAACTACTGCATGTACTTCACAATCCAAGCCAGCTGAATAGCTCATGGGGGAACAGCAGTTATTAATCGGCAGAACATTAACCATTATGAATTAGAACAGTATTGTGATTGCGTACTTTCAAGCTACAGGCATCGCTATACTGGACCATAGAATCGCTGGTTATATCTGCTGTATACTGTCCCCCAAACATAACAATAAAAAGCAGCACTAAAGGCAAAAGTCCACTGTGAGGTGAAGGTTTACAACTACAAAAGTCTGTAATTATTAGGCAGGCAATTATTAGTTGTAATAAGAAAATATAATCTGCAACGTGAACCTACATACTGGTCAACAAATCCTCGGAATATACCTCATGCCATTAAGTTAAAAGGTATCAAAGTTAAACAGTGTAAGACTCAAACCAGTTTCCTAATCCTCCAGGGCAGGGTATTTGGCACAATATTATATTCGTTATACACAGCTGACATACCCACAACCAATCTAATTTGCCTATGATATGCTATGATAGGCCATACTAGCTTCTGATACCGTCCCTGATGTTGTATTTGCAAACCTGCAGTACACCAAGTCTGGTGGAGGATTGGCTGGGGAAATGAAATATTCAAGTCAAAAATTACAAATGATCATATATGACGTTTACATTGAGATGATGTACATGTCAACCGATTGCATTTCGATTCGTTCGATTGTCGGCACTTTGAAGTTGTTAAGCTAGCTTCGAATATCGCACAAGCCACCATCAGTTCGCCGAGGCTTGCCAATCATCGCCATTGCATGTTGGTAATGACGAGCAGTGGATATGAAGAATAACTGTTGTACCATAGACCGGCAACAGCCCGAGAATGGTTGCATGCGGCCGGTTGAAAATATATGCGAGAATGCACCTACTGTAATGATACTGTAATAACACCCTAATTACACAAACTAAATTATGTAAAATATCTGGATATACATCTAGACCGACACTCACATGGCGTAAACGTATCTTCACTAAGAGAAAGCAATTTGGAATCAAATTTAGTTAAATGTACTTGATAGAAAATCCCATCTGAACGTATGACATCTAACTGTGGAGTACTGCCAGTACCGCTAACAACGAAATCTTACAAAATTTATTACACGGCATCAGAACAAATTGCTTAGCTGTATTGTCGACGTAAGTAAAGATTATTATCCCGCGTATCCCTCCCTAAACAAATGTAGAATTGTAAAAAATTCCAATCAAAACTGGACAGTTATAGGATAAAAAATGCAATCCTTAAAAGCAACTACAGTTAGAATCATAGCCAAACAGGAAAACAGGGCTTAACATTTAATAGTTTATACACCGATAGTGTTGGAAAATGCTCAAGGATTTATTTTTGGAGAATACTCTCGGAGTACAAACGAGAATAAACCCTCAAAAGTGAGCAGTAACGGAAAATATACATTTAACTTGCAAAGATACCCAAAATAAGTATAATTTCAAAAGTTCTTGAAATATTCTCAAAATGCTGAAAATGCTCGAATGTTCTCCAATTTTTCTCTTCTCATTTATTATGCTAGTTGTAGTTAATTTGACTATTGACTGTAATGTGCTGAAAAGTAATGTAATAATAGAAAATGTATAACGTTTATTCAGTGGGCTTTATTGGTAAAGGAGATTTGTTTTAGAACTGTTTTATTTCAAAAAACAAGTAGTGCAAAATTTAAAATAAATGATTCATTACTTTATATTCACAAATAAATCGCTATATGTGTAAATAGAGAAGTTATTTAGAAAGAGACTTGATCCTGGCGCCACCCAGTGCAGGATAGAGGGATTAGAGTGTATGCGTTTGTCAGAGTGCATCATTTGACTTTCTGCTTAAAGATCATATCGACCTTCTCTTTGTTTAGATGTCTCTAGGATGTCAGATGCAATGTTGGAATTTGTTTAAACTTTTTTTCATAGTTTGATAAGTAAAAATTGATTTCTGGTGTTAATTTATTTCCTTGTAATCAATTGTAGTGAACACAGGATTCTATATTGTCCCATTATATTTAAATTAGAAGCTCAGGTATGCACCTTTACGACTACCGGACACTTCGCCGACCGCAGACACTACGCCGACCCTTAATAGTTATTTATGTATTAAGGGCATAATGAAGCTTTTATTACCAGAAGCGTTATTTTTAGCCCGAGGCGTTAGCCGAAGGCTAGGAAAAGGCTGTGCGTATACTTATGTAGTTATACGAAGTACTTTACTATAGTTACTATTCCAAAATATTTAATTTCAGCTTATTTTCATTGGTGAGAAGTTTACAAATTATGTTAAGAACCAATCAAGTTCTACAAAAAAACTTCTGACATTTAATTGACGTTTTGTTATTGCCCGTCTAACCATAAAGAAGCCCTTGGGCCATAAAAATACGTTATGTTTAGATGAGTCTTGCAATAATAGTCTAATTATAATGCATCTATGCATAAAATAAATTTTGCTACTGGACACTTTGTCGCGTACACGGTCGGTAAAGTGTCCACCGCTTGTAGTGTTCACGATCGGCAAAGTATCTAAAATCGTCAGTCGGCGTAGTGTCCAGGGCCGATGCTCAGTGATCCACAAGTGTCCACAAGTTCATGTATAACTAGAACAAAAAGCCAAAAGAGGTGCTACCATGCGGTTACCTAAATTTCGTGACAATGCCTTCAAAGGCATAAATTGTGCAAACTATGCCCATAAAAGTGTCCGTCTTTAAAACACCCGACGCTGACAGTAGCTGCGAATAACACATGTACATTTTGCGTGGGCATGTTGATTGCGTACGGCTGTTTTTTAATGTTTTTGTTTATGCTCTTTTGTGCTGTATTATTCTGAAAGATCTCGAGAAGTATTCTGAGAACATTCGCGAACGTGGTTGATTATGCTCCCCCATAGAACGTTCTTTAATACGGTTTTATCGTTCGCGAACGTTCTCATCAGCACTTTCAGAACGTTCTTTGCTTTACGACACTTTGCACAGATACATAATAATTAGACTATTATAACTGGACTCATCTAAACATAACCATCTATGTCCCAAGAGCCTTTTTATAGTCCGACGGGCAATAAAAAAAAAGTCAATTAAATGTGAGATTTGTTTTTTTGTAGAACATGATTTGTTTTTAATATAATTTGTAAATTTATCACCAATTAAAATATTTTTGCTATATTATATAGCTGAAATTAAATATTTCTGAATCGTTATACTATAGTAACGTACGTCAAGTGTAAGCACAGCGGCTTGGTGTACCTACGTACCCATTTAATTATATTTTTAGTCAATAATAGATTTGAAATAAAAACTTAATCTGTGCATAAAATAGTGTATGTAGTATAACGGACATTTAAGTTGCTTTTATTGTCCTACAGCCTTTCTGGTGCCTTGGGGCCATAAAAGCTTCTTTATGCCCTTAATACATAAATAACTATTAATAGTTACTAGAATAAGTTGTGTTTTTTCAAAATTGGACCTGAATGTAAACATTATCTTATTACTGCTATTCTGGAACAAACTGTAATTTATTTATAATTTATTAACAGACCAGTTTTCGCTAAAATTAACAAATAGAAAACTGCAGAAGAGATCATTTTTAAGAAACTTTGGAGTGATTTTTCATCAACGTTAGATTTCATCACATGTATCCTATTAAAATATTTTCTTACATATTTCTGTTGTGGATCTTACATTTTTACTAAAGGCTTCTTGTAGCGCCACCACCTTTTGCAATAAAAACCTGAATTATTTCTTTGGGTTACTAATAAATTTAATTTGATTTCTTCAGATGTGTCGAATAGGCAAGCAATTGGAAGCTTGACAGATTCAGGAAAAATTCTGAAGAAGTGCATGAATAGATAAAGTAGTTAAAGTGAAAACTGTAACTGCAATATATTATTATTAATTAAAGAAACAAAAACAAATAAGAAATGAAGTGATGGAGGAATAGTGAGTATTACTTTTTTATAAATAATTAAATTTTCTTGTTTGTAATAAATCATAATTAAGGTTCAGCTTTCGATAGCTTATACATTCTTCAAAAGTCGCAGGGTTACGATAAAAAGAAGAAAACAACCATTTTTCTGGATATGTAAGAAGGGATATTTTCTACAACCACCTGGCACCTGTTTTTCTCATATATAATAATTTCTAGAAGATTGTAACAAATTATTTTATATTACGCGGTAATTGCATTGATACGGCCAACTGGAAGCAATTTATATTCATTTTTCTGGTCAATAAATCCGCGGCAAAAAATTATACTTTAAAAATTATGAAGCAAAAGTTATGTTATGTATAGCGATCAATCCACTACAATACCGGTTTCGAATAGGAACAAATAGAAATGATACAAAAAGCTTTTTCTCTTGGATTGATATAAAGAGTCTCTCAAGGAAAAAGAAAAAAAACGAAGGAAAAATTCCGCAACACAATTTAATGTTTTACGTAGAAAAGAATTTATTATTATTAGAAAGACGGCAACAGGGAGTAGGCGTTGTAAATTTATAAATATTTGTGATGTGAGTTCGAAACATTAATTTTACATGATAAGCAAAGCGTGGAACGCGTTACCAAAACATTTTCCCGATATTATCATAACAGTTTTCCGATGTTGTGATAACATTTAACTGGCGTTATTATTGTAGGTGCTGCTACCAGTGTGTGGTATACGTCAATACCATTTGCCAGTTCTCATGGGAATCAACACAAACGGGAATTCTCTCACCTTATATTTTCTTTCAACCCGATTTTATACTTTATATTATTCATTTTCTAATTATTTAACACGTTTTATAGGCTTGTATTCAAATCAGTCTAAGGAAACTAAAAAAGTTTTTCACCACTGTGGAGAAATGAGAAACCTTTAAGGTCCAAGTGTACCCAAAAAAATTTAACGGTACATTCAAAAATTCTAAACAAAATCAATAGTGGATTTACTTATATTGTAAATAACTATACCAAATTTAAAAAAAAATTATTACAAAGGGGCCATTTAGGCCCTAATACGGTGCATATAAATCTTAACCGCATGATCAATAATCGTTTTTTCAATAAATAATATAATAATGTGATAACTTTGGTTTTAAATTAATATTCTATCAATGTTAAAACTTGCTTACCTAATTTGTTTTGAAATACTATGTTTATTAATTAAATTATTTCACATTTTTTACCTGAATAATTAATTTTAGAGAAACTGTACATTCAAAGTTAACCAAAAAAATACCACTTAGGTCTAATAGTATTTGAACTATTTTCCCAAAATTTTAAGTAAATCGTATGTATAGTGACTAAATTATTGTCAGAAAAGCTGTTTTTTTGCCAAAAACCTGCTTTTTTTGGCAAAAAACAGGTAATAATTTAGTCCCTAGACATACGATTTTCTTAAAATTGTGGAAAAATAGTTCAAATACTATGAAATTTTAGTGGTATTTTTTTGGTTAACTTTGAATGCACAGTTTCTCTAAAATTAATTTTTCACGTAAAACGTGAAATAATTTAATTAAAAAAATTCTTTTTTCTAAAACAAGTTATGTAAGCAAATTTTTAGCATTCCTAGAGTATATATTAACTTAAAATCAAAGTGTGAAATAAATAAAGATTAGTAAAATAATATTGAGGAGTCATTGTGTGATTTTGTTCTAAAAGGTGTTTGGCATAATTAGATTTTTCAGGATGTTTATTTTTGTAATGACGTACGTGTTCTTTATATCTTATGTCAAAATTAAATAAAAGTTAATGAATATATTAATAAAAAAAATTTAGAGACTTTAAACAAAAACTCAACCACAAAATTCCAAAAAGAAATAAAACAAGGTTTAGAAAACTGCAATATCTGCTTTTCAGAATTAGAAAAGCAACAAATCATTAATAAAAACCCACACCACCTAAACTATATGGGCTAGTCAAAACAGAATATGAAAATAAGACCAGTTGTACCATACATCAATGCACCTAATCACATTTTATCCAAAAAATTGAACCAGATTATTAACACGATAGGTTACAAATCGAAATACTCTGTTAGAAATTCATTAGAATTAGTAGATAAGCTGCAAAACATACATCTTCCACCACATTCAAAACTTGTTAGTTTTGATATTTGCAACATGTTCTCCAGAATACCCCCACAAGAATGTATTCCTTTATTAGATAGTTTCTTGATCAATAGTAATATAGAATTAGTTAAAAGGTTAGAGTTAATTCAATTATTTTACCTTTGTATAAGTCAAAATTATTTCACTTTTAATAACATAATTTATTTACAAAAGGATGGTTTACCTATGGATAATTCTCTAAGTCCTCTATTAGCTAACATATTTATGGACAAGTTCGAAGATCGAATATTTGAATTAAACCTCTCTAAACACATTATCTTCTGGTTTCGTTATGTTGATGACATTTTAGCTTGTTTTGACAGTTCTTTTGAGGTTATCAATGAATTTTTGATTCTTATTAATAGTATTCACCCTAACATAAATTTTACACTAGAAACAGAACAAAACAGGGCTATAAACTTTCTAGACTTAAATATCAAGATTAACGCACACAATCTATTTGAATTTTCCATATACAGAAAACCAACACAAACAGACATAACAATACCAAATGAATCTTGTCAACATAAAACACATAAAATAGCAGCCTACAGATCATTAGTACATAGTGCTTTAACTATTCCACTAACAAAACCAGATTTTAGCAGAGATATCAACCATTAAACAACTAGCACATACAAATCATTACAATCCGAACATGATTGACACTTTAATTAAACAAAAAGATTATAGGTTAGCTATCAAAAGAATATATCACATTGACAATCAAACAGAAGACACAAATTACATATCTATACCATATTTTGGCAAAATATCAGAAAAAATTGCACATATACTAAGAAAAACCAACAATTATAAAATAACATTTAAAACCAACACTAACACTTTTTCATTTTTATTTAATGCTAAGGACAGAACACATGATATCATGAAATCGGGCATTTACCGTTTAAATTGTTCTTTTTCTAGTTCGGTATATATTGGGTATATAAATCTGATTAGCAAAATCTAATTCCAAAAATGCACCACAAACGGTAATTCTAAATGACATAGTAAACAACAAATTAAGTAACGAGCGTTTCCAAAGCAATAGTTCTAATTTTGTAGTTCGGTATATATTGGACAAATACTTCAAAATTTTGACATAAGATATAAAGAACAGGTACGTCATTACAAAAATAAACATCCTGAAAAATCTAATTACGCCAAACACCTTTTAGAACAAAATCACACAATGACTCCTCAAAATAATATTAAATTCCTACATTTTTGTAATAACAAACGCAAATTAGACATTTTAGAAGCCTTTGAGATATACAAACACAATTTCAGGGTACCTTTAATGAATGAACAACTTGAGCTCAGTAATTCTCCGTTACTGGAAGTATTAGATATTTAATTCTGATTATTATTATTATTTTATCTAGTTACCTATTTTTGTATCTACCTTAGCGACGTGTTTGTTTATAATAATATTACCTTTGATAATGACAGCATAGCTGTCGAAACAATATTGTCAGGTTATATTTTAATAAAACTGTGAAACTTTTTAATAATCTTTATTTATTTCATGATTATGGAGTTCCACAAAGTAAGGCTGGAAACAATAAATAAAATCAAAGTTATCCCATTATTAAATTATATATGAAACGAGCAACACACGTGTTTCTGGGTACACTTGGACCTTTTTATTTTTAAGCCCCTCCAAATCTATTTTTAAAAACCATGACCGTTCTCGGGCCCTCGCATTCATTCATAAATAATAATTAAATCATAAAATCCGTGTCTCATTACTCAACGTGTAAACTTAATAAAAATACACAATTTGATATCGTTTAACAAAATCTACAACCCACAATTGACACGACAGGTTTACCCAAGCTGACATGTCAGGTTGAATTATAAAAGAAAAAACCATTATACGTCCATAAAAAGAAAATTAATAAGGGTTCTATTTGTAAAGTTTATGTATGTATGTTCTCTTTTTTCATTATCACCATCATCATCGTTGTTATTATTATTTTCTGATTTGATTATATACCAGTTGCGTCGGTTGGACATTTGGGTGGACGGGCGGAGTCCCTGTTGATAGATTTCGTTGATAATGTTTGTCACTATTAAAATGTCTTATCTGTACGTGTCATAACAAGGAAATACAAATTATGATGAGACTATCGCACACCCTAACCTGTCCTGTACAAAATGGACCACTTAATTTATTTTTTAACCTGAACGATTATTAATTTTTCCCATACGACATATGTTGGGTTTGGATCTTTAGTTCTTTTTGTACAGAAACTCTTTTAATGAACACTCGATGTTTCGATTTCATTATTTTACCGGAAACGATATATTTATCAGATACAACTTTTATCTTCAACTACATTCAACAACAAAATGCATTAAAGCATTCATTTATAATATTATTTTTGAAAACTGTCAGTTTTGAGTTATTTGGAATCGAAATATTTCTCTCTATATATAAATAATCTCTCTTGTTAAGACACTGGCCTTTTAATTTAAATCGATTGTTCTGTAGATAGTAGTGTCTGGACCAAACACTCCGTGGTAGATTCTGGTGTAATCAAAACTGACAGTATTAAGTGATGTATGAAAGCAATGTCCTTCTGGATCACTAGTTTGGTTTAATAGTCACTCAATTCACATCTATCAAGTGTTACAAAGTCGACACATTAAGGCTAACTAATAAATAGAAATCACAGATTAATCCTTTTAAATATAAAAGATATTAAGATTGAATATCATTAATGCTCGAAGACATAATGCGTACCTACTTCTAAATCTGGAGCTTGTTATCTTACGAAGAGTACTTTTCACTCCCCTGGAGAGTTCGAGAACGACAGTGAGGAAACTTATCGTGAGCACCTCTTAAGCGTCTGAAAGGCACATTCTCCTAGATGTTTGATTCAACACCAAGACTATATTACTACACTTAGTTAAAAAAGGCCGCATAGTCCATTGATATTAACCAAGAACTTGTTTAAAATACGATAGACACCGAAGTACAACAACTTACACAGAAAGGAGATCAAGTATCTACTATGGCTATAGTCAGCCATTCTATATTTTCTTCCTCTATATTTTGCCAAATACAAGACGAAGTATGCTAAGTTTTGGAACAACTTTTCACAACATTGTGAAACCATGCATAGGAGTGAAAGCTTTTTTTCTGATTCCCTAGGATCTGTAGATCTGCTTGCTCAAAAGTTTCCATTTGGTACCTAGAGAAAGGAAAACCAAATGTTTTCAATTACTTTTAGTTCCTATAAGAAAGGCATAGCAATTTTATTCATTTTTTTTACTTTGAGGATTTTTGTTTACACAGTCACTATAGTGAGTAGGTTTTCAGAGTCGTCTTGCACATGATCCCAAGTAACCTCTTCAGTCAATTTTAATTGATTTAAATTTATTATTTTTATCTGTTTAGAGCTCTTCATGGTTTTCTAGGTAAGTGAGATCTAGGAGGAAAAGTAGTTAGGTCCTGAATGAGGCCAAGAGCCTCTGGGTATGATGTCTCCCATTCTTCTTTCTGATTCTTCTTTATTTCCATCCTTTTCTTAGTGCTGCTTTTCAGCGAAGATAGGGAGGAGCAGATAACTGGTCTGGACTTTAGCGTGAATACGCTAGGTGGCATCACCCGCAGATTCTTCGTTCAAAAACAATAGCAATTTCTATATCTCATGTTAAGTCTAAAGACACATGTTAAATATATATGAGTACATGATAAGTCTACCGCCCATGTAAAGAATATGGAGACATGTTTTACACTAGATGGCGCCACGGTAATAAAGCACTGCATTTGATTGTCAGAGAAAAACGCCAAATTGTTTCGCCTTTAATAGTGTTATTGAGACGCCATTTGCTTTGGTTGCGTTTCTGATTCTATTGTGTGCACGCCCCTTTTTATTTATTTTGTTTGTTTTATCTCTATTGAACAGTGGCGTGCGGTCTATGGAAGCAATGGAAGCAATGCTTCCCTTGAGAATTTATTAAAAATAAAAACCAATGCTAATAAAAATATTTTTATAAAATTATGGTTATCGTTTATTTAAATTTGTAATATTTAATCAACTTTAAGCTCAATATCAATTTCGTACAGCAAAAAGCATAATTATTTAGAGTACTATTTTAAATTAGGCTCATTAAACTTGCACAGAAAGTGTTATTCAAATGTGTTACATACACTACATATAAGCACTGGTTTTGTTGCTTATAACTGCTCTTCTCCTAGCCTTGGTGTAGATCAGCGGGCGTGGTGATACAGACGATGCTGTTAGCATTGTTTGGCCTTTATTCCCCCTTCCCCGTGAATCCGCGCCTGTACCTAGGTATATTAAAATTAAAATCGTGGTTGCTTCCCTAGCCTAAATTCTCACCGCACGCCACTGCTATTGAATGGAAGTACGTGTTTTGTTGATTGCGGCTAGGATTTAATTATATTCTAAGATAAGAGAACTGGAACTTTTTACAGAATGGCTTTAGCTAAAGGTTTTGTGCGACTGTGTAACTCCAGACGACTGCCTAGAAACCGGTTGTCTATAGTAGGAAGGGTTAGCGTAGCTTAGCTTAGGTGAGGTTACGTTAGGTTAAGTTAAGTTATGTTTAAGTAGGGTTAGGTTAGGTATAGTTAGGTTGGGTTATCTTATTTTATGTTAGGCTACGTTAGGTTAGGTTATGTTAGGTCAGGTTAGGCTTTGCTATTGGTCCTTCTCCATAGACTTATATACAGGTAAATTTGAAAAATCGATATTTTATAAATGGATGGTCTACGAATATAGACCTTCTAAACTTTTCTGCTCAGCTTTGAGAGATGAGTCTATCTATAACAGTGCCCCCTATCAGGCAAAATATTTTAACTGCATTTCGAGTTCAGTTTTTTCTACCTCTGAATGATACTGTTTAATTTTAGGCTGTTTTCTGGATACTTGAAATTGGGAAAGTTCGAAGAGCGAAAAATGTCAAATTTAGTGTAAAGATCAGCATGGCGAATCTAGATTCCATAATATTAACTACCTTGTCCACTGTTAGATTAAATATCTCAATCATAAATTTTTACTTCCTATAGATAAAATATAATAAAATCAAGATATTATTTATCTTTGATAATGACATTTAAAGTCGAAACAATTGTAAGGTTAAGAATTTATTATAAAACTTGTGAAACTTTAATTAATCTCTTGATTTTTATTATATTTTATGATTATAGATTTCCACAAAGTAAGACTGGAGACAGTAAACTTCCTATAGAGATTCATCACTACACAGTTCATCGTGAAATGTCAATACCATACTCTGTGGTGCATCTCGTCGGCCGACTACTCTCGGACGGCTTCGCGAATTCTCGATACATGAATCTTTCGTGTTTGCATCTGGATTGCAACGCGACGGACGGTCCGTTTGGGATTCCGTGGGAGATTTTAGGCTTAGATGAATTTATGTAACATGACCGAGACAGTGGTTCATTTGAGATTTAACCCCTCCCTCCCAGCTGTTCGTTAACGTTCATTTTGAATAAACTCCCACCCTCCCATTTTTAGCAAACGTTCTTTTTAAACGGCAATCACGAAAATTTTTAATAGGCAGATTTTATGCAATTTTACACCCGATTTAATGGTTGCATAACCTCACTGTTAAAAATTAAATTAAAAAAAAATTAAGACGATATAGATAAACGATATAGGGAAATCCTGTTTTTCATAGAAAATACATCATTTTTCTCATAACTTAACGATTTGGGGATCGTTTATGCATTTTTTTGATTTAATAAAATTCAGTTCATTTTTAATGTTAAAATTCATCTGGCACAGACAAAATATGTTGTATTGAAGGTGTATGCTATGTACAGCAACTTGTTGAAATATTGTTAAAACATAAAATCCATTTTAACGAGATATGTTTAATTTGCAGTCTGATTGAATTCCAAAATTTTCAAAAGCGGTTTGCTAAATTATTTTAGTAGAAATAAGTAGAATAACATTATATCCACAGAATTGATACACTTTTTTAATGTAAAGGTTGGATTTTGTTGTTGGAAGAATTACATAAAAATATGTTTGACAAGCTGCGCTTTTCTAACGCACATTTCAATTATGTAATTGGCTTGTAAATCAAATATTTTGGCATCTAAGAACATTCAGATAATACTAGTAATGATTTAATGTTTTACTTTATGGAAAAAGGAAAGTGTAGAAAGGTGTTCTTGAGATTAAGTTAATTTTTAGTATTTAAGCAAATATTGTGTCGTCGACTTAAAATTAAAGGCATAATTCTATTTTTTGACCTAAGTGTTGTATATAATTGAATTCAGAATTTCTTTTTCTATAAGTTTATCCAATTAATTTTTACGATAACGAAAATTTATAAATAATAATTGGGTTATGTAAACTTTGAAATGTCAAGATTTTTTTGTTTGTTTAGAGTTTTTTTTCAAAGAAGTCATTTGTTTTCTAAAAAAGTTTAAAAAACAGAATCCATTTTTTAACAAATAAATAGCAATTTAACATCAGAGAAACAATGTGTGTATCTAGGTGCTTCTAATATTACAATTTGTTCGGTTAGATTTGAACTTTGATTGTGATAAAAATATAAGGTTATGTGAAACGTCAACATTTAATAATTTTGTTGAAATCTTTTTTAAGCATATAGTTGTTCATCATATTAAATATTGTTTTGATTAAACAATTAAAAATAAAAATTTGCCTCTAAGTTTAAAATAATTTACTCTAATTAGTAATCTTTTTATAAGCAAGTTGTGTGCTTTTTGTCATCTTTTGTCTGCATTTATATTTAATCTTTTTAAATCACATAGTAGTATATGTATAAGTATCAATAGCAATTTTGGAATTCTAGCTTTCAGTTAAATAAAAAAATTTGGCGCTCACGCTTCAAAATCTAGAAAACTTAAAAAATATCTTAAAACCACCCAGTAAATCAATTGTTTTTTAATTATTAGTTTTTAATTTTGCTGTACTATTTACTTTAAGCTTTTGGTCTATTAATTCTGAAATCATTTCTCTATTTAACTGGAAATTTTAATCTCTATTTGACATCTTATAAAGTTATAAATACCTTAACCAAAAACTTTTGTTAAAATATTTGGTAATTACATACTGTTAAAACTGATCAATTTTCCCTTAACAAATAATTAATTCTAAGATTATATACAATAATTTTTTAGTCTTACATATTATGTCTTTTTTTATTAATGATTGGTGTCAATAGATTTATATTTACATAAAACTTACAAACTTGAATCGCTTTGGGCTTTTATTGAAAAGTCCGCTATGGTGATCTGTACAATCTATACCAGGATTTATTGAACTGCACTGTATAATAAATAAATAAACCCTCTAATTAAATAAAAGGAACGATTTATAGCCACCGTTTGAAATTTCGAGGGGAAAAATAAGAATTAAAGAATCCTTTTAATACCTAACATATGTGAAGCTTAAAAGTTTAGAAATTCCAATTTATTTATCGTACGTCAATATCAAAAACAAAGATATTTTTCCCCTTTTATAATGAAGATGGATGTCTAAAATTGGATACCGTCACCCTCAAACTATTTTTATACAGAAACATTCGAAACCAATTAGTAGAAATTTTTGATCTTTGTTTGGCCGATTTTAAGTAAAAAAAATATATAGACGGACACATCCAGACGACTTTCGAATTTGCATTTAATTCTTTCCAATACCAACCTAAATAAATAATTCATTGGAACAAACCAAAAGGATAAATAACTTGTTTCAATTTATTTGTTTGGATATTCTTTTACAACAATGTGGTTTTCACTTAAATCTTTACTTGTGGAGAAAATAATAATTATTTGAACAATATTAATGTAATAATAATAAGAATGACAACATACGTAAGCATAAAGAATTAACTTAAACATTGTATATGGTGTATAAATTATTATTCAAAGCAGTCGCTGTGGTGTATACATAGAGCAGCAAAGACCCAGCCAAGGTGTAGATTGAAAAAACGAATTTATAATTATAATTTATGATAAATATATAAAATTATATACCCCTAGAGAACTCATTAAAACGTGCACTCATTAGAAATCGTTGCAGTATTAGTAATTAATATGTATTAAATAATCAGTATCCGTGCCACATACATACATACACGAGTTTTGATAATCCGTTACGCAGATCAAAACTGAAGTTATACCAGACTGCCTAATACCTCTGCTAATATTAATTAAGGCGGTGCGGAAATTATTGATTAAATGTAATGCTCATAACGTATCTAATTACATGATTGTTAAATGTAAACTAATTAGCTAACAGTGCTAAATTGCACGAACTCAAGAAATTAAGGATAGGTATGTCCCAGGGGCAGAAATATCGTAAATTCTTGATAGATAACAAAAAAAAACAAAAACTCAATAGTACTTGATGCCTTATAAGCTTGAATGAAATCAAAAATCAAAAACTTCATCCTTTCACCGGAGTTTACTGTGGTCTCGTAACCTAACTTGAAATATAGATGTAAATGTTATTTTCAAGAACACCAATTCTCACTGCTCCAATAACTTATTTTATAAATGGCAATTATCTTTTCAGATTGTACTAATATGAATGAAATAATATCGAATCATGAAAAGAGAAAATAATTGGGAAGCGCCAAAGATTGACCTGCATTCTAGCGGAATTTTATTAAATCCAATTATGCGGTAGGATAATTGTCAAACTAGAAGGTTTGAAGGTTAAATCACAACTAAAGCATGCATCTCATTGGTTACATACACGATCACCTAACGCCGTCTATATTTATCGGCGCATCCCAATATGTGTCACGCTACCATAATCAACTTTTAATTTTATAATAATAAATTTTTAAGTTACTTTTCCATTGTAAACGACAATTATTGTAATAAAAAAAATTGATTATATAGTAGCTAATATTTAATATTAAACAAATGTCACATGGTTACATTTGAAGTATGCTAAGTCGAGGTTTTAGTGAAATACAATCAATTTTGAATTTTAACGGTACCCTGTTGTTATATCAATAAAGAAAATGAGCCTACTTTATTTGGGAATATTTCAACTCCAACTCCTTCACCAAAAGTCTACTGAATTTTCCTTTGTTTAAGAGAGTAGAGTTGTTTTGGACCCAAAAAATAGGGATGGTGATTTCAGAAGAGTTACAGAATGGATTCACGATGATTCAACAAGAACTATAAAAATTTGGGCAGTGACGTTCGAGCCTCTATGTAGCAATATTGCACATAAACTCTGACTTCAACAATCATTGTAAGATGATTAGACTCAAAAAGGGATATACAGTGTGTCGCAATTAGGCGCCGCCACAGTTATATGTTTTTTTATTTTTTTATCCAAATTGAACCAAATCTTTTTCTCAAAGATAGAACCATATATGGTCTACTTGTGACTAAAAAACATTCGCTCCCTTCAAATGCAAATCCATCTGCGATACCAAAATAAATGGAAGAATTTCAAAAATTCTATTAGGTATTTTTTTACCAGAAAATTTTATTAACAAAACTATATTGTGGAGAAGAAGGAAGCTTAAATCTATAAAATTTTCTTAATACAAAAATTTTAAAAATTTTAAAAATAAACTAACATCGTAAAGTATACTTGCTTTGAAAATAGAGATAACGGTCCTAACAGTTTAATACTCGAGTTTCTTAGAAAAATTGCACAGGTAGCAGTTGGTTTTAGACGTGTGGTCCCTTTTATTAATCCTCTTAAACCCCTGTTCAATAAATATACATTATTTTGTTTCATTATTCAAATTGAATTTTTAAAATTTTCAATTTCTTTTTTGCGTGTAAATTAATTTAAAAAAAATAAGCTGCAAAACAATATCGAGATTTGAACCGATGATCTGTTGCACAGAGAGGCGGTATTTTGCCATTGCGCTACACCCGCTTTGCCTTTATGATCGTCTTACCTATCTCTTCTTATAATTACATCTTGTGTTTTTCGGTTAAATGCCGGTAAAACCGGCGAATTCGATGAAATTTGAAAATAAATTTCATCAGAAATATTTCAGTTTAAGTTTAAGTTCGGTCCTGATATATTTAGGCAACCCAACAATCACCTGTGCGCGCAGCTGGTTTTCTAAGTACCTATACGAGTCTCATTTAATTTGCCTTTCAGTTTACATGTATGTCCATATTACTTTGAGTAAAAATAAAATAGAGTTTTAAATTAAGTAACTTTTGAGACAAAGCCTTCTACGAAAGATTTTGTTTCTATGGACAGCTTTTTAAAAGGGAGTATGTATATTTGAAATAGAGTTTTTTAAAAACAAGTTTTCTAAATATAAACCGAATAGAAAGAGCCTCTATAAAAATAACATTTGTAGAAAATTGTTTCAAAAATGTACGTTTTAAAGTTTGAAACTTATTTCTTAAGTAAAGCTGTACCTTGAAATAACTGTTACACTTTTGTAACACTTACAAAACTCTGCAGGCATGTCTGTTGTGTAAAGAATTGTATATATGTGTACAAAATTTCTTCCTGAATTATAACCAGAAACAACGTATTTTTATCCGGGTTGTAATATTTAGACGACTACTTATAGTTAAAATCCGACACTATCAAACACTGTGCATGTAGTCAATAAAAGACTTTTCAAAATGTCTTCATTTACAACGCAAGAAAGGTGGAAGTAGAAAACCTGATCCTGTTGGTAAGAAACTGCTGCAAATCATATTTCCTTTAAGGATTTTCCTGTACTCTGCGACAAAGTTGGGGATAACAGGTATGATATAAAAATTCAAAGCAAACAGAAAAGTGGCTATAACGATAAATGTTATAAAATGATTAAAGTTAATCATAACGACAAGTAAAATTGCAAGATCTCATGGTTCAGCACAAGACGGTTATACGAAAATGTCCTTTAGATAATAACCAAAGGAAATGTGGCTTCAAAGTTCAAAAACATTTAGTATAATAAATTTGCCAAAACGCTGATAACATGGCAAGTCAACTGCAATAACGGTCATAAAATGCCCAGAAAAATCCCAGGTGTACAATGCATACATATACAGACATACACATATTAATTTTTAAATAAATGGAGTTCAAATTCTTCATAAAAGTCCTTGCCAATGCTGGGTTCGTTTGTCCGTTATGAGAATTGGATATGTTATTTGTTTCTTTGTATTTATCAATAATTTGGGAGATATAATGAGAAAATCTAATTGAAATATACCAAAATATACTCTAACTAAAACCTGTCATTCTCACTAAGTTTAAACCACTAGATTGTTCAAACAGTAAGTTTTTCTTTATTAATTTTAAAGAATGTAAAAAAATTATTTTTTTTACCAGGGCTTTATAGATCAAATCTATGTTATAACTAAGTAAGTAAATTAACTCTTGATGAATCTTCATATCTTTGTGCTTGTTACGGTATTTTACCTTGTAGAAGGGATGCTTGTTCCCTCTCTTTGTTTTTATTTTAACTATTTAAACTGTAAAAATAACTTTATTTTCTCTCACTATCTATTGACACACGCCTAAAACACACTACCTGCCTGATGGTGTGATTAGTGCTGTGTTTTTCTTCAAACTGCTTTCAGTTGGTAAATTGCTTCTATATTTATTATTTTATCATCTTTTTTAATTAATTATACATAAATTGTCGCAAATTTCCAATAAATTAACATTTTCAAAAAAAACAACTTATTTAAATACATTTCACCCATAGTAACTTTCTTTCTTAAAAATGTTCAATTTTTTCTCATTATCAGTCTATTCATTAGTATATTCTCAAGAATGTAAAATAGCGACAAAAATGCTATATTTCTAATCATATTATAGTTGGAACAATTATAATTCAGGTTTCTAAGTAACGTTCATTGCTTGCTGTGCTTCACTTCTCAAGGCTAGTTGTGATTTTTTTATAGATGATACATTACTTGAAATATTTAATTCATTTACAAAGCTTTCCTTCTTTTTTCAGGAGTAGTCGCTTGTGAGATCATCCTTCTTTTAAAATGTATCGAAATGTATATTCTTTTAATAAAGATTATGTTGCATCTCTTTTTTTGTACTGTTATTGACAATCACTTATGTTACTTTCCATATATTGAATGGTTCAGAATGCCTCTATCATGCTCTATCATTTTATTTTAACATTATCTCAATATCTTGATTCTCTGATACTGAAGAATCATTGCAGTATGTATAATATTGATAAAATTGGAATGGTGAAGCTTGCCAGAGTTTTTCCAAAAATCACATTGTTCCCCTCTACATTAAAAATTAGTTATTAATTACCTAAATAATCTCTACCCATTTCAAGATATTTTTTGCAGTAATTATCATACTTTTAAAAAAGGCGTCTTGTGTAAGCGGAGTGTTAATCGAAAACGGAACAATGATCAAAATGCAGCAGTCTGGAAGCTTAATTCTGCTTAAATCCCATTAAACAATGTAATTACTTAATTATGACAATATGCAGAATCAGAGTATTGATTCTCTAAATGAAGTAGCCGAAGTTTTTAAAAGTGTCAGTGTCATGTCTTTCAGTTAGTGCCAATGTGGAGATAATGATTTTAGAATATAAACTACTACGTACTGTTATTTTTCTTCTAAGTTTTGAATCTGCGTTTAGATTACGTTGCAAATTTTGTAACACAAAAACATGTTTCCTGTAAATTAGTTGAAAAGGAGAAATTAAACATCAATATGTCAGCAGCTAGCGCAACTGTTACAACTGGCATTTTGGAAGAAATTATGTCAGGAATGAGAATGCCATGCATTTCTAATGCAACTTTTCTATGGTGTCAGAATCATTCATCGGAATTATGTGCACAAGAATTGCATACAGTCTGTTTAATTTAATGCGTCCAGTTTTGTAACAACTTTATTTTCGGCCAGAAATTGTATAAGCCGTATACAGGGTGTCCCACAATGCTGTTTACACGCAATATCTCCCTTATTTGAAAAGATAAACAAATCAACCAAAAACTATTGTAAATGAATCAAAATGGACCTTCAGAAAATATCTTTAAATGCTGGTTCCATAGCAACGTTTAAGAGATCATGCCATGCCAACTTGATTAATTTTTCAAATTGCACCCTCTGTTTTTTTTTCACGGAAATGTATTCTTAACTTCATTCTGCATACGGTAGTATGCCTTACTTAATTATCTAATGTGCATTTAGGGGTTGAAAAAAATTTTTTTATAAGTTGAATTTACCTTAAACTTAAAGTGAATGCTCAAAATGCCCCCCTGTAGACTCTATACGGGCTTTAAAGTGCTTCGGTAGTTCCCTTGTAGACACGGCTCTAATCATATTTTTGAATAAATAATTTAGTTAGTGATTATGAAGTGTACAATTTATAAAAAAATATTTTTTTCAACCCCTAAATGCACATCAGATAATTAAATAAGGCATACTACCGTATGCAGAATGAAGTTAAGAATACATTTCCGTGAAAAAAAAACAGAGGGTGCAATTTGAAAAATTAATAAGTTGGCATGATCTCTTAAACGTTGCTATGCAACCAGCATTTAAAGATGTTTTCTGAAGGTCCATTTTGAGTCATTCACAATAGTTTTTGGTTGATTTGTTTATCTTTTCAAATAAGGGAGATATTGCGTGTAAACAGCATTCTGGGACACCCTGTATATTATTAAATGGTATAAAATTATATATGTTCTGATGAAATTCAGACAATTTTGTATTTATTAAATCGGCGTGAGAGTAATGACGTCATCAAATATTTTTTAATTATTTGATAGGTATTTTTACTGAAATAGATAGAGTATTATGTTCTCTTTTCAACCATAATAAATATTCATACTCTTACATAAGAAGATTTTCAAGAAAAACGGTACAAAATAATTTGCGGCTAGTAGGGTTTGTATTCTGGTTCTTCCAATTAATAAAACGTAATTATCTAGTAAGCTTAGATATAATAACAAAACTGTAGATATTCTGTTGGTTACGAAGTTAAGAAGTTACTCTAGCTCGGGGAAAAACCAGCGGACCTTGTATTGGAGAAAAAAGTCTACCACTTTTAACTACATCCACTACGGCAAAAACTGTATAAAATCCGATATGAAGCCGATCTTGAAGGAAAAAATGGCTCTTTTTTAAATCTAGCAGTTGATAAAGATTAACAAAGAATAATTCAGCAAAGAACAATTGACCAATCTGGTGCAATGGAATGGAAAGAGGAAAAAAGAAAAACTAATAAAATATCCTTTTTCAATACGAGAGATATCACTCGATGATGCCATATTTGATAAACTTATCAAGGCATACGAAATAGATAAAAATTAAAAAAAAGAAATATTATTTTCAAATAAATGAATTGAATAAATTCAAATAAATCTCAAAAGTTAGAAATATGAATATTCGTTGTTTCGTAATTAATAGAAATTAAGAATAGTGATTGCTTCTTTTGATACCCTATTCTTATACCGACTGTCTTATAAAAAACGCACGACGCTGTAACTCTGTTATTAACTATTCGATTTTGAGCAATATTTATAATAATTAGTGTTTTGTGTACTTATTTGTTTTGTTATATTGTTTTATTTCACTAGGTAATAAAATTTTTCATTGTTTTGTATTCTATGGCACGCTTCAATTTTGTTTATAAAACGAAATTGATTGCCAAAACTATTCTACAAAATCAAGTTGCAATACATCATTTAATTCAGAAAAAACAATCTATCAGAATGAGTAAAACAATATGTATTGTTATTTCAAAAAAAGAATTGGCTGTCATTTGTCAGAAATGTCATGCCGAAAAAATGTCTACAATGAGGCTTCTTTTGTAGTCTTTAGAGTCCTATGGTATTTGGTTTTAGAATTATTGAAATCGGATTGTTAATAACAAAGTTATTAACTTAACCAAAATTATTTTATAGGCTTAACTGAAAGCAAGTGACTGGAATAGTATAAAAAGAATAAAATAATCAAAAAAGAAATTTAAAAAAATTTAGCCATTAGAACTGGATCAGTTTGATACTTTTATACTTTTTCCAAGAAAAAGTTATTTACATAATTATGTTATTAAAGACGTAAAATAAATAGCATTTATACGAATTCTTCTTTATTTTAAGAAATATTACACAACTTAAAATGCTTCTTTAATATCTAAATGAAATAACGCGCAAAAATTATATTGGTAATCGTGTAATAAATATTCCTTTTCATTTCGATTGTATTTATTTCAGTTTATGCACCATTAGGCATCTAGATTTTTAAATATGTTATTCTTTATACCATAGCAAAAAAATATTAAAAACGCAAACGCAAGAGCTTGCAAGATTTCTAAGTTATAAACCACAAAATAAATCATTTATTATTCGAAAAGTAAAATTTACCGTTTTACATATTAGAAGGGTATCAATTTGCCTTTTTATAAGACTTTTTAGCACTTCAATTCGGTTTTTATAAATTATTGAAATCAATAAAAAAAATAGTTTCACAAAAAACACCTTCACGTTAACGAACAAACTACAAATACATTTACACAGATTGGCGCCTTCGGAAATGATAACACTGACCTGCACTTTACCGGAATTGTCGGATTTTTTATAGCTATTATTTGCTGTAACTGTAAACGGCAGGTAGTTACAAGTTCACTAAGCTTTCTACTAAAATACTAATTCTTAGAATACCTTTGATTTTAACAATGATTTTTGGAGTTTTGACCGGCTAGAATCAGGTTTCAGCCCTTTGTGCGTCGTGCGTTTTTTATGACAGCCTATATAAGTAATAATTTGTTAAAACGCTTTAAGCAATTAAATTCATATAGGAAATTAGTGATTCTTCAATTTTCAATGTTTAAATTAGTTGATTGAATAATTTGAATTTCAATATCCTTTGCATACACTACAGTACAAAACTTGTGAAACCGTTAAGTAATCTATTGACTTTTATTATATTTTTTTATATTAATACTGTCCCAACAATAAATAGTTACCATACAAGTAGTATTTTAATAAGAGCATTTTGACTAGGTACCCAGTAAATAGTGCCCTAACCAATTACTAAAATAAATCAGTATTCAAATTGTTTAAATATTTACCTGTAATAATCTTCTTTGCAATAAATATTTCCATCTCTAGCAAAACACGTAAGTTCCGAATCCAGTGGCAATTTACATTCACAACATTTTAGACAGTGTGCATGCCATTGTCTGTCAACTGCTAAAAGGTAATATCTGTCATGAATGCGACCTCCACAACCCGCACATGTCACTGCTTCAACGGTACCACGAAGATTCGAACACGGTGATGTTCCACTACGTTGAATATTTTCGCAGTCTTTTAACATTTCTCGTTATTTCAAACTATAAGGAAGATAAGGTCTCTTAACAGTTGAGTCAAACGGATAAATGAAGATTTCCTCAAAATCCCCTCTTTATATATAGCGAGACACTCATCTGAAACAAGGAAAACGGCGATTTTAATAAATATTGATTAGAACAAATTTAAGTGAAATCTAATTTAACGTTAATTGATTTAAGTAGTAGATACGTGGCACGGCGCCCTAACGGAAATTTTAGTACGGCGCCTTTCCTACTAAGATCAAGATAATTCACTACCATCTTACTTAATCGTCGGATATGTTAGAAGATTTTTCTCTCCTTTAAGACTAGATCTATGGGATATTACGCCAAGATGTCTGGACATTTTAACTGTATCAAGACTGGGAAAATAATAACAACATTTCCGTCTAAAACAAACAAAAAAATCTTCATGAATGTTGCTTGATAAGTCACCATCATTACCATTGGCGACTGAACGAGTCATGCAGAATAAATTATGATTAGCCGTGTCTGTTCATCAATTTACTTCTTCTTATACCTATTTACAGAATGAGAATTATAAAGTGTAATAAAAATAAAACTTGTAAGATAGTAAGCTGTAAGTAATAGTGGTTCGGAAAAATTTCTACAGAGGTAGTCGTCGGAGAACTCTTAAAGAGAAGCAACAAAAAGTGCTCTATATAATTCTAACACGATTTCTGTTACAACCAGCTATTCTGAAGCCAATTATTTTTTTCCAGAAATGGATTTGTACGCATTTTAACAATGCGAATAGAATGTTGAATTAAAAGGTTTTTGTTATTATTTTCAGAATTTATTATTTACACAGCCGTTCATTATGAAAGAATTATTATTTTTCTTTGATAGTATTAACTAGGGCTATAATTTATACGAATTTTTACAGAATTTCCATCAACTAGATTTATATACCGGGTGTCTTTTTAAACTGGTTCCTCCTGCTAAACTTTCTTTTTTCAAATAAAAGCGCCAAGTTTGAAGAGCACATATAAGACGCCTATTTTCATCTCTTGATATAAGAATAACTTTTATCATTACGAGCTTCACTGGAAGTGACCACAACTTTAGATTTTTAAATGGAACACCCTGTATATTGTAAGTGATTTCGATTCAGGATAAAATTCCACCCGATTAATACCCTTTGAAAGAATGGCAGGTCCGAAAAGCTGATTTTTTAATGTTTAAAGGTGTAAAAAACTTAACCTATTGAACAAAATATAGGAAATGTTTTGGTACCGATAAAGAGCCGCTTTAGGTCATTCATGGCACACTAAAAGTCAGGGGCGTCGGAAGTACGGGTCAGAGTGGGGCTGACAGCCCCCTGTATACTAAAACAGGGGGGCATCCTACGTATTTCGGTAACGATATTACCTTTTTATCGGCATAAAACTGTCTAATCCTAAAAGTTGTTAATCACCCGCTCCTTCTGTGGGTGAATTTAAAGGGCCAATCTTAACACAAACATGCAACCAAGGATATAGATATATCTTTAAACATAAAGCAAAGAGAAGAAAAATAAACCAATTTTTATTACTACCACATGCTCATAAACCGAGGGTGACTTGACCCAAAACAGTTTAAAAATTTTATTGGTTTCAAAATCTTTCTTCTTATACATAAAAAGAATTTTATAACTTTTACTAAGAATCACGTTATTATTTGAAAACAATGTTAAAATAATTCCTAACCAGCAAAGTTATTATCTTTTAAACCATTTTTGTCTACTGTCCCCAGGTTTTCACTTCATCATTCACTTATTCCGTGCACCAGCGTTAATAGCATCAAACTGTCTATATTTCCCGACTCTTTGTATAATAAATTTATGTTCTTTTTAATAAATATACTTTCGTATGCATCAAGTTCTTTGGTTGAATGAACACTTTTCAATAATTTCAATTTATCAATTTTAATCACGTGCGTTGTGTCAAATACATGTTTAGCGACACTTAATTTCTCTATGCGATTATATTTAACATCTGCTATATGTTCTTTGAATCTAGTCAAAATTGATCTCTTTGTCTTTCCAACGTAACTCTTACCAAAACAATTCCCGATTTCAATTTTTTATCAGTTTTATCTTTTGGATTGCCTAACAAGTTTTTTAAAGAATTATTCAACGTATAAGATACTCCCATCTCTTTAAATACGCTTTCCAAACCTTTGATGATTGGGTGAAAAGGCAGTTTAACACGTTGAAGGACACAAGCAAAACAAAAAAATGCAAATGTTTGCAGTACGGTTTTTTTTATATTTTACGCTTTAGGAGGGTCAGTTATTACGTTATTAACTCAAAAAACAAGAGAAAAAAAAGTGGTTTTGAAGAATTTTTTATTTTTGATGCAGAGCGGCGTTCTACCACAGCAGTAATGTTATCACTCACATAATGGGCACAGACGCTGATATGCGTCCAACGCCGTGCAGCGTTGTGTCATATCTTAGACAAGGAATCGTCAAAAATTTATTTTATTTATTTACAATAAAAAATACTTATAAAAATTTATAAAATAAAATATAAAAACCTATAAAATGTTTCTACGCTTTTTGTTTATCAGATCAGATGTAAAATATGCCACCCCTCAAAGCAATCAGGGCATAGGGGTGGTTCCTCCAAACAACCTTTGCAACGGTAACTCGTCTCCTTACGGATCTTCTTAGTATTGCACAATCTGCACTTCAAAAATACAGATTTCTTTCTGGAATTGGCACCAGGGATACCAGGATTTTTTTCAGGCCAGTGGCATTCTGAATTTGTTTCAATGGCGATGTTTTCTGGTTCAGGGTTCGCTACAAGTGTGGTCCGTTTAAAGCGTCTGTTATTATTCTTTTGGTTTCGTATCAGATGTTTCACTTCAAGGTTAGGCGGTATCTGTATTAGGGATCTTATTAGTTCATCCCTAAACTGAAGAAATCGGTAACAGGTAGAGTTGTTCTTGCAAAATTTTCGGTACAAGTAAAATGCATTCCATACAGTTACGTCGAGCAGGTGGAATATGACCCTTTTGTACCAGCGTATGGTTTTTCTTGGTGGTGATACGTAGCTGTCATCTGATCACATCGGTCTATTCCTGACATGTGATTATTGTAGATGCTCACTTCTTCAGGCTTCATTTTTTCTTTGCCATATCTGTTTGTCACTGAAATCATGCGTGGATGGTTACCGGTGGTTATAACCAATACATCCCGTTTATCTTTCCACTTTGAAACGTATACTTGTTTCTGACGAACCCAAAAGTGTTCGCCCCTTTTTAATTTTTTTTAATCAATTGTTTTGGGTTGCTTTTTCGGTTTTTATTTAGGGTCCCATTGGTGTGTGTTTTGTAAATAAGTAGCTTTTCTGATAGCTCATAACTGTTGTAATAGATATCCATAAACAAGTCGTGCCCCTTCATTAAATACGGTTTCATCAACTTCATCACTACACCTTCAGTTTTAGTATTGTTATTTTCCTCGGTTACAGCACCACTATACATTTCTATGTTTAGCAGGTAACCGTCAGACGTTGTTAGTTCAAAAAATTTTATTCCATACCGTGCCTTTTTATTTTTTATGTACACTCTGAACTTCAGCCTCCCCCGAAAGTGCAGTAGTGATTCGTCAATCGAAAGCTCGTTTGATGGACCATAGGCGCCTTGAAATTTTAATATAAGCATGTCTATAAGGGGTTGTACCTTTTCTTTATTTTTCGCTGTTAGTGCTGAACAGCACATAACCCTCAGGGTCTGTTCGAATCGTTTAGCTGACTAAATATAGGATGAGAATACAAAACATCGGTATATGAGAAAAAAGCGGCATGTTGTTTGTTGAAATTTGGCCTTGTAGTAGGCACAACCCAAGAAATTTTTTCATTTCCTCATTGGTCACCGTGCGATAAATTGCATCTGTGCTGTGTCTAATTTTGGGCCTGTTGGTAGTAGATAAAGCTTTCCCATGATCATTTGAGCATTTGAGTGTGTAGTCCAGTATATCAGGAGTGAAAAGACATTCAAAAACTTCTAGTGGTGTGGAGTCAGGAGTAATATTTATTTTTAAGTGGTTGCTGGTTTGATCAAATTGGAAGTCAGTAATTGGAGCTGTTGTTTCTTCCCATGGGCATGGTGTATTAGGATGCACCGCCACTGGAGCCGCTGGAACCACTGGAGTTTGTCTATTTTGATGGTTGGTTCTTTGTTTGTGTATTGCAGTTGATATAGGTGAGTCCGATAAATCATTTTCATCCAATTCTGATTCCGAAGAGCCATCTGGTGCATAATCTTCATCAGAACCATACTCATTGTCATTATCCGCAAATGGGTCCTCTGCAGACTCATCTGAGTCATAATTTTCGTCAGAATTACTCTCGTCATTATCAATATCATCTTGATTTTCGTCATCAGTCGGTACTTCATCAAATAAGCAACGCAAGCGTTTTTGTTCTCTTTCATAGGGATCATATATTTCGTCGTCTTTTTCCATCTAAAGTGACCCAAAAAAAATTATTAGCAATGTTTTTACTTGAAACCAATATGGAATAAACGCTTATTCAATTAATAATATTTCGCAATCAAAAGCAACACAATTACTTACCGTTTCGGCGAAGCGAGTGGCCCAATGTGACATCACACTAGACACTAGATGGACGACTGCAGGTTTATCTTATGGCGACTTTGACGCTTCCCGGCGTTCTGTATAAATGAAGTGGGGAACTGCGAGAGGTAGGGGGAGATTATTAGTGGGAGGTATAACACCTCATTGCGTGACACTAAGACCTCTATGTTTGTGGATATTGTGGCAGTACTTTTAGGTTATCATTATATTTAACGGAAATCTGAACGCCGCACAGCGTACTGTAAAATTTTATTAATACCAGTGACGACGCCGCACAGCGTTGTGTCACACTACTGTTTTCTAACATGACGCCGCACGGCGTTTGTGTCCGTCAACGTGTTAATACACAACTTGTTTGGCTCATTTTCTATTGGTACTAACTTACTCGCGTTTCAAGTGCTATGTTTCTATTTGATTTTCTGTAATAATTTGTCAATGTTTTTAGAAGAGTAACCATTATACAAGGCTAATAAATCTTTTATAAAACTTAATTCTTTGTTAAACCGTTTGATTGTTTAATGGGAATCTAACTAATCTGTTCAACAAGAAATTAAATGTCGTCATTTTATGTTATCCACAATGATTTTGTTCCGCTACAGTGTACCTTTTAGTGCTGATTTCTTTTCTATAATCGATCGATTGATTTCTAGTCTATTCAGCAGTTGCTTGTTCACTACTTTTTCTACCGTAAATTTAATAGTGTTAAGTTCTGAACTTAATTTGTTCATAAACTCATCAATATCACACATATGAAGAGGCGGTAGGCTTATTAAACAACTTTTAGAATTAGACGCTTTTATGCCGAAAAAAAGGTAACATCGTTACCGAAATATGTATTGTAAATTTGTCAAATGCAATGTGTGGTTAGGAGACACCGTTAAATTATAGTGTTGTGATAAACCACAGTTCGTACAATCTATTATTAGTGATATTTTTTAATTAAATATTATGCGCTTACTTCGTTTTTACTTGAATCGGGTCTGTAAACATATCGCTAAAACGACGCCGAATAGATCGGAAACAAATCGGGAAAATCGCTGAACATGGTCAAAACGCCGAAACTCATTTATGGACAAGTTGCCGAAGCATATCGTACACAGATGGTCGAGCGCTGTCAAATCACGGAAACGTGTTGGTACGCAAATGGCCGAACGTGAAAAAAAAATACCGAAAAGTATAAAACGATAGAAAATGGATAGAGCTGTTTACCGAAACTGTATGTTACATACCAATATTGGAACTTTAATTTAAAAAAAGATCTTGCCCCAAGTTTCCGGAATTATTTCATGGTTTTTTCATAGATGTATTATGTAGAATGCTCTACACGTGTTTCAGTTTGTTAGACCCTTTTCTAGAACTGGCTCGAGGGTATCTGCCAGAGAAGCGAAAGTATACGACTGAAGTCGCCAACCAACCCTTAGTAATCCTTATCATCTGGTTTTAAAAGTTTCTTAGAAAATAAATCTATTGTGAGGGTGTTTGTAAAACTTGTCTGGTCAAAGACAATAACGATGATTTGTTCTCTGATGTGTTTTGGCGTTTTGACCACTTTCGGCGATTTGTCCACAGACGTGTTTCGGCGTTTTAACCACTTTCGGCGATTTGTCTACAGAAAGTAGAAAGTTTTTCGGCGATTTAATCTCTTTCGGCAGTTTGGTTAGAGCAGCCTGTCTGTGAGTTTTAGAAAGTTGAGAGTTCGGCATCCACGTTTCCTTCGGCGATTTGTCCACTTTCGGCAATATGTCCAGTTCCCACTTGTTGTTTATGTTATCTATGAAAGTGAAATTTGCCCCCCCCTCCCAAGTGAGAATACTTCCGACGTCCTTACTAATAGCAAAAATAAAATTACTCGACCTGTCAAAGAGTGACAATCGGAGCATTGTTGGGGGAATTTAATACTGAATCGAAATCACTAAAAGTATACCGGGTGTCCCATTTAAAAATTGAAAGGTTACAGGTAGGTTACTTCCGGTGAAACCTGAAATGACAGAAAGGTTTTCTTATGTCAAGAGATGCAAACGGGAGTCTTATAGAATTTTAAGATTTAGCAGGGGAGGGCATTAATAAAGGTTCTTTATTTTTTGGAGAAGAAAAATTATTTATTTATTTATTTATTTACTTAGCAATCAAAATTTACATTTTGTGGGCTAATTCATACGAGAATGAAAGGAGCTTTCAAATAAGGCATTACACATACTCAATCTATCGTGCCATTTAAAATTATTGTGTTGCTTCGCGAAACAACGTTACGTTACGTTGTGTTTGCCCAAAAGAATATTTCTAGTCTTATTTAGTCATACTACCCAAAGTTTGGTTTTCCAAATGTAAGTGCTTTAACAGTTTAAAAGCTGGGGGGGGGGATTACTTTGAGAACGCAATACGCAATGCATGATTGGTACATACACAAAGCTACACAAACAATAAAATGGCATAATAAGGAATAGTCCCTCCAGTGTTACTTCTATCCTTATCGGATGGGTCAGGAACAGTTCAGTCTTCTATTACCATCAGGTATTACCGCGTGTGAACTTTCAGTCTTTCATAATATTTGTTACTTCTCTTACGAATCACATCTTCCACGTAGGGTACTTTGAGCTGAGACTAAATTGTACGGTTTGACACGTACCAAGTACCAATTCTGATTATTGTGCTAGATTTCGTTTTATAATGGCAGTATTTGACTTTAAGGCGCGACCCCAAAGTTCTTTTCGATAAGTATAAGTATCTCGTAGCCAGATTACAAAATTGGTCGTTTTATAAAACGACTAGTTATGTTATAGAAAGGGGCCAGATTTTAAAATTATTGCTCATCTTTCATTATTTTAGAATTTGACTGAAGTTTTTAATTGTTTTATAAACTGGCGAATAGGATTTGATCCCCTTATAGCCCAAATCCCAGTTACTATTATTATAAACAGTTACCAAGAAAAACCATAATACTATTAACCACAATCTACAATAGCACACTAAAACTGACATATTTTTACACCACTTGGAAATTTGCGCAGAAACAGAAACCAGCCTACACAAAATTTTACAAAAACACGAATTCGGTTTCCGACAGCAACGTTCCACCATCCAACAGTGCCACAGAATAGTCAATGAGAACATTAAAAAGCCTCGAAGAAAACCAGGTATGTACTGTAGCTTTTTTGACATCGAAAAAGCGTTTGACCTGGTTTAACTATCCCATTAAAGTTGGTGTACCACAGAGTAGTATACTCGAACTAATTTCTGTACCTTATTTTCATGGCCGATGCTTCAACAAAGAACAATAAATTAATCGCCACGTTTGCAGACGACACCGCCATACTATCCAGTCACCGCAACACACACGAACCCAACCATCTGCAACTTCATCTTGACAAACTCGAAGAATGGTTCATTAGTTGGCGAATAAAGGTCAATGCTACCAAATCACACAAATCATCTTTAAAACCAGACGTGACGAATGCGCAAATGTTAGAATAAATAACACCAGTCTACCTTCTAAAAACGATGTTAAATACTTGGGTCTAGTGCTTGACTCAAAACCAACCTGGAAACCACACTTCGAAGAAAACTCAAATAAAATTTAAGCTACAACAGGTGCAATGCCTTTTAGACCAAGGAAAGTTCAAATTAACACTGGAAAACAAGGTCCTTCTTTACTAATTCATCATAGAACCTATATGGACCTACGGTATACTGTGATGGGGCTGTACTAAAACCGTCAAATATCAAAAATAGCCCAACCCTTTCAATCAAATATCCTACGCACGATTGTAGATGCCCTATGATACATAAGTATTATAACCATACAGATGACTTACGCGTTCCTACGGTTGAAGAGGATATTGACTCTATGAGCACCAATTATTTTCGAAGACTGTCAGGTCACCAGAACAACGAAATAAATCGACTAGGTGAGCCTCTCTAAAAGACAACGATCCACAGATCTAAGGACAGAATAATAAAAGTAATTTCATGTAAGAAGGATCTTCAATGGACGTCTGTTCCCCTCGAATTCCTTTTCAATCAACAATTTTTTTTTATTGTTCCTAAGGAGCAGATTGCAAATAAGTTATATAACTTATCAACAAAAAAATAATATAATGGCGAACCCTCTATCAGAAATACAAACAAACAAATGAGTGACTAAGTAAATAATTATAAAACATGCCTTCTTTTCGGATAGGAAGTAAAATTGTAGGTTAAAATAAACTAAATAACAAAGTAAAATAAAAGACATGTAACCTTAAATGCTTATTTGGAACATATCACAAAGGTTGAGAATAGATAAGACTATTTATTTCAGCATGCCCCTTTGTTGATGACATCTACTATTACATTTCAAGTCATTTTTGAAGCACAGCCATTTTTTGGACAGACTCTGATTTTTGCTTGATTTACATAAACATTCTTTAAAACCCTGTCCTCCAAACTATGAAACCTTACTTGAAACAAAGATATTGAAATTGTATTAGGCATTTAAAGATGTGGAACCTTGAGCTATGTTTAAAGAGACGTCCCTAGAAAACCACCGTTCAGGCCTCCACTTGTCGTTCCTATTTGGTACACTCCATTTTGTTTTCCTCCACTCCATTTCCAAAAGCATTTTTGGGCTCGAACGGACCCCGGTTTAGTTTAGACATTATAACAGTGACTTGATTATTGAGCTTTTTTGAAATTTAAAGCTTTTTTTGTCTGCAGCTCTTTTGAGTATCTTGGAGCACACTTCTGTCTACTTGGACCAATTTGTCCTTTCTTACACAGTTCACATATCTCTCGCTTTCATGATATTGCTATTCAGTTGCACAGGAACACGTCATCACACCATCATCTGTTTCTATTTTTCCTTCTTTATTTTGTTTCAGTGTTTTCTGAATTAATGATGATGTCTACTAGTTTACTAGTCACTGCTTAATTGTTATCATTAGAGGTAAAATTTTATTCATTTTATTGAATGTAATTGTTCTCAATTGTAATTTCTAAAACTTTTCTAACTTAAAACTTAATTTCTAAGACTTTGTTTCTTTATCAAACGTATTAGTAATAATCATGATAATAGCGTTTTCCTTTTCAACGGTTATGTCCTGAAATTGTATTTTAGTAGCGGAAGTCGTGTCCCATCTATTTTCTTGAAGGCATAGAATCTCTTCCAGCACTTCCTCGGTTGAAATAGCCCCAATAGCCTCAGCCTAGCCTAGTCTTTACAATGGTAGAATAGAGACCATCGGAACAGTCAACTGCAAAAGCACCTTATATGGCGTTTTTCCAATTACTCAGTGGAGCGAAGAATTCTCCATCCATTGCACAAAATAGCATTCCAAAGATCAATTTCGGGTGTTGTTATATCGAAGCCAGGACTGTAACATACTCTGACTTTGAGGATGACAGGAAAGACAATTAATCAACTATCAACTTGTACGAAGGCTAGTATAACTTCATTTGACATATTATTATTCGATTAAGACTTTTGAAGCATTGAAATCTAAAAAGATTTAACAACATGTCGGATACTTCTTCAGCTCGCTTACTTTTGTGGGACGTAGATGCACAAACTTTGTTAGGTGATTTTGATAATTGAGCAGCTGATAATTGTGCTCGATACTTCAATGCTTTACTTACTATAACAGATTTAACTGCAAACCCTTTCCTTACTTAATTGACACTTCTCAGCACAGCTTCTGCACTATTTTATAGAAATTTTGATCACAGTTTCAGATTTCAGGTTTTAAAATCATTTCCATTTTATTCCGGTCCCTTGATCGTTAGAAAGATGGCATTCCTGCTATTTATTGCAAAAATTCTTTCAATGGAATAATAAATGTTATAAGATCACTTTCCTACGTTCTTTTTTAAGAATTCTTTTATTCTTTTATTAAAAGTATCCACCGTCTACCCTCTCTAATGAGCTCTCATTAATTTTAAGGATATCGCATAGCTTTATTGACTGCTTAAGTACTTTCTGGATGCGTTATTTAACAAACACCCCTGACTTACCAGTTAGGTACTTACTGTAACACTTACAGATGCAGTTACACTTACGAGACCCGACTTAGGGGTAGAATTATTCTGATTTTTGCATGGATGCAAGTACCTATTATGCAAACGCATAAGGTACTGACTATCACTTTTCTATTCCATACGGCCAATCAAAACATAAGCAAATGTAGACGCGATGAATTATAATACGCCTGGATCTTCATAAGCTCTGGTACGGTATTATTCCTACTTAGAAAAAATATCTTACAAGAGTTAGAGGCGGGCCTATATGAAAGATCTACTCGCTGTCAAATTTGTATAAATTTATTAAAAATACGTCCAAATAAACGGCTTCGGTGAATTAGTGGTTAACATTTTGATCTCGTAATCGAAGTGTTCGATCAGGTTCAATCACCGGCCGAGCTTTGCAAACGAAGAAAAATCCAAACCATGCCTTCTTCTCGAATAAGGAAATACAGTAAAACTATAGGCTTCGTGTCAATGCGGTGTTTGGCATGATACAAATCCCTACTGGAGATGGAACTGTCCCAGATTCGGCTAAAATCTAGAGGATTGGCCATTTGGTCAAAGTAATCGGTGCCATGAGGTACGAGAAATGCTTCGCTATCCCAATTCCTTGATAGCAACACACAAAAAAATAATTAGTTTTTGTTAAAAATTTAGCTATAAATTGATTAAAAATACTTTCAAATTACCACTTCTTGTTTAATACGTATAAACTTCTAATTTTTTTTTAATTAAGAATTTCGATAAAAAAACAGTAAAATTTCATTAAACTTTCTTAGGCCACACTTATTTTCGAAATTTCTGTTCAACATTTCTGTAATGAATGGGCAGCTGTCTTACGTTTCTTAATATATGTTTTTTCTGCTTTTCGTCCAGCAAGAGCGTCTTTCTGCCCGTCATGACAAGTTTGCGTCTTGACTTTGACACTGGGGCTGGTTAAGGAAAAATCTTTTTTCCCTTTCGTATAATGCCCTATATTTTATATTTCTAGCAAAAATAGCTGTAGATTTAAAATCAGTATATATGGTATTCAAGGTTTGAGATTAAGGCTGGATGTGAGCAGTGGCGTAAACATGTCCTACAGGAAACATTCGACTGGAAGTGTCTGTTAATAGTATAACTCGGATCATCTGGACCACCAATTCCCTCGTTTTGAAGTTATTCACACCGCCATGTCCCTATATTTTATGTCCCGAGATTTGACCTTTTAATGATCTCTGGAGGTCAAATGTTGCATGGTACACGAACAAGCCGTGTTTGAAGTTGATTCAGAAATTCTGAAAATTCAAAAATAAGAAAAATTGGTGACATGACTCTTGTTAAAGATAGGAAACTATTGATGGCCTGTTGAGTAGAATATTTATCCGCAGTTTCACTGAGTTTAAAAAAATTCGTACAGTAACATACAGTACACTATAGACAAAAATGTCTCGTTTAAACCTTGTTTAGAATCCTCTAGAGAGTCCTAAATTCAAATAAAAAACCGAAAAGTACTGCAATATAAAAGTCTTGAAACGTTTGACGACCTCTGGAGGTCGGTACAAACATTGTAAATGGTGATATAACTGCAAGGAGCTGAAATGCAAAGTTTAACCAAATCTCACGAAGGATATTTTCCGTACTCTGCATACGGGGTCTTTTATTACACTCTTTACTGTAATATTGGAAATTAGGTGAAATACGAAATGTCATTAACTGACATTGGTACATTTTGAGGTTAGAATGTGAATTGATTCAATTTTTTGTTTAGATGTAGATGATTTCCAGAAAATATTGTTTTTGTCAATTAAGGTAAATCAGTTTTAGAATATATTATATTTAGTATATTAAAGAAAGAGTTTCAGTAGGGAAAAAATGAGAGTTCTGGAACCACCCCCCACTCCTGACCTTGACCTTGAACCTATCTCGCTCTAACACATGGTGACCTTGAATCTATCTCTGTCATGTTAACGTGGCAACACCGCATTCTCAAGGTCAACAAAATGGCAACACCGCATTCTCAAGGTCAACAATATGACAACACCGCATTCTCAAGGTCACCAATATGGCACCACCGCATTCTCAAGGTCAACAATATGGCAACACCGCATTCTCAAGGCCAATGATATGGCAACAATGCATTCAAGACCACTCTTCAAGGTCATCAAACACCATTCAAGGTCAAGCTTTAGATATATATAGCAGGTTGCATGTATGGGAAGAGTAAAGCGTTTGCAGTTGCAGTGTACAGTGCAGTGTTACAATGGAAAGCCTCGCTAAATCAATTGAGAATGCGAAAGCGCAAGCTCTAGAAAAGCAGTTGATGGTTCCAAACGAGCTTCCTAAGGATGCTAAATGGGCACCGCTAGTGAATCAATCAGTGTTTTATTTAAACAAATCAAAAAGTAAAGTTGTATTTGTTGGATTATGTGCTCATTTGGGATTCACTCCTGTAATAAAAGTAGCTGGAGTAAAGAATCAGTGCATGCTGTTTGATGAAACGGAGTGGAACGCGTTAATAACCAATGAAGGAGTCATTAATAAATACTTTAAAGCAGGAGAAGAGGTCGGGGTTCCTTTGAAAATGGGTACAAAAACTATCTCGTTTGAGCGTGTTAACAGAAATTACGATAAAACAAAAATCATAAAGATAACTGATGCAGGAGATGATGAATTGTATTTAGCGTGGGAGTCCTTATATGAGCTGTGGCAGTTAATACCGTTACTAACATATCGATTAAACCTTCTGAAGGGTTTGGAATTTTTCAATTTCTACCATAGCATAATAGATGGTGTTGTAGACATGCCGGGTGACTGCATAGTGAACATCACAAACATATTGGAACCATTAATGAAGATGCAAATCCCGAACGTGTTTGGAATGCTAGAAGTTGTGCATTATCTACCAGAAAAGGTAATAGTGGATGTGGAAGTCAAAAGGTGTATTGCGTAATGGAAGAATGAAGAGCGGAAAGGGTGGGGGGCGGGTGAATATAAGAACACATGGTCTAGGTGTAACGTAGTGAAATACAATGGAGACGCGTAACAGTGAAGACGTATCAAGCAAAGCTATTGATAAACTGAATGCTGTGGTGAAACTACGGTGTGAATTAGAAGCGCTAGAGGAGGATGCGGTACACGAAGCTGTTCATGGTACGGGGATATTCAGTCCAGAATATTGTCAAGAGTTAGCACAACGATATAGAAAAGGCGTGCAGTTGTGTCAAGACTTCATTAGAGGTGTGATTTGTGATGAGTGTTTGGTAAAAAAGCTCATTGCGCAACATCTAAGGGACTTTGCATATGACTTAATAGAGGACGGATTAAATGGGTGGTTTAGTGACATTTGATGAAAGTAAAAACAAAATACATTACATGTTAACATGGGAGTATGCACATCGTCAAGCACGCAGAAGTCAATGGGAGATAATAGCAAGGGATAGGGTACGATTTCAGAGACGAATAAGCTATGTGGAAAATGTAATCGCTCCAGTTTTGAAAGAAGAGTATAGAGAGGGTATCTATAATACACGTTTTAAAAGTGGTGGGGGTATAGTTTAAATAGTCACATCAGTCGCTTACCGTCAGTTACAAAAATGGGTTCAATCAAAGTGGGTTGGCAACATTACTGGGTTCTTGAAACAACAGATAAGGGTGAAATTAAATTTTCGCGTTATAAAACGCACAATACCGGGTTGTTAATCGAAAGAGCTAAACTATCGAACACTGTGGTTGTACGTAGTGAAAACGATTATCGACACACTTCGTGTGCAGGTGTAGAAGTCCATTATTTGTTAAAAAATGGTAAACTTATAAATATACAAAATTCCACATGTACAGAACAGGGGTTGCTCATACATCGTCATACTATTAACTTGTTGCCTGATAAATGTGATTTCATTCTTATCAAATGTAAATGTGTTACACCGTATAGTGAATGGATTGCTGCAACTGAACGTGCACGTGACAACCTTGCTGCTGTCGGTTTTCCTTCGGGTTTGGTGTGTTATCTGGATTGGGAATTAAAGGGTAGTAATTGTGTGCAAAGCGTATGTGTGCAAAGCGTGCGGGGCACACGGGCACGGGAGGTAAGGGGACTGCAAAAAATAAATAAAGCGACCCCTTACCTCACTCCTAGCCCACTACTACTTCAGTCTGAAGTCGCATGTCGCAACTAGCAAGTCATAACTCGCGTTCTGCTTTTGCCAGATACAACGGGCGTTATGTCTCTCACTATTACTGGAGTGTCTTAGGGTCCCCGTCCTTTAATTCGGCATTGACCCCAGAACGAGGCTGGAATCCAGGACGCGATAGTAACTAGTAAGGTTTATTCCAATAGTAACCCCGTGATAACTGTCTTTGAGGAAACATATCCTTGGTGTAGTCAAGACTGGATCAGCTATTGTGGAAACGACTCTGCAGTCGATCGGTGCCTTTAAGCCACCGGCATGGTTGAGTTCACGTAGGCTATCCCGGGGATCGCCTTTAAGGAGAATTGATGCGAATGTCGTAAGACACTTAGCTTCTAAGACCCAAGGCAATCCCACCTCCACGTTGGTATTAAACCTTTATTATGGCAGGTCAGGGTGGATATCGCATATCGGTAGGATATCGTAGACAGAGCTAAGCCAGGCACATTGAGGTTGGACTGGGCCGGGGAAAAGTTCAATATCGTATAATTAATGTAACTTTAACTCAGAATAATCTTGGCTATAGAGGCCAGAAAAATCACTTGAGCTTGTAGAAAATGCAGGAAATTCTTTGAAAATCATTAAATTATTCTCAATGTATGATCTAACTTTAAAGGACAAAAACGTATTTTAAATGCAAACTACTTGTTTGACCGGAAGATAATACTGTTGTGACACATTATTGCATTTGTATTTTGTTTTACTATCTGATGAGGTAAAAGTCCAATATGGTGTCCACAATAAAAAAAAAGTTGACTATCACTGCTCGAAAAATAGTAGGTTTACATTCTTTTAAGGTGGCCATGCCAACTAGAATGTCAAGTTATGTCTATGTGCAAGATTTCAAACTCTTGCAATAAACAGTTTCCAAAATATTAAAAAGAGAAGATAATGGAAAGTTTTCGTTTTTTGCTTATATAGTACTATATATATAGTGACCTACAAAACTTTTCGAAATATTGAGAGTAGTTCTGAGACTACATTGTGCATAGTAATTGTGCAACTTTTGTTTAATTTAACCGACTTCGTATGTCTTACGGTTTTCGAAATCCCAATAGTGTCCAACGAAATGTTAACCATCCTGTATATGTGTAGGTACAGTTGCGGTCGAAAAACTTTCAACGGTAATTTCTTAAATCAGCACATTTTTTAATATTCACATCGAATTACCCTGGCTTGTATGCCATTTTTGACATTTTAGATTATTAAAAGTGACGTCTGTTATGAGAATTGAAAAGCCAAAATTACGCAGTCGCAATAGACCGTTGAAAATTTCTCGGCCGCAAATGTACTATTCTGAAATATACGAATTCACAAATAATACGAGTAATGTAAATGCCTGGTTTATCATTACAACATTATCAACTAAGAATTGACAACTGGCATTTAATAGTGATACTAAGAAAACCCTACCGGTTTATACAATTAAATAAATAATTAAGCATGCGCAGGCGGTTATATTTTTGCAACACCGTCAAAAAATTTGAATTTCATGTTTTTTTTTTCTTGGCAGCAATGCGCACCTGCAATTTCAACTAACAATAAAATTATCAGAAAAATTAAAATAAATCCATCACTTAAAATCTAACTTAAATTTTTTTTTACTGTTTTACTCCGTATATTCTTGTTTTTTATGTTTAAAATGTATTAGAAAACCGGATAATGATTAGCAATTAACAAATTCTACTTTCAACATTTATTTCAACTAATACAATGTACAAAAAACAAACTCAAAGACAATAAGATGTAAATAAAATAAATGTGTATGTAACAGAGAAGAAAATGTGTAAAGCAAGATAGACAATACACAGAGTTTTTACTATAAAAAGAGTGAGAAGGTTTAAAACTTGCCAATTGCATGTTAGAGCCAAGAAGAGACTGCTTAATAAATTGGTTCATTTTGCTCGCTGTTAATTGATGTAATTAGCCAAGAGAGACGTAGTGTGCGACTTGCTACACCAATTATACTATAGTAAGGTAATGTAAGTAGTTTTTTATCTAATTTTATTGATGTTGATTCGGATTTTTTGCCTACCTTATCGTTTACAATCGATTTATTTGCAATGTAAGACAAATGCATATTTATAGTTCGCATTGTGGAAGATTATCCCATAGAAACTGTTTTTTTTCAATTTTAGCTAGTTTTGTTTGAAAGGAAAATGGAACTTGACATCCTCTTTGGAAATTCTGATGATTACTAGAAAGGATCTATTGGTCGTCTCACGTTGAGACTACAGTGTGTGTTCTTATGGACAACGGAGTTGTCAAAAATCTTGCAAGCAACTTTTAAAAACACTTTCTAAATATTGTAGTTGTAACTGCATATACCTTTAGAATCCCTATTGTTCGAGCAAGTTATATTGCAGGTAGTCACTTCTTCTGACAGCGGTAGTAAAATAAAATTTCAAAACTTGCTGTTCATATAGTGCGCGTATAAAGTCTGGAACTATCAAAATAAATCTTTTATTAAGTATTTTTGAGAAAAATCCTCGAACACGTCGATTTTTATCTCAAAGGAGGCATATTTTAGTGTAATCGTTATTCGTAGATCGTCTTTTGTTTCCAAGTTATGGCGATAACGAAATTTTTTCTAAATTGAAACCCTACTTTTTTTATGATGGATTTGGAAAGATAATGCAATGCGATTTGAAGTATTTTTATTCTTCGCTCTTTTTCTTGGAGATTTTATTCCATCAGGTGAAATACTTTCTTGACGTACTGAGAACCAAGTTTTTTCGCTAATACCTATTTCTTTAGAAACTTGTCGAATAATTACTGATAATGACTGCCGGGTCTCAGTAAGACGATATTTTATCAAATTTGACAAAATGTGTTTTTCATCAACCTTTAGTACACAACCCGTTGTGTTTTTAACAATATCCGGCATACTTATGTATAATGTACTATGTGCGTTATGTAATACTACAATACGAATAGTTACAACAAACAACACGACAATGTTAACAATAATTACAAACGATAAAACCCAATAACTAGGCGAAGATCTATAGACGCACAAGCTATCAAAATTTGAAACCAAATCATTATTTCTGTATTAAGAAATTTGCTAATATGTATTCGGTGTCAAATAATAGTGCCGACAAAAAACGTTATACTATAATCTCAGTAAGTACAAACTGTATTATGTAGTTCTACGAAGTAAATGTAGAAAAAACCAGAAGGGTTTATTGTTTACTAAAATCCTTTGCGTTTGCTGCTAATCCTAAATTTCCGTTTTTGCAAGTTTCTTTTGAAACAAGTTGAACAAATGAATGATTTTATCATGATGAATCATTTTACCGTTAAAATTGTGTTTGGGACTTCCTTTATTTACCTGTGAATTAAAAGATTAAAAAGATCATACAGAAGCTAACCAGCCGTTATTTTTATTTTGAAAAGATTTGAATACGAGAAAAGTAAACAAAAAAGTTTATAAGTAATAAAATATCGAATATTTAGATACATGTACGATGTAACAATCACAAGTAATGTTTAATAAAATAACAAATACATGTTAATAAGACTTTCTTTTAAATTCTCCTTTTGTATGTTTACGATTACACCTGTTCGGCTACAGTTTTCAAAGGTTTAGAACTTCTGGAATCTTACTCCACATTTCTATAGATTCATACAGTGAAATAGGTGGCAACAACGAAGCACAAACTCCCATAAGAAATACATTGGCTATCTTTCCTTCGCTGTAGTCCCAACGTGAGACGATCTATAGAAGAGCTGATTAAGGTATGAAAGTGGTACAATTTATGAACAAAATAGAGACTACTTACAGGATCTGCGGTTGTCCTTAAAATAATAAAGAAATTTTCTACAAAGGTACGTGCCCAGTACCTCCAAGACCGTCAAAATCAAAGTCTGGTTCGAACCGTTTTCTGCAATGAATATCTTACAACCAACCGATCTTCTTTAAATTCTGTGTGCGATTGAGACTGATCAATACTGCTTTATAGGTGTTTGCGAAAACATTAAGGAATATCTCCATATCTACAGACAGCAAGAGCCCGTTTCTGTTACCTTGTGCCAGATCTACAGAACATTTTTACAAAATAGTACAAGTCTTCTAACAATTATTCTAGAGGCAATGCTATTGGATTATTATACCCACATAGTAGGCGAGGGGTATTTTAAACAAAATATTTGAAACCCTTCACAGAGAAAGACTAAACTTAACAATAGTAAAAATAAGATTTTATATAAATTTTGTTCGATGCAATTCCAGAGGACATGGTCATGGTTTTGATCGTTCAGAGTCCACAATAAGCTGTAAAATCCGTTTTGTCTAGCGCACAATTTATTAAAAGCTACTCATCTAGGCAAAGGCACATAGACAGCCTTTCAGGGCTATTAAACCTTACTAGTCGCCAGTAAAAAGCTAAGTGAAACTTTAATTTTCTGAAAATCTTAAAATGGGCTTGTCATGGAGAAGATTTTTCTAAGTATTGTTTTACATTTAAAGCAAATATTGGAAAACCATCGTAAGGATATTGATTTGAGTAAATTTTTACATATAATTATTTTATGTGTATACAGACTGGAAACGCATAGACTTGATATAGGTATATAAAAGTAGTAGCGGGATAGAAGCAATTGATACAAACTTTCAACTGGATGTTGTATACTGACTGGATATGCATGTGCTGGATTGGTATCAATACTTTAAATCAGTTCATAAAAACAATGCAGGTTAAACACTCCACCCCGGTGCTTCAGTTCGCTCGCATTTTAACCCAATAATCGTCTACTATAAACTGTTCCTCTTATCGCACACTAATACTTTTATGAACGCTTTTATATCCCTATGTCAAGCCCATGCGTTTCCAGTCTGTACGTATGTAAAGGTAAGTATACAATACCAGCAAATAAAAGCATTGATGTAATTAACTATACTTTTCTAAGATAAATATTTCAGACTTCAGAGATCATAAGACTTCAACTTAACACAATTAAATTGTTGTATTTTAATAACTGTTTCTATTAAAAACGAGTTTTTAGTAATGTCATATTTTTTTGTATGGTTATAATTTCTGTAATCCCGTATATTATTACATTTTCGTATATAGCGATCTTGAAGACAATTATAAATTATAACTATTTACATGTTATAACTATATTTATATTATCTAGTTTGCCATTTAAGTGGTCAATATTAAAATTTAAACATTACTACATAGTGTTGCCAAATTTCGAAAATCATAAATTTTCTTAATTTCTGTAAATGAAACACCCTGTAGATTATCAAATCATGAAAAGTACTGTCGACAACAAATCCAACGATATATTTATCTGCAGTAAACTGTCTACACTTCTATTATTGGCTCTATTAATTGTTTCGTCTTCTCATTTTATTTACAACTATAGTTCGAGACTGCAACGGTTTCCTCTGTTTCCTGCATCCCTACAGACCATCAGTAACAACATACAAAAGGTTTCACGTCAATATTTCACATTATAATGTACACATAACAGCCCGAACACGCATGCTCTGTGTGTCGTCCTGCACGTCCGTTGCATGTTCTCCTGCACGTCTGTCGCATATTTTGCTGCACTTCCAATGCATGTTCTCCTGTACGCACATTTAAACGCCTTAAGAGCTATTTGTGCAAGACTACGAAGGTTTAGCTAGTTATACCAAGTAAGTTATACCAGTAACAACACACAAAAGGTCTCATGTCAATATCTCACATCATATGTAATATACAGCATAAATAAACATAACTAACTCACAGACTAACCAACCCAATCATTTTATATAATAAAAAATAACAATTTAGGAACAAATAACTGTTTAGTTTTAAAATATGAATGAATAGTATTTACTTCGGTTATATTAATTATTTTCATGTACTATTGCTGTCAATAAATATATTCTTGAACTCGCTTCTAAAAGGCTTTGGAAGAATGTAGCTATGTTATGCATGAAGTGTTCTATTCGAGGAATATCTCTAACTGCGTCTTCAGCAGTAAGCTTTACATATTAGATAATATACAGGAGTTTAAAACAATTTAAATCAATTAAAAAAATATTGTTCTAGAGATTTAACAACACCGCGTATAATAATTTTTAAATGTTAATATTGGACACCTAAATTACAAAATTAAATTTTTTTTGGCGCAAATAAGAGCTTTAAGAGTTGATTAGAAACTTTGGCAGCCCAATTCGAATATCGACTGTTTACTGAAGGTAATAGTAAATACGCTCGAAACGGTGGGTCACCATTTATGTTCCTATATAGTCATAATTGTCTTGAAGAGCGCAAATCGACAATGCAAATAAATATACACAAGGTGCCCTATTTAAAAAAAATGAACTTTATTTCATCACCCTGTATATAACCATGCAAATATATTTTAATGGGACCAACTTTTATATACAAATTTTTCCATATTACTTATAGTTTTCGAGATAAGGTGTAGGCGCTTAGTAAACGGGCCATAAAGTACCATTCATTGTCAATGTAGTGGAACAAAATTATGCAAAAAAACGTATCAAACATTGTAGAGAAGCTTTAACGAAAGTAACTATATATGAAGGTAAATTTTGTTAGATATACACTTTAACTGAAGTGATACATACTGAAGTGGTGCTGAAGAAATTTCACAGCATTTTAAAAACATACAATGACATATTCCAAGTTTTCTCTCTTTCTCGCAATAATGTTATCTTTATTATCCGTATGCGAACTAAATAAATATACACTAGATAGGAGCACTCAACATCAAGACTTGAGCTGTTGTGGCTTTTCAATGTTTGATAGAGACGTATTTATAGCTAGTTCCGATAGCTAAGAAACAGAAAAAGTACGTTTCATGAAAACTTCTGTCTGTTTCTCCTGTGGTTAAAAATGCTACGAAATACATAAAAACCGACTAACGCAGGATAAGTACTACTCCGAAACGCTTTTAGAATTATTTCGCATCCTAAGACAAAAGCAATGACTGTTTCTTAAATTATTATCATTGGTTTAAAAGTATATAAAGTAGTGCCAATTAATAATTATTATTAACATAACATTAAGATTTTGAATTTTGTAATTGAAAGCATGAATTGTCTTTTTATATCCATCATCAAGTTTTGCACTATGTCCTCGATGGTCTTCATGTTTGGATGGTCGTCCCGTCTAAAATAGATGCATAAGTCCTCTTCAACACCTTTAACTTGAGGACAATTTGACGAGTTTATGATGTAACACTGGCATAGACAGCAGTAGTCGAAATTGGGTCAAACGCCAAATTAGTTCCATGATTCCATACAAACTTCTGTTTGTATGTCAGCATGGACAGGCATTCAGACATTTCTCAAGATAAAGCTTTATGGTAGAATTTAGTGATGAATGGATAATTACACTTATCACAAATGTACACTGAGAAAAATACTCAGGTTAAAGTAACCAAAAATAAGTTGCAGCAACCTGAAAATTTGTACAAATAGTGACAACAATACCTGTGTGTAATACGGACTATATGATTTTAGTAAAATGTTTTTGGTTAAATTGACGCAATAAGGTTAAATCAATCACACTCCCATATGGTAGAAGCAACCGAAAAATAGTTGAATTTACCATACCTGTTGGGTTATTTCAACCTTACTCCCTGGTTTCACACAATTCGTGTTATGTAGAGCATACACGGTGCTGTAATTTATTGCATAAACAAGTTGAGCTCGGACTAGTTTGTCTAATAAAATTTGATAAATTTTATTATTTTATTTTGTTTTATAAAAGTATCGTATTTCTTTAAAACGTGTGTATTAAAAGGAAAGAAATAATTATTGAGTTCATAATACAAGGTCGACTAAAATATCTTTCTTTAATTAGAAGTATTTAGTATTATGCGACCAATAATGTCTTTCATTGTGATAAAAAGGTTTTAATGAAATACGATACTATCTGGAACTCCAACTTGTTTATGCAATAAATTAAACATTTAACGACAACGTCTTCGGCGACGTGGTCGCGGAAGACCGTGAGTAGTGCCCATTAGGTTGTTTCAGCCTTACATGTGGTAAATGAAACTTATCACAAAGTAAATACTGCCCTTTCGAAGGATAAAAGTTCTAACCATGACGTTAGGTTCACTTTACCTATTTATATAGTAGCTTGAATCAATAAGTTAAGCTATTTTAGTTTGACTTGTAAGTTAAAATAGCCAACTGTACATGTAGATTTAACCCAAGCAAGGTAGTGGCTGATTTTACTAGAACCCGGATAAAATCTACCAAAAACCGGTTAACTATAAATAGATAGTTCACTTATCAAATCAGTTGTTTATTCTGACCTTGGTTTTTAGTTAACGCTGCTAAAATCAGGTTAGAACAACAAAAAATCGGTCTACTATAATATAGTCATCATATTTTGTTATCATTTTTCTCAGAGTAGATTGCTTGCCCGATTCAAAACTGTCCACTAAATTAAAAGAAATGCTTCTATCTTCATAGTCACTAGCTTTATCATTGGTGGGATAAAATCGAACATCTGGCAGCGTTGAAGAAACTTTCGTGACGGCGTGATATTCACTAGCACTAGCACTAGTCAAGCAAAGCCCCTGATTAATTTTATTGCTGCACTGAATTGATTTTTGAACTGTTTTGGAGCCTTAACATCCTTGTATGTTCTAAACCTTAAAGCATCTTTGCTCAATGTAAACTGTCAGACAAATTAAATGATACTCTTATACCTAGTTAGAAAATCAGCTGCGCTCACAGGTGATTATTGGGTTGCCTAAATATTACAGGACCAAACTTGAAAACATTTCTGGTGAGGTTTTTTCAAATTTGCCGGTTTTATGTGAATTAGGAACCAAATAAATTAGTAATAAAGACATCGAAATTATAAAAAAATATTAACTACAATGACGCTGAGTAATAGAAATAATCTATAGTATTATACTACCTTTAGATAATTTATTTTCAAAATAAATGCGCAAAAGAAGGGGAAATTTGATTTTTCATTTTTAGCTTGCGTCTTCATAGCTGATTTTATAACAAAAAATGTTCTTACTTAAATAAGATGCTAATTTTATTTATTAATATTAAAAAACCAAAAAAGCATAATATGTAATCACAAGAAGAGGCAAGTAAGATTGATTATAAAGGAATAGCCAGTTTGGTTTAGTGGTAAAAACACCGTATTTCTGTGTAACTGATCACCGGTTTAAGTTCCGATAAAATATCAAATTCTCTGATTTATTGGGGGTTTAATTTCAATAGAAATCATCTAGATGTATAGTATGTGACAGTACAGCCTACGCCACTAACGCTACGGTGTTATCATCTACGCCACTGGCGGAGAAAATGGATTGGTAACCATGAAAAAATGTGTGTTGGTAAAACTGCAAAATAACTAAATGCCGGTTGCATCGACTGAGTGTTTGTTTTGCGTTGGTTGCTATGAAGAATAATTTTAAAAAAGTTTTTTCAATTGAAAGTTATAAAATAATTAATCAAATTAATTTTTGATTCTTTTTGATAACATGAAAAATATTATAAATTACCGATAGTACTAAAAAAAGCTATTGTTCTACATAGTTCAAAAAAGTTATTAATTGGTTGATAAATCATAATAATCAATCAATAAAAAAAATTGTTTTATTGTATAATTCATGCAAATATAATTTGGGGTTTGCATATAATTCAGAAAGTTATTAACACAACTTTCCAAAAAGGAAAATCAGCAGATCTTTCATCAGGGAAGGTTACAAGTTTTTAGGGTTATAAAGTTTGGAAGATTCAAAGAAAGTTTATTATTGGTTGTAATTATTTCAAGAAAAAGTTATTCATTATAATGGTTGCTGGGAACTAATCGAATCGCCATCAGTAAGGAAAAAGTTTGTTATTATAATAACATATAATCTATTGCTGTTTACGTTTCAAGTAAGTGACGATTACATTGCTTATCTTGGGTTAATTAAATAAAATACCTGTTAGGACACAAGGTCCTATATTTTATCGTTGTTTTGGATAAAATACCTATAAAATTATAACCACAAAAATCAATTACCATTTAAAATTATATAATTTTCATAAATGTCAAAAAAAAGGATCATCTTTAACGTTATAACACAGCTTTGCTATTGAATTAAGAGATTACTACAATACAAACAATTTTCAAAAACCAATAGTAAAGGGGTGTTATTATTAATTTAGCTTGTTACAGCCGGCTAAGGTACCTTTTAGATTTTTAAGTCACTAGGAACAAACTGTGTAGTAATTTGTGAGTAGTTCTTGAACCTGAATATAAATGTTTAACTTCTCTGAGACTTAATTCTATTTATTTATATAAATGATTTAAATAAGCTCTTGTACTTGCGAAACCAAAGGTAAGTTTTGTGTAAACTGATGACTATTGGATATGATACTTCCTGCTTAAAGAACCTATGAACCACGCCCTGCAAGAGTTTCATGTCTCTACCTCACTAGTTGTGGGTTTCAGTTTATATACATCATAATAACCAATATAACTAAAGTTATAAACTAAATAAAAAGGAGTAATCAGATATCAAAACAATTTATTAATAATTTTTTTCTACATTTCAAAAGTCAATTAAATATGTATATAGTATTGGCAACTGTTCAGAGAGTATTGCTGGCTACTTCTGACTAAACGCCCTATATCGGGACAGTTGTTTACCAGAAGGTATTAATCATGTAACAGTTGAGGATATAGTGTGTGTCTTAAGGGAGCGCGCATATAAGAGACTTGTTACAAGTATTATAGATTATTTACTTTATACATAGAATAATTGCGTAATTACCTTGGTTACTGTCACTTTAATAGTGATAATTTAATTCATGTATAAAAAATCCCATAAGCCGCGATACATTTGTCACTTTGACATCGGATAAAGTTAGCCCTAACTTTGCATCTGGATAAAATGTGTTTAAACTTCCATGGCTAACTTTCTCGAACCTGATTATTGTTTTTAATAATTGTCATTTTCAAGTTAATAAATGTGTTCTTGACTTCTTCATAATTACCTAGTTATTCCTTTTTATTATTCATTAAATTATCTCATCGAATTACGCTCGAGGTTTTTTTCTCCGGGATAAAATTGATTTTTTAAACTCTAATTTGGTTTCTTTTTGGTAAACTGACTCTACAAACCACCAGATAAAAAAACTCGTCCTTCGGACTCGTTTTTTTATCGTAGGTGGTTTGTATCGTCAATTTACCAAGCAACCAAATTATCGTTAAAAAAATCAATTTTATCCGGACAAAAAAAGACCTCTCGTGTAATTACAGTCGATAAAAATTAAAAATGTCTAAGAATTTAACCACTGCTGAATAATATTGACATCATTATCAAAGGTGCTTAGACAAATGAATCTTTCTTGTTGAGTAGTTTTTTAAACTTACATATTTAAAAAATTCTAATTTAATGTAAACACCAATAAGTAATTTACAAACAATATTTATTTATTCAGGAACTAATGTCAAATATCCCGCGTGCATGTAAAATAGCCTGATTAAGTTTTGACGATTTTTGTCAAAATGTTTTGCTCTAAAGAAATATACCTCGAAAATTTTTCGTCCAAAGTCCGTCGTGCTACGTCAACATTTAATCGGCTATTTTAATGCACTTGGGATATTTTTGTTGATAAAAAACAGTATTGCTAATAGGTATTAAAGGAGGCCTGTAGGTGTGAAGAGCTAACACAACTGAGCATAGACAATCTGTAGGCTATTATCTTCATGTGTCAATACCAGACACCAAGACCAAAATGATTCGTAGTTTTACAATCGTGCAAGAGGGATTTCCGGTAAATGTAGTTGAATTATGTAAAAAAATACATGAAAGGATTTTTTATATTGTTCAAGAATGGAAAATGCGCTATACAACGTATTAGTATCAATACATTGTTCAAAGTTCCATGGACAATTGCTGTTTAGTTAGGTCTCAAAAATCACAAATGTACAAAGGACACTGCTTAAAATGGTCTTCACTTCTAGTCGACACTGGGGCCACTTTGAAGCGACATGGAAAGTGAAAATCTGTAAGCGTGACCCAAGGCTATCTTGAAGAATCGATTAACAACAGTTCGATGTAACCAAAATGATCAAAGTTGCATAAAATAGTTACTGAAAGATCAAAGCAAAATAATTCTGATCAAAAGGTTGAGTTGACTTCATCAAAAGATCAGGTCGAAAATTTGACAGTAACAACTTCTTCAAATTGTATTTCCTTTGCATATACTGTAAATGTTAATGTAAATAAAAATTAAATTGTTGTACTTTTTTAATAAAATGTTTCCAAAAACCGCCGTTGTGTTTATATTTATCTTTATTATTATTATTTAGAATTCTCGGAGAGTTATATCCATAACTCACGTGTGAGTTATACATTACATGACTTGACCAGTCTAAATGAGATCGATAATGTCTCTATAACTAGCAGGTGTTGGATAAAGTAATAGTCATCATCTTATTAACATATAATAAGATATGTTAACATGTAATAAACATATTTTTGTTTTTAATGGGGAATATATTAATTTGCAAAATTTTGATTAAACTCAACTGAGCTAGTAAATTTGGCTAACGAATTTTATTTTCAGTTTCAGCGAAATTACTGTACCAGCTGACACTGGGCCATAGGTCACAAAGTACATTTGTTTGTTTTTGGAATTGTGAAACATCTTGTGACCCTACTAGAATTTAGCGGAATCTGGGGAAACTCCACAACGTAAGTAGTAGGGATTTTTACTGTACCAAACATCGCACGGACAAGAAGTCTAGGGTTATACTTTTTATCCAAGAAGAAGGCAAGTATTTAATTTTATTCCGCAATGAAAAATTATCAGTTCCGTCGGGATCGAACTCGCGACCCTTGGATTATGAGATCAAGATGTTACTTAATCACTAATTTACCGAAGCTGGCAAGTCTGTATTTATTTGTTTAAATTGAACTAAACCGACATAACCTATAAAAACTGATAATTTTTAGTTATTACCAACCGATCATGTACATGGGGAAAATACTTTTATATTTATTAGTAATGAAATTTTTTTAAATAATTTTAAGATAACAAATTTTTGATGACAACTTATGCATAACTTATCGATATGCTAGCTTTTAGTCTATACGTCATGCCACACACTGAATGTTGGAATTACAGATTAATTTTATATCCTTATTGATTAAAAATACCCTGCTTGTCCATTCTAATGAACTTTCATTCATTTTAAGATTATAGTATAGTCGGTATAACTAGTTTTGAACCCGGGGTATGCACACAGACTAGGCAACTTATTAATATTGATATTGTAATGTAATAGTTGTTTACGTACCGAGTGTGTAAAATGCTTATTTTCCAAATGAGCATTTATATTATTACCAGAGTTAAAGTACTGTTAAGTAATTTATTAAAAAAAAAGGTAAAAATTGATAACTGCTAGTAATTGTGTATGTATCCTAGCACTATAAATACAAATTTACTTTAGTGCCCTGCTGTGAAAAAGTTCATATGAGAACACGTAACAAAATCACATTAAAAGGATATAATTATTTTTCTTTTTCACCTGAAAAATTAACCCGTGCAACTGTAATAGTTATACAGTAATAGTTACTGTAAATTATTATCCGGTATTTATCATATGTTCTTATTTTGCATTACTTCTGTTTACATCATGCAATACAAGTTTATTCTAATTGTATTGTAACTCATCTGATGTAAATTCAATTCAATGTATCCTGAAAACAGTTTTTATGTAAATTTACATTAAACATCAAAGGTTACCGGTTGCCACATTAAATCCTCTTACATATAAACAAGGAAATAATATTCCATAAAATACTATTCATTTCTATATTCTATACTGTGACCAAAGTGACAAGAAATGAGCCATCACAAACACGTGGGCGAAATTGTAAAATGCATCTACAATTACCGGAAGGTCACGCTGTAATCTAAATACTAAAATAAACAATAAATGAGCTAGAATGATTCATTAACGGAACAAACCCCTTTTTAATTAAAAGTAAATGTGAACGAAGCAATGAAAATGTGTTGGTTCTAGCGTTCGTCACAGAATTCTTAGCAACGTGAAATTTGCACTCTTGTCTCACCTCTGGTCGTATTTCTTTATTCCGAAATGACCCATTTCATGCATTTTTGGGTGGAGTATAGTATTAAATAATTGTTTTGACGTGAAGCATATTTAGAATTTTCCTAATCAAAATTGTGTTGTGTAACAAGCACAAGCGATCAGCTGTGCGATAAGGTGATCTTATTTATTAAACACATTGTTCAATTAATCTTCATAATAAATAATAAAATAATAAATAAATTTCTAAACTAATTTGATTTGAATATAGTTAAGGTTGGATTATCTATTTTCTTAATTTCCATATTTTACTTGAAAGATTCACTTGTATGTATCTCATTAAAGTAAAATAAATAATTTACTTGAAGCATTGAGGTTATTCGTATTGGGTACTTCAGTTTTCAGTAGAATAAATTCAGGCTTAACTCATTCTTTCTTCAATTATTAATAATTCTAATTGCACTAACAGCTATGATCATATGTCCCCCACCTAGCATGTAACACAATCTCTCTCTCACACACACACACACACACATACACACCCATAGTTGACGCGGTCGACATTCCAATTTAGAAAAATTTTACCGCCAAATTGGAATCTGCAAAGTTGACTCTAGGAACACGCGTAGTGCTCGCTCACCATTGTCTATCACAAGCCCCATTGGTTTATATTGTTTGTTTATTTATTTGATTGTCTCTTACATGTATTGTTGTTATATTATTTAAATATTTGTTACATGGTTTTTATAAAAGCTATAGTAGTGGCTTACGGTACTTTCATGCGAGATTTGGAGTATTACTTAGAATTTATCAGTACGCCTGGCTCCGGGGTGTGAATCCGTCAAAAGTTTTTTTGTTTATCGCTTATTTGTTTGGAGATATCCAAACAAGTTAAAGTTTGGTCTCTTTTGGGATAGCTACCACTAAACCCGCAGATTCCCGAAACGAATTGAACTATTTTTGTTTTATTAAAATGACCGATATATGGTGCCAAAATCAACAGAGAAGTATAGTTTCAAGTGCACGTGACGCTTTAATGTTAGAACCATATGATTCCAAGTGTAGGGTGAAATTGAAAGTGTTGTTTTTTGTGATAACCGCTTCAGAAATTGTATGGCAATACAAAATAGGACACTTGTTGATTTTATTTGTTGCAATAAAGACAAATTTTTATTAAAACAAGAATTTCGCCTGCACTCTCTTTTAGAGAGACTGATACTTAGGAGGCTATAGCTTTTAAAAATATCATTTTATCCGAATTGTAAAATCACAAAAAAAACTAAAGATTTTATGAAAATTTTGAAATATCCAAAATTCTAGACAATCTAAATATTAGGACACTTTATATTAAAATTAGAACTTTCTGAATTTTTTTACGGTTATATACTTAGGACACTTTAGGCACTCGCTGCATATCATGTAATTAAATAAATAATACTACACGTCCTGTTAGGCCCATAAAGAATTACATGATTAAAAACTACTTTTTTAAATTTTAATACCATCAGTCAGTCCTTACTATGTCACAAGGTTCTAAGTACAATTGCAGTGCTGTAAAAAATAAATAAATTTGGCATTTATAATTTAATTTAAGCCTCACGTGTAAGGACAATAAATATTTTGTCAGATTCTTATACAATGTGTTTTTTTTGTAAACGATAATATAGGAAATCCAATGGAATTTTATCATTTTCCTCCTAAAGTACCCTTGCAAATGTAAGTAGAAATCTTGGTATCAATCGAAAGAAGAATTCGTTTTGCGTCTATTATGCTTTATGAAGAAAACCAAAAACTATTGAGAAAAATACTTAAAAAGCTTATTGATTTATTGCTTTTGGTAATAAGCTATAAAGAAAATCTGGAAGCTGTACGCTGATTTTGCCTAGCGGTTAACGCATTAGATTCGTAATCAGAAATCGCGGGTCCAAGTCCCATTCCGTATACTTTTTTTAATTGTATTGCTACTGAACTCCAAAGAGACATATGTAGAAACTAAGTAATACGTAGCGTAATAGCAATTAACAGCTGATGATCTATATATCTCATAAATACGAGTATCACAAAATATGGAGTAAACTCCATTACCTTAAAGAGAGTAACAGGCACGTCATGAATTCTGCGTGATTATGGTGGACGTTCAGCTGTTGCCAGTGGCGTATCAACTTAGAATTAATTATATATTAATTATTAATATATTAATTACAAACCCGTGCAAAGAATAAGAATTTAGTAAACGCTAATGATCAACCATAAATCATACCGAAAGCAGGTATAAAATATGACTCCAACAAACAAAGTGACGCCTCTGAATGTATTTGAGCTGTTTAGAAATATGTTGTTGCTAGACAACTAAAGTACACTTTCACAAATTCGCTTGTGCGTATGATGACGTGGTGTACCAATCTCTAGGGGAACGGAGTTTAGGTAGATGTAAATATAGTAAAACCATAGGCGTTTTCTAGCGATGAACCGTATTTATAAATGTATTTAAACCTGGTTTAGCGAGTAGTACGTAAAAGTCTTTAGAATGCAGCATTTTAAACCAATACTTTGTATGCGTGGTCCATTCAGACAATCGTAATGTAAAACATAACCTATAATCTACAAACCATCAAAACTTTTCTGCAAGTGTGTAATACTGTAAATGTAATAAATAATTTTATTTTGTTACAAAATTAGAAAAATGGTTGCTATTACAATCAAACAACTCAATGTCAAAATCAAAAGGCCGTTAGTGCGCAAGTCACTGGGTGAAATACATTTTTCACTTCCGTCACCGTTACATAGCTAGAATGACACATTTTAAATACAACATAAAACGGTTTAAACCATTTCATCGCTAGAAAACTCCTCATGTAAAAACACATCATAAATCAAGGACATCTCCTAATTGTCAGTGATATTCACTCTTTTAAACCTACATAAATTGTGTAATATTACCCTTTTAGAAATAGTAGTATTTTCTAGAAAAAAAATGTATTTCTAGCATTGGTAGTGTAGGGACTAGCCTGCTCTTCTCTCGCCCAAGAGTCCCGGATTCAACTCGCGGTACCGGCAGAGCTATTCTGGGGGCCTGGTTCGCCAGGTAATGGATAGTAACAATTATTATTACATTGTTTTTCTTGTAATTCTGTATGTCACACCAAAGGATTTTTCTATGTAGGGCGAAAAAGATGAGTTTTACGCTTTGTAGGTAGTTTGATACAGTACAATTTATGATGTCGTAGATAAAATCATATGTTTATATGAGTTAGCGGGCGTTTTCTATTCAATTCTGATTATGTTGGTTTATTAGTTATGCGTATATGGTTTCTGAGGAAAGATTCAAATTAAACTTCGAAAGGCTTGTATTTAGTTATTACCGAATTGTTAGTAAGGGCTGCTTCATATGATAGTAAATTTGATCCCAAAACTGTGTGCTGAAGTATAAGAAATAGACAATAATTAATTTTAAGATTTAGCATAAAGGCCATTCAAAATATAAAGACTTACTACTGATGGCAAATTTGAATTTAAAGCTGACATAGACGGTGGTGCGGTAAAAATTATTTAGATATGCAAACATGTAATGTTTAGACATACAGAGAGATCCAAAATAAGTGAGGACAGTTTGAATTTTGCGCCGTGATTTTAGTGTATTTCACGTTATTAGTGTGAGACTATCGAAATGTGTTAAATTACGTCCAATTACAACGTCAACTCGTCACTTTCTCGTTTACATTGTTGTGCTTCGCCATGTTGTACCGGGTTTCACATGTTTAATTATAATGAAATTAATAAAATGGCATTCATAGATAATTAATAAATATTTTTTAAAGTAGTTTTGTAATATATCTATAGCACTTGTTTTTGAGACGCCACTGTAAAATAAAGAAAGGATAAAAATATCTGAAAAGTATTCGTGTTGCCAACATGACGATAATTTAATATGGCGGTAAATTCAAACCGACCTAAATCATTTTGAAACCCATTGTATTTCAAATTCAGGCATTCATAGCCTCATAGTCATATGGAAAATTCGCAAAAAAAAGAATATTACATATATTTTCAGGACGATTTTTTGCAAGCTATCCTATAAATAGTTTGCACCACAGTGTCAAATAGTTTTAATGCCATATTTGCTATTATGTTACATGTCTCAAATTATACACTGTGTCCGCGTAAGTTGGCTACATATGGAAAACTTTGTTATTATTGATTTTATGAAAAACAGTTTAACTTCATAAAAAGTTCTGCATGTTCTAAAACCCAAAATTCAACCATCAGATATTAAATTATATCAGTCGTATCATAATAATAATAATTATATCATTTTTGTTCAAGAGTAAAGTACCTTCATTTTTGACCATATCGAAAATTTTTAATAAGACAATCCAACTCGAACATTTTTAACCAATCAAATTACAGAATTTTTCAAATTGGGACCAATGAAATTAGTTTTATAGTGAAAAAACCACTAGTGATTTTTTCACTAAGAAAAAACCACTTGTCAAAATGAAATGTCAAATTTAATTAAATTAATATTAACTAAATAAAAATTTGCTCGGTGGATTGCCAAGCCGAATACAACTCGTGGTCTAATTTTTTCTTGCAAAATTTATCGTTTAAGACATTCGTAGCTTTTGCTTTTGGAAAATTACACTCGTCTCCTGCGTCGGCTCGTGTAATTTTCGTTGCAAAGCTACTCATATCTGAACGACAAATTTTGTCGGAAAAAATCAGACCACTTGTGATATTATATTTGAAAAGATGTTATGGATTAAAAATAATTTTTAAATATTCAATATTGTTTATTTACAATTACAAAATATTATTTTTACATTTTCTCTTCGAAAACATTGAAATTTTAAGTTTGAAGATTAATACATTACATTTAATAATTCATTAATTTGATAAAATAAATCTTAATAAATGAATAATCATTTACAAATCTACTTCTATCAAAACAAACAATCTTCATTTTTATTGAACGCTAATGACCTTTCAAATTATTAATCACTAATTTGTAATATTGTAACTATGCATAAACGAATACTAAATTGTATAATTTATTATTTTGTAAACAATTTTCTTATTAAAAATTTTCGATATGGTCAAAAATGAAGGTACTTTACTCTATAATAATAATTATTATTATTATACGACTGATATAATTTAATATCTGATGGTTGAATTTTGGGTTTTAGAACATGCAGAAATTTTTATGAAGAATAACTGTTTTTCATAAAATCAATAATAACAAAGTTTTCCATATGTAGCCAACTTACGCGGACACGGTGTATACACATGGTTTGTGTTGTAAACATAGTTGTGTACTGTAACGGTTGTCTACTAATATACTGAGTGAGTCTCACGTGATTTCTATGTACTTATGTACTTTCGGCGTTACATAGTATATTTACCTAAGATTAAGTTTCATCAAGTCGGCCAGTATGGTAAAAAATAAACATATAAATCAATAATTAACAGAAAAAGCTACGTTCAAAATAAAATAACTACTACAGTTGTAATGAGTTGTAAGACTACTTTAAATCCTCGTTATACCCATATTTTTTGTTACCCAACGCTCGCGTGAACTTCATAAGTCTGGATACTTCATCAGTGAGTCTAAAACCTATTTCTAGACTACACCTTGGAGCCTTAAGTTTGCAGGACCTTGACAAACATGAGATTTCTTGAGATTAATGCAGTGAAAACAAAAGCATTTAGAATTCTTAATTTTCATTTTCAAACTGTTCACAATTCTACCATGCTAGACTTATAGTAGCAGCTAAGCTGTTTAGAACTAGTACGCGAGGTTTGGCAGTTCCAGTACGAAAAAGTCATGCGTTAGTTTACCTCGAATAATAAGTTTCATTTTTAAACACAATATCCAGTATTACAAGATATTCGTCCAAACCTGGAATGTGGAAGCTTATCCTTCCAAACCTAGAATTTGGATGGTTAAGTTGAAATGATCATTGTAATAGTAGGATTATTCATGCAAAAATAGAGCCATCGTTGTCTAAACAACGATTTGAAGAGGTTTGTAATCTACCTAAACTATTAAAATTTCTTGTTAAATACAAAGATATATCTATCTTGAGATCTATTATTATCGAATTTTGTAGTATAGGATCAGAAAATTGGGAATTTTTGAAAAATCACGTTAATAAAACTGTTTTGAGTTTAAGTAATAGAATGTTTCATTTGGATATCTTCCTGAAATAATGACTTTTTCCAGAAAAAAATGCATTGCATACTGAGCAAAGTCAAGAGAAGTCCGCTACAATTAGAGCTTGGAATGAGAAGCTAATCCATATTACTAAATAAAGGTCATAAATTTGTAACAAAACTTAATATATTTCCATTCTATATTGCTTCCTTTTGAACCTTGCTAAATTTGTTAGCCTTTGCAAAATTTTGGGTCAAAAACCAGCCAAGAACTCCTTAAACGTTCTTGTCGTACAACTTTAAAATCACAACAATTGTTTGTAAAAGGCTTCGAGTGAGTTTAATTCGTCTAAAGTTTTGAAATATTATTTAACTGGGTACATTTGAGTTATATTGATTAATTATCGATTTTTATTTATTTATTAGTAATTAAATACAAAAAAAGGAAAATAATATACAAATGTCAATCAAAAAAATACTTTTGTCATTTAAGAACTAATTGACGTTTTCCTCCTCAAAACATTATAAAGCGTCAAACCCTCTGAAAAATATATGTATGTCGTTGCTTGTAGATTGTCATTTCAAGTCATTCCTTACACATTGTGGAAGCATCTATTAGTGCATTTAGACGACTGTTAGTGCCCCTGCAACCTTTGTTACAATATGTAAACCATGCCCAAAAGCAACAATTAAATAGTCTCCGGCGATTTGTCACTTACAACGTTGCGGAATGGCAAGCATCAATTGTGTAAGGTACACTGGCTTGCAAAAAATTCGCGTACACCTATTTTTGATTGTATTAAGTCAGTCTTAACTTTTAAGTTGTCATTGTCAATCAGTTAAAATTATTTTGTTTTATTTTTGTAATGACATATTTATCCGTCAAAAATGTAATGTGAAAAGTCAGAAAGGTCATGTTTACATAGCAAAAACTACATAAAAACTCGGTTACTTGATTTTTAAAGTGTATGCGATTTTTAGGCAAGCCAGTGTAGCTATGACAGCAAATGTAAATTGTACGCTACCGCTCTATACTTGGGCCGCTGAACAGATATAGTAATAAAAAACGCCTACAATTACCTCCTCTTTGTAACAAAACCTTTCTATTGGTAGCATTCAAATATACCACTCAAATTGAAAGGCATGTTTAATTGTACCAAAAAGATATCAATTCGTTTACTGTCAAATATCCAGCAATCACTTGTTAGTTGTGCGTGACGCTTGTATAACTAAAATTTTCGTTCATTCATTTTCGATATTCTGTATTTGTTTGTTTGTTTAGTTTTCCGTTCTTTTCTGTTTTGAGTATTCCCGTTTTCATTTTTTTGTGTTTTGTTATTATTTCGTTCTTTACTGTTGTTGTTTTAAAATCCAAGAGATATGGCCCTTTCTCCTCCAAAAAACGGCCGCTAATGCATTTTTCGGTGTCTGATAAAGCATCCATCCTAAACATTTTTAAAGCGTGTCAAGAAAAACATCCAACTAATTCGAAAATTGAAAACGTCGAATTTACTGCAAAAGCGGCAGGTAGGCAATTGTAATTTTATTTTGCTTATTACGTATTGTGTTATTTCTTCAATATCAATGTTGTAAATATTCATTTTATGACAGGCGTGGGTGTTGCAAGTGTTTATAACGTTCTTCGAGAATATAAGGCTGTCCATAAATTCAAGCCGCCAAAGTCATATCATCGAAGTAAACTCATTTTGGACAACATTGATGAGGGCATAAAAAGTGAAGTCAGACGAATAATTCACCAATTTTATCTACGAAACGAACCACCAACAATAGCAAAAATAATGCTTGCTATTAATGACAACGAAAAACTGCCAAATTTCAAAAAACTACTTTGAGGGCATTGCTGAAGGAAATTGGATTTCGGTAAATATAAAATAAGTAATGTTATGTCATTATCTAAATTTATTATTGTTGAAGGTATAGCAAAAGAAAAAGAAATGGAATGTTAAAGGAAAAAAATGAAATTGTGGCTTGGCGACGACATTATCTCCAGGAAGTGCGGAAATTGAGGGCAGAAGGGAAACAAATTTATTACTTAGATGAAACGTGGGTAAATGCAGGTCATACAGTGCCAAAGAATTTGGCAAGACACAACCATAACTACAGCAAGGCAAGCTTTCCTACAATGGTTATCTACAGGACTGAAGAATCCATCCGGCAAAGGAAAACGTCTTATTGTGTTGCACTTTGGGTCAGAGGAAGGATTTGTAGAAAATGGCCTACTTTTGCTTGAATCCAAGAAGACTGGCGACTATCATGAAGAAATGAACGCCGAAGTCTTTGAAAAGTGGTTTCAAGCAATATTGCCGGCTTTGGAGGAAGGAGCAGTGATAATTATGGATAATGCCTCATATCACAGCAGAAAAGTAGAAAAAGTTCCTTCTTTTTCAGCAAAAAAGGTAGAGATTCAAGCTTGGTTAAGTAAGAACTCTGTTACATATGAAGCCGATATGATTAGAGCTGAATTATTAACGCTGGTGCAACAACACGCACCGGCGAAAAAGAAATATGCTATTGACGAATTAGCTACAGCAGTTGGTCGTAAAATTCTACGATTGTCACCATATCACTGCGAACTTAATCCTATAGAATTAATATTGGCCCAAATAAAAGGAGAAGTAGCAAGAAATAATATCAACTTTAAAATCCAAGATGTACGAAACCTGCTACTTACCGCAGTTGCTAATGTTTCTTCCGAAAATTGGAAGAAAGCGATATCACATACCATGCTGGTAGAACAGGGCATGTGGGAAGCTGATTTAGCAGCGGATATTGTGATCGAACCATTGATTATCAATTTGGAAAATGAATCTGATTCATCAACGAGCTCGGATTCTGATTAATATTTATTATGTAATTCATCGTGTGTACATATTTTATAGTTTTCATTTGTATCCTGTATTCGTTTAGTAGTTGCAGTTTCTGCTCTATATTTATATTGCTCTATAATCTGCATTTCTATTTTGTATAAAACATTTTGTGCCAAAGATGCATATACTTAAAGCATGTTTGTATGTAAATTCATTGTTTTATTAATAATTCACAGACAAAATAAATGCTTTTACAAACATCGCACTCGCGAACTTTTAATGGCAATTTTATCAAATTAATAAAACTGAAATTTTTTAAAATGTATGGTTATTATTTATACTAGCATTTCTCGAAGTGCCATTATTTATAATGAATTAACAATTCATTTCTAAAAATGTTCTATTGTAAATTTAACTTTCACATAAAACCAATCAGAACAATCTGTGCTGCCTTGATTTTTTTAACTATATCTGTTCAGCGGCCCGGGTATAGGGCAAAAAGATGCACTTTACGCCTTGTATATATAAGTAGACCATAAAAACTACTCTTTGGTTTGGACACAAATAAAAGCTTACACTGTTAGATTGTAGAGGAGATGAAACCGCATCTCGTTGGAATGTTTTTCTAGAAGAAAATCTACCATAGAACTGATGCAACTTAACTAATGATAAAAATTTCTTCTTTTTAAACTTGTATTAAAATATAACATTAGTATTCAATTTGACGAGTAGGTATAGTACATACAACAAAGCTTTTATGCCTCAGTAAGAAGTAATTTGTAGCACTTGGGAGGTAATCTTTATAATTTATTATACTGTTCCAAATTTTTTAAATGGATCTACTAAACGAAGCGGGAACCGGTATGACAAGTCCAATTGACGCGTGAATACGATTATAAATAAAAACACTTAACCTAACTAACCCTCATGTAAGTATCATGTAAATACTAGAAAAACCACATAAAGCTGAAATATTGTACAGAATATACAAATTGTAAGTTGTTTCTAACTTACAGAACTACTGTTTATCAAAACGATCAATCTTTGTTAACTGAAATAATGAAAACTTTATGATATGGTTTGTACGTCTTAATCTTTAAAGTTATCTGGCACAAAGGACCAATTAAAACCTGAAATATATCTTAAAAATCCATTCAGATTTTAAATCTTAATAATGGTCACTGGTATTAGTGCAAAAATTGACAACAACATTTCTGTATGAAACAAATGACTAAATTTTCAGGAATTATTTTTGAGTGAAATTTCTAGTTTTCTGAGTAAACACTGCTATTAGCAATGCATGGTGGATAAATTAAGAATTCATATTATTATGCTTCAGAAAATGTTTTTCATGCAGGTTGCTTGTCAATGTTCAAGCGACATTGTGACGATAAACAATAAATTGCTGTTATATTTTTAAATTGAATCTATAAGATTATCTAAGATAATAACAAATCTATTACTAAGCGGTTAAATAATTTATAAATTAATAATAAAGTGATTAGCAATGGTAATAGGAATACTGCTTGGCATGCCCCATTGCATTTGATGTGCTAATGGGTCACAATTAGCTTTAAAAACAAAACAACCTCACTCTGTAGACTAAACAGTTGAAAAGTGCACAGCACCCTGATTTTAATTACTTTCACGAATTAGGGAAATGAAGATTTATTAGGAAACAGGAAAATTAACATTTTCAAGTCCTGAAAAGTATGAAACATTTAATAGATAAGATCCTATCTATATAATTTTAATTGTTTACTATCTTTGTCATTCATGCTTTACTTACGAAAATATTTAAGTTATTTCCTACAAATCCAATGAAATTTTTCCAAATGTAAGACAAGACCAAAAGTGTTGCAAAGAAGAAAAAGGGGGGGAAAGCTTCAAAAAACAACAAAATTCTTAAGATTAATTAACGAAAGTAATTACCGTAATAAACGCGATCCGTGTAGGTATATATATATATATATATACATAAACTGTCAAACGCAAAACGTAATGGGCACTGACTAATTACACAAAACACAGTTTTTAGTTCTGTCTCCTGCCGGTAGAGCAGAGTCGGACTTTCCGACGGCACAGCGCGTCTGTCTAACGAATGTGTTTTTAGAGGATCAAGGATGCTGGGGAATTCCCGCCCAAAAGGTGTACGCAGGATCTGGAGGGCACGCCTCGCGATAGACGAACGTGCACGCCCAATCAACTAAGAGCATGGATGATGGTAGACGCTAGCTCATTGGACGCTTATCGTTTATATATCCTTGCGATATGGAAATATTATTCACTTCAGGATATTGGGATTCTTCTTCTCGTCTACTCTTTCGTCTTGTTTTCTAGGTTATGTCTCTCGATACCTTTATTGTTTCTGGTTTTACGGAATTAGTTTCTGTACGTGCATAATTTGATGTTTTTAAATCGAATAACAATTTTCTAATTAAATATTTGTAAGAACAAAATTACGAACAATTAAATTAACGACACAAAATATATATACGCAGTGTTTATTGGTTTAAATAAAAAACAATTGCAATTTCCCTGCCTAATAGTTTTAACAAATGAATACCTTTATTAAAAATTATAGTAATGCACTATTTATTTTTCCAATAACAAAGAAAGTATTAACTTTAAACGTAAATGATAAGATATTTTTTATTAAAAAATATAAAAAACGGAAGAAAAACAAAAGAATATTTAAAAAATGTTCCTAGTGTTTTAGGTTTTTGAGTAGGGTCTTAGGTTTTGTGAGCGTGATTTAAAATTCAAACTCTTTCATTTGTTTCAACAAGTATGCCATTATATGATTGCTATAAGTTGTAATGAATTTACCCGCACTCTTGATATGTCTTAATTTGAAATAATTCCCCTTATTTTTGCTGATTATTAAAATAAAACTTCTCAAAAAGGTATTTCACACATTTTTATTCCGAAATTCCTTAAAAACAAAAAATTAAAAAAACATTAATGATGATTAAATTGACTCTTAGTTTTAACAAGTTTTTTCTTCTTCTTTTTTAGGTGCTTACAAACGGGAAATTAAAGTACGTAAACCTAGCGTGAATAAGAGGTGTTGTAATAAAAAGGGAATTTATTTGTAAAATTTAAAGTTTCCATTTTAATGCGTTTAATTGTTTTAGTCTGATATGGCCCTGATTTTTTAAAAATCTAATAACTGGCTGTGTCAAAATTTTGCTAGGAATCTAATAGAATTAATTCCAAAAATTAGTTTTATCTTCTGAAGATTTTTACTTAAATATTTTGTCGATTGTCGGCCTAAACTATTACTACAGATGACATGTTATGTAACATGATACTTCTATACAAGCAGTAGGGGTGTTCTGATATTCACACTATGGCATCACATTCAGGCCAAAGATCGTGAATAACACTGTTAAGGTTAAAATCAGAATATTGAATTATAATTGCAAATTAAGGATATAGATTGTAGAAAGTTATATCAAGTGAGAAAAAATCTTCTTATATCTCAGAAAATAATAATTTCCATATATCGGTTTGTACGGTAATCAATAGTAAGCGGAATTTGAATGTATCTGTCAAAATTACAGAGCCTGGTGACTTTATGTAGCGCGTTACTCATTATCTATGGCGTTACTCTAGGGTTTTCTTATTAACAGAACAAAATCTTTGTCTTGGTGCCGGAAAAGTAAGAACTGATTTTGAATATTTTTGATGTGCTGATTCGAAAAATACCTGTTTTTTTTTCGTAGCAGCTCCAGTTTTTGAGATACGTGCTAATTGATATTAGTTCTGATAAAACGCAAAAATATTGAAATAGTGATATCTTTAGAGGCCAAAAGTGAAATTTCATACCTAAATAATTAAGATCTAATGAGCTAGTTTGAGTTACTTGGCATTATTCATTACTGTAAAACCCGACATTCCTATACACCAATAAAAAACTAATTAATACGTCGTATTATCTCGTATATATATCTCTGATTTACGAGGTACAGTTTATATAAAGAAATTAGAATTGAATTAGCCAGTTTGCGTTACTTGGTATTATTCATTAGTGTAAAACCCAACATTCTTATAGTTACCCCCCATCAAAACCTAATTAACACGCAGCTATATTAACTCGTATCTCTGCTTTACGAAGTACATTTACCTATTTAGTTTACGTAGGTGAAGTTGTGGTATCATTTTGTATTGTTCAGTAATAAAACATTTAATTAAAACCATGGCATTCAGAAGCAAACGTGGTTGTGTAAATCATCCTGACGTTTTTTGCTATGTATGTGGCGAGTACACTTTTAAAGAAAGTAGAAAACCTATTTCTGGCTTTGTGAAAAGAAGTTATCTGGCCTATTTTGGTGTACACTTGGGAGACCAGGATAAATCTTGGGCTCCACATTTCGTATGAAACATGTGTTGAACATTTGCGCCAGTGAACAATTGAAAAGAGAAAATGCCTAAAGTTTGGAGTACCAATGGTTTGGAGAGAACCAAGAAACCATCTCGATGACTGCTAGTTTTGTCTCGTAAATATCAAAGGAATCAATCGGAACAATAGACAGAAATGGACATATCCTGATCTAGATTCAGCAAAGAGGCCTGTACTGCATAGTGAAGAAATACCCATTCCATCATTCAGCAGTCTGCCTACGCTCCCGGAAGATGATGCAGAACTACCCACGTTTGATGAAATTCAATGTATGGAATCAGAAAACGACAGTGATTTTGAAGCAGATTTAGCAAGTCCCCCAACGTTTCAATCAACAAGAACTGAACGATCTCGCTAGAGACCTGAATCTTTCAAAGGAATCTTCTGAATTACTCGCTTCCAGATTAAATGAGAAGAATCTACTTCAGGCAGGTACCAATATTACATTTTATCGTAAAAGAGATAAGGATCTGCTACCCTTTTACTCTGAGGAAAATAACCTGATATTCTGTAACGATATAAGAGGACTTTTACAAAAAATGGGTTTGTCGGAATACACACCAGACGAATGGCGCCTTTTCATAGACAGTTCAAGACGTAGTTTGAAATGTGTGCTTTTACACAATGGTAATAAATATGGCTCAATACCCATTGGTCATTCTACCAGCATGAAGGAGGAATATGAGGCAATATCACTAGTCCTGAAAAAAATTAAGTATGAAGAACATCAGTGGGTGATTTGTGTCGACCTAAAAATTGTGAACTTCCTGCTTGGGCAGCAAAGTGGATATACAAAAATATCCTTGTTTTTTATGTCTTTGGGACAGTAGAGCTAAGGATCAGCACTGGGTTAACAGAAATTGGCCTTTAAGATATGTTATGATTCAAGGAAAGCAAAATTAGACTATTTGTTTCTAAAAAAAGGCCAATATACAGTATCTCAAAAACTAGATCTGATAGACGACCAAATTTGAGGACAGTTTTGGATTCTGCACCCAAAACTTACATAGAAACAGTTACAAAAGCCCTGCCATCAAAATGTGTGTTGGGCTTTATTATTAATAAAATTTTTACCTACTTTTATTGTTTCTTTTACTATGTATTCCCAATATCGAACAGTGCGATATTAGGAACACCGACTATCCGATATTAGGAAACCCATTTCACAACAACGCGTTATGCACTGTTACGAATTCTTCAACATTTTTAAAAATTTTGAAAAGTTAGAGATACGTATTTCAACAGTATGGTATATTATCTATTCCACGAGCATTTTCCAGAAGCTAGATGTGATAGGTAGGAATTTAGTATTTTTATAAACCGAAACAGAAAAGTATCCGATAATAGGCTACCTTCTTCTACTATAATAATCAATATTTGAACTAAACCTTTTCAACTTCAAATTGAGACAAATCAACTTCAAAATGAGTCCAACAAACATCAAATTGAGAGTAAACAACTTGAAATTAAGATGAACACATTCAAAATGAGAATAAACACATTCAAATTGGCACCAAACACATACAAATTGGGACAAACAATTTCATAGTCAGATCAGTCAAATTGAGACAGAAGAAAATAATGTAAATTCATTTCACATTGGGAATAATTAAGATTTATTGATTTAGAATCAAAATATAACACAACAAAAACATGAAGTTATTTATTATAATACAAGATCTTTAATCACTGATAATTACATCATCATATTGATTAGGTTTAGCACATCTGAAATAAATATTTGGACATTTACGACATATTGGGTACAATTGTTAACATTTATTGTACATAGTTATCTTTTCCAGCTGGCAAAGACGAAATTCAGTTTGAGATATATTTACCGTGTTCATCAGCTAAAATCTGTGGTAAGGCAGATCTCTTTTAACAGCAGTTTTAAAACTGGATCAGGAAAATTCAATCGGATTGAACATTGGACTTTAAGTGCTCAATCTTAATAAGCAATGGTTGGTAAATTCCTTCTTAGTGAACAGTTCTTCGAAGTGAACATGAGATGGAGCACTGTCTGCTACCAACACTACATACGACTGATACAGGTTTTGAGCAGTGCGCAAGCAACCACGTACAAATTTCTTAACCTTTTCCTTTCTAAAAGCACCTCTTTTTACTTCATGGTGAATCAATCCCTATTACTTAGCAATCAATAACACAGACACTGCTCCTCCAGCTGCTTGCCGAAATGTAACTGCACCTGGTTCTTTTTTGGGACGTCCTTGGCTTCGTAAGACAAACAGATTAAAAGCTAATATTAATTTGCTTTTTGTAATACATAATTAATTCTCACTCTTCACCTAACACTATGTATTTAGAATTAACACCAAGCTATTTGACATTATCATTTGTAATCAAAACAACTGTTGATTCGGAATGGTTTATTTCTCAATTTAATATTGTTTGTTCCCAATTAGTATGTGTTTGGTGCCAATTTGGATATGTTTATTCTCATTTTGAATGTGTTTATCTTAATTTGAAGTTGTTTAGTCTTAATTTGAGTTTGTTTAATCTCAAGTTGATTGGTCTCATTTTGAAGTAGAAAAGGTACAGTAATTGTGATATTCAAACTGTTCGTTTGGACGTATGTATATTAGGACAAACTTTTTATTCTACAAATCTATTACCTAATTAGAAAAATATTTGAATCGATTGATATACTAACAGTAAGCATTCTATGTTTGTTCATTTTATGGTAGCGAAATTCCACGTACCTCTTGGCACCCGTCATAATTGAATGTAGCTAAACTCAGGGTCGGTGAGAACCAGCATAGGAGGCATTTAACAAAAGTTCCCTATAAGCTTTTAAATATATATACGTGAACCAACTGAGGCACTGGCGTAACTACTGCCCCCGCAGACCTTGCGACACGGGGAGGGCGCATCTCCCCGAAGGGCGCTACTTTCGTCAAATTTGATTTCGTTGCGAATAGTTTGAAATTTTAAGACATGCATTGGAGATAAAAAAAACATTCTAATATTATATGGAAACAATTAAAGGAAATTATGGATATACATTGCTCCAAACAATTAGGGGATGTTGTGTTACAATAATATTAGGTATTTAAATAAGATTAATTAAATTAATAAATAGTATTTATCTGCTTTGACGACAACGCTAACAATAAGTCAAACACTTCTGTCGTGTTACACGTACTTGTAAATTGTAATGAAATTTAAAACTTGTTTAAACACTTCAAACTAAATGTACTGACTTGTTGGATTAGCGAAAACAGATTGATAAGTTTCAGAAAAATGTATTAAGAGGGTTTATAGTTCAATTACAGTTAGTAGACTATGATGAAAATTCAAGTTTTCGACCTTGTGGGAGGATGCGCCATCTTGATTGAAAGGTGCAAAAGATGCTTTTTCAGACTAATTATTCAATGACTGATTCTAGGCCTCTACGGCTTTTTTTACCCTTTTTCTAAATGAATTTCGTACTCAGTGTAACATTTCAGGTATTACTATTAGTTGGCAAGCAAAGCATGTCAGATACGATTTTTATATTTTCTTCTGTAGTGCGTACCTATATCCAAGTTTTATTTAACATGGTCCACCTGCGCTAGCTTATGACCATGGTCCCCATTAGGGTACAACAAATTGAGTTACATTTGTAAGAGCTACCAATAACTCACTGGTAGGAGCGAGGTTTGTTTATCAACCGTGCACTAGCTCGCCAAGCTAGTGCCGGAGCTGTTATGTGCTTACCAGGGGGTTCGTCCCGAGAGACTCCCATCACCCTTAATCCATGCGGACTTTCACTGCCCGGACGAGTCCAACCTCAAGTGTTGCTGAGACTTAGAAACTGGGTCGCCTAGGATATCCCAGAATTTATCCACCCCGCCGCACCATATTAAGGCTTGGTGACACAGTGGGTACAGTTATCATAACCTTTTCTTTTATAAAACTCGCAGAAAAAGTCAAGGAGGATCAAATCTGGTGATTGAGGAGGCCAGTTTATCGGGCAAGTTCGACCAATCTACCTCTCAACCAACTATATCATTTAAATAACTGAGAGCCTGTCTTGCTTAATGAGATGATGCCCCATCCTGCTAGAAGCACGTCAGGATTTATGATTAATAATTCGGGCAACTCTTCTTTTTAAGAAATTTGTATATACTTCTCCATTGAAAGGTCCTTTAGAAAAATATGGACCAATAACTTATTTTTATTTTAATAATCTAATTAATATCTCTGCAACAGGTGCTAAATATTTTGCATACGTACGTAGCTTTTTATGTAGAATCGAATTTCAAAAAGAAAGATGTATCATCCCATTTATTCCGAAGTCACCCCCCCCCCCAAACTGTTAAGAATGAGAGGGGTTAAAAATTTAAAAGTTACATCAAAAATCCTAAAAGGTAATAAATTATTATTAATTATTGCATATTTTATTTCAACAAAAGTTACCTATGAATAATTGTATACCTATATATGAGAGGCGCAAAAGTAAGTCTAGCAAGGGCGCGCAATCTTACGTTGTTACGCCACTGATTACTGAGGACTACTTGTACCGTTTGTGTTTACGCTTTTGGCTCATGTTCCGCATAAATTTACGTGGAGCTGAATTTCTATACATACATTTGTTGAAACAACTACAACTGGGTACTGGGTAAAGATTGTTAAAATTTAGAGTAAAAACAACTTTTTCGCACTCTATTCTTACAGTAATACTGGTCCCCTTTGGCCCATGGCTATGATGGCCCATGGGGTATAGCAGGGTAGGCTACTATTTCTCGAGCCGTTCGGTACTTAAGGGTGGCAAAAATTTACGTACCAAGCGCCTATTATTACTCCAGGAAATGATTTTCCAGGTACTCATTTTCACAGGCTGAGTCGACCTGGAAGACTTAAAGATATTCCATCATCCCTGGGATTCGAACCCAGGACCTTAGGACTAGTCAAGTGCCATGCCCTGGATTCTACTATTCGTGCAACAAAAATAATTCTGCACTAATGAAAAGTAATTGAAAAGCACTAATGTTTTGTATATTTCAGATTTAAATTAAAAACGGTTTCAAGGATACGGAGAGGGAACCACCGTAAAGATTCAATCGTAGTTATTGGCTTCGTCCCCCACCATCCCAACTTTAAAATGTTAAGTGATACCAATATCAGTATCAAGTACTTTAATTCAAAATATTTGTCTTGGTGATAAGTACACTTTTGTCGTAGGACTTCGTTTAACTACGTGGATACTTTGGGGGGACTTATGTACCGACAGCATGCAGCAAAAATAGGTTCTAATTAAAATTTTTATATCGAAGAAATATGTTCCGAACAGTAACAATAATAATACTTCTTTTATTAGAGCTTAATAACACATGTACATTATATCAATAATAGTGACCGAAAGAAGGTGAAGTTCAGCTTGTCAAAAACTGACAGCTGCTCTACCCCTTAACCTTCTGTATCGGACAACCTAAAAATCTATACATTAAAGTTTAGACACTATAGATAGTTTACAAATAATATATATATTTAATTATGTGACAAATGAGAACTTAATTAAGAATCGTTATATATACAATAAAATTAACATTGCATTAATTATACTACATTAAGATTGTAATACAACAAGTCTAAATTATAGGTAACAGGTTAGGAAATATTAGTAACTAATTTAAAATATAAAATAAGAGTAATAGAATAAATTTGTAATGGATAGTTTTATAACAAAATATGTACAATAAATATTTATTTAACTAAAAATAAAATTAATGTTTATGTATACAGGGTGATTCAGAAATAACTGATATCCTTTAAATGTTAGGTAGAGGGAAGGTAGTAGAGCTAATTTACCTTGACAAGTATAGGTCAAAAACGAAGTTTTCCAGAAAATTAGTTTTAAGGTTTTATTAAATTTTGGATCCGGTTCTGACCTTGGATCCTTTTGGATCAAGGTAAATTAGCTCTACTGCCTCCGCTCTACCTACCATTTAAAGAATTACCTTTATTTCTGAATCACCCTGTATAGAATGAATGAAGGATACTGAAGGATGCAAATTCATAAATTTTGGATCCGGTCCTGACCTTGGATCCTTTTGGATCCAAAATTAATTAAACTTTAAAATTCATTTTCCGGAAAACTATTCCTTTTTGACCTATACTTGTGAAGGTAAATTAGCTCTACTGCCTCCCCTCTACCTGCCATTTAAGGGATATCAGTTATTTCTGAATCACCCAGTATAGTTAATGTATCCAATCAGTTTATCAGCCTCATTTAATATATTCAACAAAATTCGACCCCAAATCTCTTAACCGACAATTTCTTTAGATTTGGTGGAATTTAATTCGAGTGCGCCAGACAATCCCTTCGCTCCACGTGCGCGGAGTAATATTTCTGGGTGAGTCGCCATCTTTGACTCAGTCTATCTGGGCAACCTTCACCGCAACACGACTGTACCTAATATTGTTTTAAAGGTCTCCACGAGAATCTAAAAAATCTATTCAAATATATTTAAATATAAATTAATATTTAATAAAACTTAAATAAACGTTTCGAAATTATACTCGACTAGACATTTCAACTCTCTGATCTGCAAATTATAGTCTTACGTTCCAGGCTGACGCCTACCTGTTTTTCTCTGATTGAGAATAAGTCGAAAATTAGAGGACATACCGAAATTCACTGTGTAACTGTGTAAAATATGTAAAAAGGTACCTCGAGAAAAGTTTAAATCCATATACAAAATTCGAGTTTTTTTTTATTATGTTATAAGCAAGTTTGATTTTAATAAAAGAGGACAAGGCATTCCAAGTAATTAAACCAAGAAATATTCTAAACATAAACATTATTAGTTATTATAAAAAAAGTTACAAGTAAACATATTATTATTTACATATTTTAATATAAATATGTCTATTAAATTAAAATTTCAAATCGTTCTACTTTTTTCGGGTGTAAAACTTTTAAATGATTAAGCAAAAAAGCTTGTTATTGAAAATTAATTATAAAAAAATATTAATATTTTTCCAAATATTTATTTAAAAAATATACTCATATTTATATTTGCCCGCAGAAACACTATCAGGACCTGATCTGGGCCCAAGCCCCCACAACCATCAGCTGACCCAAACGCCAGTGGAATGGGTTTTCGATGTGGCTCTCACCTTGCGCTTTATAGGCCTCACGCTTTGAAAGCTTTGAGGACTAATGGATATTTTGTATAAAATTGTATTCGTATTTATCACAAATTTAAAATATCGATTTAGTTAATGATAAATAACTCGGCACGTGTAATTGTAAAAATAACAATAAAATGGTATGGGGCCGGCGGTGGACGAGTGGTGTCAGTGCATCATAATGCACCAATAACTAAAACTTTAATGCAACTAATTATCACCATTTTGCGAAACACTTCGAATGGGATTTCACACCTCATATATTTTTTTTATATGTTTAATATATTTTTATACTTTGTTTTTTACTTTCAGAGTATGATTAGTAAGATTATTATGTTTGAATTTGCACCGAGCTTTACTTTACTTTTTTCCCCCTAAATTTCTATTTTTTTATTTTTCAAGGTTTTAGTGGAAGAGCAAGCCCTCAGCTTGAACTACGCCTTGTGGTTTCTGCAAACAATGTATTTTATTTATTTTTCTTTTACGTTTTTTTACTTTTGTATAGTTTGTATATTGTTTGTATGAAATAAAGACGTTTATTATTATTATTATTATTATCACTCGTATTCCAAGGGCCGCGGGTTCGCATCCCACTTGGGGCGGCGGGGTTTTTCTAATTGGAAAATTCCACCACCTCAACTATGGATGTGTGTATTAGTGTTGCATGTTAGATGGGGAACAGTTGACCTTAGATGTTGGTTCCCCTGTAGTGTAGGCGTGAAATAAAAAAAATAATAAAATGGTACTTTTAAATAAAATATTTAAGGAAAAAATTGAGTATTAAGGTGTCAATTTCTTTACCCTGCTCCCCGGAAAAATCCAACTTGGCCTTGAGCCCCTTCGCGTCTTGGGCCCTCGAGCGTCGCTTAACCATGCTTAATTAATACGCCATAGTGTCCAATAGTTTTTTAAACATATGTACTAGTACAAATTGCTGTTTATATAAGGTGGAATAGGTTACTATGTGTTAATTTTAAGGGGTGATAGAACAATCAAAAGAAACAAAAATCCAATACAGTTTTGTTCTAGGACGTACGACTTGTTCAGAAAAAATAATGTTGTAAACTTTACATCATTTTGCTGCGTGAGTAATATTAGCTTAATTATGGGGCTAAAGATGCATCTCATCTAGCACAACAAAAAACTTTAATAACATTTTTTGCATGTTCAATCGTTTACGCGTAAAATTGAATTCTTTTTACATTTACCACCAGAAATGATATCTTTGAATTTCTTCTTCTTTTCTTACTTTTTTTTAACCAGAAGAGTCTACCTGTTTCTCTAAATTCTCTAAATTTCTCACTGACATTTATTTTTTAAATGCAGTTAATGTCAGCAAGTTCAGTTATGCCTACGTACAGTTGTGAAGTAGGGAAGAATATGAAAAATTGTCTACGTACACTAGCTCTGATACCTAATTCCGAATTATTCAATTAATTAATTATCAGATTTTTATTACATGTTATTACATATTTCAATTTTCAAATTAAATATTTTATAATTCTATATATTATGCTGTCGTTATAAGAAGAGCCATGAGCTATTTCTCAAATTAATCATAGTGCACCCAATTTTACACTTAAATATGTCAATGGCACTATAAACAACCATTCATAGCAACAAACACTTTTTTCGGCTTCATATAAACAATATGACGGAAAAATGTATTGTATGGTTTTGAGAGTCAAATTAAACATTTAAAGACATACATAACTCTTAACATTGAATTTATTGCACTAAATTAAAAGTTTGTTTGTTGTATGCTAGAGAAACTGTTTTATTAAATTAATTTCTTAATAATGGATCCAACATATTTAATTATCATATATAATACTTCATATATAACATTGCTTCATATGACCATACTTAATATTCATTAGCAGTCTTGTATGGTCACTCGAAGCTGTTTCTTGAGATAACTTTTGAACCTACAATTAATTAATTATTATTAATTAAAATATATAATTAGTATGTAATATATAATTAAAAAACTGTACGAATGTTGGCTCATTCCCGGGTGAAAGACCTCGTGAATACTTCAGAAGCCTCAGGTTTGTTTTTGTTTTAAACATAGTTAAACTTGGGATGATCTTTTGTAGTGCTAGACATCTAAGCTTTTTATTACACTTTTTTTTTAATTTTAGCATTTTTGTTAATTTGTTTTGTAAAGTGGTTTTTTATAATGTTTTTAAACTTTCTGCTATATCTTTGCTGCAATCTATGTATGGCAATTATATAAATTTTAATATATTTGTCATTGTGTATAAATCTTTTGCAACATATTAGATTCATTAACATTCCAATAAATTCCATCAATTTACTTAAAAACTCTAATATAGTTGAATGGTACTATATTATCTTCATTTTTTATTCATTTTATTATTCACCAATTTTTAAATTCATGTGAAACTAAAAAATTCGACGACGTCTAAGACTCTTAAATCAAGAAATCTACGGATACAGACCGAAGTTTATCAAGTATTATAAGTTGATGACATCTTCTGTATCTTGCTTTTCTGGCTGCTTACACTTATGTAACCTGTTTAATTAATGTAAGTCCCAGTTAACTGGCTATAACGAATTGCCTTAGGTAGTGAACAGCGCAAAATTGTAGTTACCATTTTGCTAGTTGCAGAATTTCGATGTTTTGAAATAATACGTTAAGTTGCATCTTTTTTGATCACGTGACCACTAGCAATAAAGAGCAGTACTGGACTAGGAAATTTCTCTGTCAGGCGATTGGCAGTCTTAGCGATCTTAAAGAAATAATGTTCAAGATTACTCTGAACAGTCTGAACTATTTTCGAAGGTTCGAAGAAATTCGTACGCTGGATTCTCATCGAAATGATCTACGTTATTTTATTTTCGCTATAATTATTTAATTCAAAAAATAAACAAAAGCTATAGAACAGATAAAGTAGACCTTTTATAAATATTTTTGTACGACCCTGCTATTTCGGATTGTTTACCAAACTTGGTTTTAGAACAGTAGGTTATGTTTACTGGTTACTAAGCAACAACGCGTCGGTAAGTAATTACTTACCGTTCAGTTCTGTCAAAAACAGAACGGTAAGTAAATTATATGTAATTTATAAAATAAATGCATCAGCTTTAGATGTCTCTTTCGTGAAAAATCATTGTTTTCTAAATAATTATTGAACTATTTAAAAATTTATGTTTTTATTTAAATTTGCTGTGAAAAGATACCCAATAAATAATAATAACAACTATCTATTTATTTATGTTGAAACTACAAAAATATCGTGACATTCAAAAATAAAATTACAAACGTATCCATGGTAACGACAAAACCTACTTAATGGTTGGTGGATATACAGAGCAAAAATAAATTATCTTGAATCTATTTTTTTGCCATCTTTGGGATATTTCCTTAGTTAATACCAAGATATATACAGGTCTGGTAGAGCAGCTCGCCGCCATTTTGTTGGAGCTAATTGCTAGTTTAAAAAAAAACACTAGATTGCAGCATCATATCAAGATCTGTCAATAAATTGTCATCAATCTGACAATTCTGAAGTTTTTTTAAAATTCGAATTTCTTGTGCAAGTTATTTGTCTTATTTTAACTTTAGTGTTAGCTTGTTGCGTTATTTTGACTTTAGTGTTAGCTTGTTGCTGTGTTTTTTTTCATTTTAAGTGGCATTTATTACCACTGTGAAAAATGAAGAAGTGTAAATTTTGCGGCTTCGTGAAACTTTTAAAGGAAGATTTGGCCCTCTTTCACGTACCAAAGGTAAAATGTAAATTAATATTCGATTTCAAACAGGGTTTATATTTGTAACATTATTTTATAGGATACGAATAAGCGTAACAAATGGACTATGTCTACGGGCACAATTTTAAACAAAAATGACTTCGTCTGCATGAAGCATTTTGAAAAGAGGTTTGTGAGGGAATTTGCAGATGAAAGTGGAATAATTAACAGAAGGACATTAGCACCAGATGCAATCCCTACCCTTTATTTGGGTAGTTCCCATTCTTCCTCTGTTTTGAATTTTCCATCTGAAGATCCTGCCCTGCTTATCCCTTTGAAAAATTATTCCCAGACAAAAAAGCGGTGGGTATCTTTTTATTTATTTTAAGGTCAGTCCAAATGGTAGCAAAATGGGTTCATGGAGAAAATTAACACCACTCTAGCTGTGATTTATTTATTGCATAATTGTATACTGGCGGCCGAAATAAACTAGGTTTAGCGTAACACGAATCACGATCAAACGTAAAATGAATGTCATAGTGACCCGTTTTACACTACAATGTGTCCTAGTTTATTTTGGCCGCTACTGTACCATGGGCATGAGTTGATGTCTTGATTATTAATCGTCTTCATTAACATTCTTGTTTATTATAACTATTCATAATCTTGCTTTATACAACTCGCCCTAAGTCTCCTTAAAATTTCAGGATTCTAGCGCAAACCGTTTTAGCAGGACGAACACGATTCCATACCTAATCGCACTCCTGTATTAACCAACGTAACGTTTTGAGGAAATTAATTTTTTCGTATTTGGAATAGAAATGTGGTACATTGTTCAACCCAAAATCGTAAAGAAATGTGAGTGTTTGTTCGTTAGCAACACTTTTCTTCACTCTCAGTCAAAATCGTAAAGAAATGTGCGTCTTTTCTCGTTAGCAACAACTTTTCTCCACTCTTCTGCCAAACTTTGACGTAATTTTTTCCTAGATTTTAGTATGTCTCATTCCAAATACGAAAAAGTAGCATGTTCTACACTTAAAGAAAAGTGAGTTTTCCATGTTCGTGTAAATTTTAATCCATTCGCTCGCTTCGCTCGCTCATGAATTAAACATTTACACTCACTGGAAAACTATCACTTTTCTTTACTTGTAGAACAATCTACTATTGTTATCCTTGTAGTTGTGAAGAGAAAATTAATAGACAAAAAATCTATATGTATCTGTATTCTGTACACAACGTTAACAATAATAAATCTAGACAATAGTTTTTATTGCGGGATTTGTAATCCTGTATTTTGTTGTAGACCTGCCAAAGATCCTTCACTACAGTCCAGTCAAAGTTCTCCTACTCCTTGAACGACCCTAGAAAACCTTCGTTTACCTGTCACTGAAAGCCCTCCTGTCATAAATGAATGCGATTCACCAGAGACTAAATGCGAATCACCAGAAACTAACACGCTGTTACATTTTCTACAAGAAAACCTAATGCAGTTATATACATTGCTACCATCAGGATGGGGGATTCATAAAAGGTCTCGTTCAGTTACAGTAAGCCATGTTAAAGGGAGTATTCCCAAAATCGATCGGGCTATTGTAGTCAACGATAGTGACATAAAGGTGTATCTTAATGGAATTTTTCATACCACCTATACTGCAACAACTTTAGAGACTTTTTTACAATTAGTGCAAACGGTATATACTATCAGGCTATGTAATGGGTCTGGAGTTGATGGGAAAATTAGCCCTTCCTGTCATGGCGGAAATTTCCAAGGAAAGACAACAAGATGTCGTTCATGTGCGATCTTGAGAAAAAACCTCCTAAAGAAAAAAAATATTATTCCAAAAACCAAAAAATCATATTCAAATTTGTTGCGAAAACAAAACATACAAACAAAAACCATAGAGACTTTAAGAAAATCAATGACAAAACTATCCAATATCGACCACTTAATTTCAAAATTGCCAGACAATCAAAAGCTTGTAGTTCGAACTTGTTTTGAAACTGCAAGTCGACCTTCTTACGGCAAAAGATACACCAAAGAATGGATTTACACATGCATCCTTCTGAAAATAAAAAGCCCTAAATTATACAAACATTTACGAACTAGGGAGTTACTTCCACTACCTGCACCGAGTACACTATCAACTTACATTAGGCATATCGACAGCTCTTACGGATTTCAAAATAAATTATTTGAACTTCTGAAAGAGAAAACAAAAAACATGCAAGAATTTGAACGGCATGGTACCCTGATGGTGGATGAGTGCAAAATAACTCCCTGCAAACACTTCGACAAAAATCGATTGGAAGTGATGGGATTTGTTGATTTAGGCGAATATACGCCAGACAACCAAAGAAACCAACTTGGGGATCATATTCTGGTAATAATGTTCCAGTCTTTCGCTGGGAAAAATATGCAAGCGCTTGCATGTTTTCTGTCCAGAGGCAATGTTACTGGAACCATCCTAGCCAAATTAATACTGGAAGCCATTCTTTTGAGTGAAGCGGCTGGGCTGTTTATTGACGTGGTCACATCAGATGGTGCCACCTGGAATAGGTCCATGTGGAAAGCCTTTGGTGCAGGAAATCCAGAAAAGCCTTGGAGTGTTCATCCCTGCAATGTAAAAAGAAAATTAAGGATGTGTTCAGATTTTCCACATTTATTGAAATGTATGCGAAACAGGCTTGTTGCAAAAAGAGAATTTCATGTGCCTGAAGGGAGAGTGCAATTGCGCCATTTTGAAAATCTTATAGAATACGATGCAAAAAACGAATTTAAACTGGCTTATAAATTGACCCGAAAGCACGTGAATCCAGAAAACCACGAGAAAATGAGGACAAAATATGCCTTTCAATTGTTTAGTGGGACAGTAGCAGATGCTTTGACGGTACTAAAAGAAAAAGGTATATCCGAGTTTGCTGACTGCGAACCTACAATACAGTTTTGCAGACGAATAAATCAACTGTGTGATATTTTGAATTCGAGTTATTTTAATGGACTAAAAACAAATTCTGCCGAGCAACAAGCATTAGAAGATTTTTTAATTTACATTGATTTATGGGAATCTTGTGCACATCCTGACTTTTATTTAACAAAGTCTACAAGTGATGGGTTAAAAGCCACCATCAACACTACTCTTGATTTATTAAAATATTGCACCCAAGAGTTAGGGTATAAGTACCTGATGACATCACGTATCAATCAAGATCCACTTGAACACTTCTTTGGATTAATGAGAGCAAGCGGTGGTGCTAATACTAGTGGAGAGTCACTACAGATTGCACAGATCTTTAGGCTGATGTCACTATATTCTTTAATTAAACCTCCAAAAGGAAGCAATGTAACTGGTGGAAATATGCTTGCTGCCCTAGTTGATAACACATCAGATTTCTTGAGCTACAACAGAGCAGACAATAAACAAATAACAAAAAAAGACATTGACTTACAACTCGATCAGGCCTTAGAAGAAAATATCACATGTGGTGCATACGTTCATTTTGAAGATAATAGAGAAGCATTTGCCTATGTTTGTGGTTTCATCGCTCGAAGGCACAAAACTGACAATTGTCAAAATTGTGTTAAAACAATTGTGGGGGAAGGATTGGAATCATATAATACTTTCATAATATTGAGAAGCAGAGGGCATTTAACATTTCCTTCAATCGCCCTCGTTATTCTTCTTGAAGAAATTGAACATATTATTGCTGAGAAACTTCAGCAAGACATTAAGAAAAATACTTTCCTTGAAATTCTTGCTTCAATCGGAATACAAAAAATTCATCATTTTGTAGGATGTCCAAATCATAAGTCGGAAATGACGAAAAAAATCCTGTTTTCATTTTTAATAACTAGACTTTCATTTTCATGCCAAAAAGAGGCACGAAAGAGGTCTTCAGAATCTACAAACTCTAAAAAATATAGCAAATTGGCAAAACTGGTTTAAATTACAATTCTTTAATAAATAACTTTTAACCAAACTACTTACTGTTTTTGTTGTGGATAAAAACTTTCGTTATATTTACATTTACCACTGGCAGCGTTTCTTAAATGATTCATTCATGGTCTGGCACCTACAACCCACTAGGGTTTTAGTGGATTTAGCCTCCTTTATAAGCCTCTTCCACTGTTCCTTATTCAATTTCCTTAAGACTTCCAACACTGCATCTTCCTATCTTATTCTAGATCACCTAGCTAGGATGAATTGAGGGAGTTTCCAGTTCCTTCTAAGTCGCCCTCAATTATTTTCTAAATTACTCTCTCTCCGGTCTCCGGACATTCAGGAAACATGTTCAGCCCATCGAAGTACTGCCTTCCTTGTCATCCCCATTATGTCTGTCCAAGATGTCTGTCTCTTGGTAATTGGTATAATCTGGCCAGTTCATGATTATATCTTATTCTATTTACACCTTGATCATCCTCCACTGGTCCACATATTATCCGTTTTAGAATTTTTCTTTTAAACGCACACAATCACAACAACAGGATTGGTCAAATGATGATTCGCAATAATTGCAAGTGATGAATTTTAAAACACAATTCACATTAAAACAGAAATTAATAAATAATAATAATAATTAACTACACTAATGTATTTCTAAACACGTGGCATTCGTGGCAAATGATAGATACATAACCTAAAATTAAAATTTGTGTCAATTTTTGAAGTACCTTGGTAAGGTTGCGCCATCTATTTTCCACAAAGTAAACGGCTTACTAGCTCTCATTTTTGACACAATTATTTACATTGAAACATAGGCAAGCTGTTCTACCAGACGTCTATATATCTTGGTTAATACATTTGTATTCATAATGGTCGTACAAAAAATAGTATAAGCATCTCAAACAGTAAGGGTTTACCGATCTCCTCCGATATTGGCGACCTCGCTTCGCTCAGTCGCCAAACATTGTCGCCGATCGGTAAACTGTCCTTACTGTTCTCGATACTTAATATACTATTTAAATAATACTCAAATAGTGTAGTTTTACAATTGTTGTACTGGAAGCAGGAATGTTTTCAATATCTTATTCTATTTAAGAAGTCCTAGACCTAGACCATATAGAAAAAAGCACCGTAAAGATAACATTCTAGTATCTAGTTTCAAATTGAATGGAAGAAGTCAAGTGAACATGCTTAGTTCTTGTGTCAAAGTATACGCCAAAAGGTAGAAGCCAATCCAGGTAGTCTGGAGGTGAAGAGACTAATCATCACTTCTGTTACTATAAAGTATACCACACTTATTCAGCTAAGCCACTTTGAAATGAAATGAGTTGTAGTCTAAATTCCAGAAAAGGTTTAAATATTGAAGAATGAATGTGATTCTGCATTGTGAATGAACAAAAATGTTATTGAAAATAACATCAACAAGTTTAGATGAGATGTTGCTGAAAATTATAAGTGGTAGGTATTACATACTACAAAAATTTATATATTGATATATGCGACCTGAAATGAGACAACGGACATATTGCTTGAAAACATGTTTTTGAGAAAAATGGAATTAATGTTTGACTATCTGAGTGGATGCCATCAGCTGTTTTGTGGTAAGACACAAGTAACGTATTGTGAAAAATTGAATTAAACCATACATTTCTTATTATGTAGATGTATCAAAATAATTTATTGTTTTATTATTTGTTTCTTTATTCTTATATTCTACGCGCAAGTTAACAACGGCGTATGACTAATATTTATGTTAGAGATGGAAAGAATTTTTTTCCACAGAGCGGTCTTTTTCCATAGAAATGTGTAAAAATTTGTGAAATTACTTTTGCAATCTTAGGTTTTTCATTCCTAGTTGCATACGATTGTTATTTACAGGGTGATAATAAATCAACTTTTATACCACTTGTCTCGTTAACTTGGTCCGATAATATTGTGGTGACATCCTGCCGTTGGAGAAACCGTCAGATGTGCAGAGCAATATTGTTAAATCTCTTAAAGATCGAAAGTGTTATTGTGACATTGTTTGAATTCTCAATTTTTTGGCGTACAGTTCCGAAGACGGTGAAGCTGTTTCACGAGAAACCTAAGAAACTATCCACAAGATGGGAAACTGACCTCGTACAAGCTGTGAAGAGAGCAATGTCTTACAGACGAGATCAAGCGTATACGGCTGGAGAGATAGTAAATAACAATTGCAGCTGCAGTTGCACTGTTGCTAATTAATTGGAAATACTCTGTTTCATTATAAAAAAATCTTCACATTTGAGTAGATCCACAATCACCTAAGTGGCATGAAATGGTTTCGCGAACGTGCAAAGACGTCTCATGTGGTTATGTATCGGTAATATTATTATGTCATGATGTTGGGTGGAATTGGCTCATAAGGCAAAACTCTTCTTTTCCTACCCCAAGGGCTGAAATTCAAACAAGATATGTATACCAGACTGTTTTGCAGTTTGGTGTTTAACAAATAGGTATTTATTCTATAACAAATAATACTTGCATTGGATTTTAACAGAAAAATATATATAGTCTGTTTGCCACTAGACGACCCAGGTGGTCAACTATGTGTCATGAAAATATGATTACGGCCACTATAGGTTGGTAACCGTGCACATGACCATTCAGGTTCCTTTGGTGTCGATTACTATCAAATAAAAGTGATAGTCAAAATCCTTTATCTTCATGAGTTATTGTCACCCTGTACAAAGCAAAAGATGCTGCAGTAATCTGATGACAGATTTAGACATGAATAGGATTGTGGAGGTAAGATTCTATGATGGTATCTATGGTGGTTCCAAGAAATTTTAATAAATATTTCTTCATGTAGTGATGTAGATTTTCTAATTGTTGTATTCTTCTAACTCAAATGCTGTTAGCGAGTATGTGTACCATACTAATGCACAAGTATATCCTACATAAAAGATGTAGCACAGCTTTAAAAGTAGTTTAGTAAATGTCAAGAGAAACATGTAAATAGATATATATTATGTACCATAAGGATAGTCGCTTTATTTGAAATCATTTAAACATTTTATTAAAACTTTTTTAATTATACTTTGATCAGAGAAAAGAGCTCATAAGATCTGCAAATATGCATACCAAGCCCGCACGCTAAGACGGAAACCTCTGGAATGTGCTGAATTCAACTTCTATAAACGCTAGCACTGCTGAAACCTATGTGCTGGTATGCATCTCCCACGAGAATGAAGGATGTGCAAAATAAAGGATGCAACATGCGGAAGCAGCATCAGTAATGGGAAAAACGGAGTGTAATCTGGAAACGCATGAATGTAGAAAATATTCTTACTCAGCAAACTGGTCAACAACTATATATGTATATCGAGTATTTTAACTTCTATTCAACTGAACTTCTGCTAACAGAAAGTTCTGACTCAAAACTCTAAACAAGATGATCAGATAGGGCATCAGTCGCGGTAAGAGTCTGAACATTTTAAGAGCGTGTCGTTTAGATGAAAGGGGTTGATAATTGGGAACTTGGTATACAGCTATTAACCGCAGCTAATTCTATAGAGCGCTAGTTAACTAGTGTGTGGTCGTGATTCTCAAAAGATGTCTTCTTCAATAGTCGCCAAGAGGCGATACTTAATACCTTTCGTGTAATGCTAACAATACCTGTAAAGCTCTAAAACACATTTCCGGCTGCTACCAATGATATACAAATTACAACGTTCTGAGTCAAGAATAAAACCACTACAAAGTACAAATACACATAAATAATAAATCCTTTGCCGCAAAGAAACAGGAAAATACTCTATTTACAACAATCTTTAATGGTAGCAATCATTCGCTTACTTAGCTAAGTAATTATAACGCATACAACATAAAAATCTTTATTATTAAATCATTAATTTGCTGAATTAATGTGAGCGCGGGTAATTACCTAAAATCAACTTGTTTATTAATAACAAATAAATCAGTAAAACTCAATAGAAGATCACAGAATTGCGCTAACAAGTAACACGACACTGTTAACACTATAACAACTGGCACAAGTAGATTGGCCAATTGCAAATCTTATCCTGTACCCTGTCACCACTTAGAGAGTAGTTATAATATTTATTTTGTCTTTTGGTACTATAACTATTTTATTTGTAGTAAACTTAGATTGAATTAACTGATAACATGGAATTAACATCAATTGATTATAATACTGAAATTGCTGCAAATAGTTTAAAGGTAAAAACACTTCAAATTTCACTCATTTTCAACTTTCAAATTATGTGAATAAAATGTGAATTGATAGGTATCTGTAGATGAAGAAATTCCCTAAAAAATTTGCCTTGGAATAAATGGGTAATAAATATTAAGCAACGGTGGTAATTTTCAGAAGATAAAAAAGCCGACAAGAGTAACAAAAAAAGTAGTTGATATTAATGTAATAAATTTGCAAATTAGGTTACTATGTATCAAGTAGATAACATTTAAATATAAAATAATTAATCACAAATTTAAATTTTATGGCGTATTCTTAAACAATTTAGTTTCTGGTAGACTATAATTACGTTTTGACTAATATGTTTCCTTAGAGTAGCTTCACAAAAGCCGTTTGAGAAGTGTTAAGTATCCACAAAACACGATGTATAATTCATATAACTAAAAATTAGTTAGAGCAACGGGCGAAATAAAGACCAGTTAGAAGGATAAGATAAGATATAATGGTAAATTATCACCGGGCATCAATTCTGCCATCGTCTATTATTAGTGTGTTAAATGTAATACAATAGCACTAATCTACCATCTAAAGCTTCCGTTGTAACTATATCTTAACTGCACACACCTCGTAGCTTTTTTGCTGTCTATAGAATTTATCTTTATGTGCATGTTCTATATACCACTTACTCTAGTCACACCCTGAATATTCATGTTTGTTAAATTCTGATAGCAGTGGTAGCAATTAAAGTGCAACTTCGTCACAATGAAAGCTTCATTGGTAGTGGTATGATATTGCAATTAATTATGCTTTTGCTTTTACACAACTTAATTTTCATCGAGATTCGTTTTATGTCTGTATTATCCTAAATGCTCGTAAATTATGGCGATTTTTTCCATTGGGTTGGCAATGAAATATTTTTAATTATGTTGCTATAGCACAAACGATGTTACACTCAAGTAGATATGGATAGAACAAATAATGCAATACGATTATTTAATTTTTTAAGATTTAATTGGTTGATTCTATCTAAAAATCTTCTGCAAAAAATTATAATTAGAATATTTAGTTCGGCCCAAACGAAAATAAGCGTGTACGTGATTTATTACAAACTTAGCTAAAGTGCATGAAATTTTAATTTTTAATCATTCTACCATAAACCTTGAATTTTTGGTTAAGGCCAAATTCAGTATGGTTATTTATTTATTTAATGGTGTCGGAGTGTATGGTTGAGTCTCGTCAAGTAGACCATAGAGTTAACTTCAATACAATGTTAGTGTAAATTTATTACACTCTAATGCAATTACATATCTAATCATTTATTGTAACTTCTTTACACTAATAAAACAGTCAAATTTCTAATCGTTGCTGAGTAAGATTTTACTTTCTACTTTTGAATATTTTACTCTACATGGGAAAAATATTGCCTTAGAGTGAATTGTTATAAAACTTTTATATAATTTGTTTTCTATTTAGAACAAAAGCTTACAGTGAAAATAGTGTAGCTTTCCAAGGTCAATAATAAAATAAGTAATTTATTTATTTATGCACAGATGCATTATAATTAGACTATTATTGTTAGATTTATCAGAACATAACTGTCTCTTTATGCCCCAAGGGCCTCTTTATGATCCGACGGGCAATAATGAAACGTCAATTAAATGTCAGAGCTGTATTTGTAGAACTTGATTGGTTCTTAATATAATTTGTAAACTTATCACCAATGAAAATAAGCTGAAATTAAGTATTTTACATAGTAACTATAGTAACGTACTTCGTATATAAGCACATAAGTATACGTACAGCGGCTTGATGTAACCTACGTACTCATTTAATTATGTTTTTTACACAATAATAGATTTGAGATAAAAACATAAAAAAAATAGTGTATGCATTTCGGGCATAACTTGCTTTTATGGCCCTACAGCCTTTTCCTAGCCCTCGGCTGACGCCTCGGGCTAGAAATAACGCTTCTGGCCATAAAAGCTTCTTTATGCCCTTAATACATAAATAACTATTATTGCAATGGGAACATACATAAAAAATATACATACAATGAAAACATAAGTACGTATTGAAAAAAATATGTACGAACTCAGTTGGAACACTTATATTTTTGTTAAATGACACCCCGGAATCTTTACTTCGAAATTGTTTTTCTTGGTCCATGGTATGGTTGTTAATTGTTGCTAGAGTGAACTGCTCATGCTCTATGTGAACTCTCATGAAATTTCTATCAAGAGATTCCCTTGCTGCACTCCGTGAACTCCGTCCAAGTTCAAAATTACTACAATTAGAATGTAATTACTGTTTTGTTCTGTGAATTATGCAGATTAAATATAATTATAATTATTGTTTTACTTACCTAATTTCTTAATATCTCTGATTATTATTTGGAAATAAAACACTGATATGGAACTTCGTTGGATATTAATATTAAATAGTTTACTGTTGAACATGCCTTATAAGTTTCCAAGTGTTTCCGTCTTGCTTATCATTAGTAACATTCAAGTAACATTATCAAGTAAAATTAATTAGTAAAATTATAAAAAATACATGTATTAATAAAATGTTTAAAAATGTTTTAAGTTACTTTATATTAATTATTAAAACAAACTGCAAAGTTACACATTCACACGCAGTAAAAAGTCGTAAACATAATTGCACTAACAGGTCTCTAGTTCTAACTGTTAAAATTTTGCAATTTGAAAAGTTACTAAAAAGAGCGGAAATGTTTTTGGTCTAGTCAATTTAATTTTGATCTCAAAATTCTGCTTAGTTGTTCATTACGTTTTAAATTTTAGAGCTACATTAAGCTATTTTCAGGTTTGTAAAATTTTGAAATTCCCGCCAATTTCAGTAACTTTTGAAATTGCAAAGTTTCAACAGTTATAACTAGTCGCAGTACAATACCACAGACAGTTGATTGTCGCATATTGGTGCCAATTCGTTTTATTCGCTCTAACTAGAGTAACATCAACGCTAGCAAACATTTTTTTGCCATTTTAGATCACTTTTTAACGGCTTTTCTTCTCTTAAAAAATAAAATTAGAGTGCATTTTTTTATACTTTTAAAGTAGAATACTATTCGATTGAATATTCAATCTATATAGAGTTCATTAATAACATAGAGAGAAAATAGATTTCAGTAGTGCATTTTTTATTTTGTAAAGGAGACTCATTCTCTCCTCTATTATTATTGATACTGATTGTTTGTGCTTAATTGGCTAACCTGTAATGTTTCCCGTTTTGCATATCTCTTCTTAGAACTCTGATTGTGATTTTACTTTTGTTTCTTTCCTTAATTGTCCATGGCTCTCTGTCGTGTTCAATGAGGATTTTACTACCTTCTTATTGGCTTCAACTTCGGTTGTTATCCTTTTCGGTATTTCCTTTGTTTTGTTTTTTCTAAAAATGTGGTTTATGTTCATAGTTATCAGTTATCATATACTTCCAGTCTTCCGTATTCTCTTGTTTATCTCCTTATTTCTTATATCGTTCTCCTCTATGATTGTACCGAAGTAGTTATCGCTTCTCACTTATTTTAATGTCCTGTTTATTTTTATTTTTTTATTTCTTTACTTTTACCGTTATTAACATGGTTTGGTTTTGTCGATGTTTGTTTCCTTATTTATTTTTTAGTTTTCTTATAACTTTTCTTCAGAATCGGCTATCAGTATCATGTTATCTACCAGCATTAGTTCTTGTAAAGGTGGATTCAAATTATAGCGAGCACCACCGAACGAATGAGCAAACGAATCGTTCTATACTCGCCGATTCGTTCTAATTTAAATGCACCTTCATGGACGAGCATTTGCATTCGTCGATGTAATATCGGCGCGGGACACTTTTTCCCCAGGGACTTTTCGGCGTAGGATACTTAAGCTCAGGCCACTAAGGCACAAGGACACCTCAGTGCCATGATAGTTCGGCGCATGGCCACTTCTCTCCGGAGGGAGTTTGTCAGAGGGACATTTCAGTACGGAGGAAAGGAATCCATCGCAAATATCAAATAAAAATTTATTGCTTTTCCAATACACCACAAAAAAGTAATACTTAATAATATAATAATAAACTAATCACTTAAACAAAAAGATATCAGTAGCAATAACGGCATATAGAAAGTTGTAGAGACCAAAACACATGTTTACTGAAATTTTAAATAAAACATCGGTATGTATCTCGTTAGTAGCCTGAGGAAGTGTCGCAGGGCTTTGTGAATAGGACATTCGGCCGCAAAAAAAGTAGTACTACGCCTTTATATAGAGAAATTGTCTAATATTGCTGTTCGTATTTATATAAATAAATATATAAATAAATATAAATATAAAAAATATAAATAAATAAAAAAAAAATTATATAAACAAAATATGTAGGAAAGTACTTAAGGTAATAAATACAGTATTCGATAAATACAGTATGATGAGAAAAAAATCAATATTTGCCAATCAACATATGCTCATATGTACTACCAGAGGGCTTATCAATTAATTATTGCTTGAATATTCTTTATTATTGGTGTATTTAGTGCAGTTTAATTAGCTAGTAAAAATTCTTCTAGTAAAAAATGGATCTTGCGATCCATTTTTAAATGCCAAGCACAGTGTCTCCTGAAGGGTCGGACCTATTCATATCCAACGTAATGGATAATCCGAAGCTGATGCTAGTGTAACTAAATCGACGTTAATATAAACGCTGTTGCATAAATCATAATTGTCACTATATATTTTTTGGTTTTTCTATAATTCTTTAGAAACTACTTTTTGATCATACTGTTTAAAACAAATGAATTTATTATGCAATATTACAGTAACACTTATAAATGGATTCTGGAATTAAAAAGTGTGTATAAAAAATATGTGTACATAAAAATAAAAAATGGTTACACTGATAACAAGATAGCTTGTCTCAAAAAATTAGATTAACGGCCCAAAAAAAACATTTTTTTTAAATACCTCTGAAAATGTCGTCGAAATGTCCCTGCGTCGAACTGTCTTTGCGACGAAGTGTACCTGCACCCAAGTGTCTTGGCGCCAAAGTGTGCCTGCGCCGAACTGTCCCGCGTCAAACTGTTCTCGCACCGAAACGATCACACCGAGATGGTCGCGCCCAAATGTCCTAGACCGTTTTTATTCTCTAGTATATATTTCCAAAGTTTTGCTCTTTCATTTACTTTTTTATGGCATTGCTTATAATTTCTGGGAACAATAATGCGCTTAGTATACAGGCCTTTGGGCTTATTTTCTATAATAATGTATTATAGAAAATTATTGTTATTTAACATTGTTTTCTTGTTTTTGTATAGCGCTTTAACAATAGCTATCATCTGTTTTCATTACATTTGTTTACCTTCTTAGACTTTCCCCCTTCTTTTCTTTTTCCACTACCGAAAGCTTTTTTCAAGTCAATAAAACAAACATGAATTTTGTATTACCAATTAACTTGTAAGAGTAAAGATATTCCTAATGGTTTTTTTATACGTTGGCGTTATTGTTTATATTTATTTATCTTTTACTTCTTTAAATAGTCTCGATTTATTGCTTTTTTTTTATTTCACGGCTACACTACGGGGGAACCAACATCTAAGGTCATCTGTCCCCCATCTAACATGCAAAACGAATACACACATCCATAGTTGAGGTGGCGGAATTTTCCAATTAGAAAAATCCCGCCGCCCCAAGTGGGATTCGAACCCACGACCCTTGGAACACGAGTGATGACTGACACCACTCGTCTACCGCCGGCCCTGATTTATTGCTATATGCCTATTTATTGCTTGTTTAGTCGTTTCTTTAAGTTGTCTTGGCACATCTTTTTAATTTACGTATTTCTCAGCCTATAAGTTTTATTTATTTTATTTCAGTCTTTTTTTTATAAGTATTTCTTTTCGTATTTCATGTTTTCCGCGTATGAAAAAATCCCCACTAAGTAATGGTCGCTTCCTATTTCTCAGTGTTCACTTTTATATCTTTTATTCTTCTCCAATTTTGTATAATGACTTGTAGTAATCCATGATACATTTTTCATTTCTTGATTGTTCTTCTCCTGTATTTCTATTGCGGATATTTTTGTGCATTTTGTATGGTTATAATAAGATCATTTTTTATACAAAGTTCTACTTCCATTATTGTTTTTCGTTTCTTCTTAGATTCCCATCTATCTTTCGTTTATTGTCGTTTTATAGTCTTCCATTTCTATATTTTCCATTAGTATATTATCTATAAATACATATATAATAAGTATATAAAACTCATCTTTATCTTTTTGCTTTGCAGCGCTTGCTTTTTTCGGCAGTAACGACGTCAAATTGTTGTAAAACTGACATCATTATGTCACAGCCCAAAGACGTCAATGTAAAACGTCCTATGCTAGGACTAAAACAGGAACTATAAATAAATAGTTGAATATTGGAAATAACATTTATTATATACTACAGTCAAAACATCTCTACTCGTATATTGTGACCACCTGCTTAATATGACCAGTATTCCTTGGCGCCTGTTAAAATAATATCTTTTTAATGAAACTTGTACGTACTGTATTGTACGTCCAAAAGACGTCGTTTTGAAGACGTCTACGTACGTCCCATTATATGACGTCTTATGGACATCGTTTATTAGTCATATGACGTCGTCGGCCAATAATGATTTAAAAATAACCTCACTGTGCTGGCTGGGGAGTTAGGATAGCGGAAAGGGCAATTTTGTCGAACTCAAAGGCGTTACATGTAAGTAAGTTAGGTAATTATCTTTACAAACCCCAAGAAAACTCCTATGAGTTTCGCTAGAGCCAGCATGATATACTCGTATGTGACGTCTCATGCAAATCTTTGGTCCAATATTCTCTTCTAAATGTAACAGAATCGAAAATACTCCTGCACCGTACATCTACAGTGTCGGCAAACAGGAGCAAGAGATGTTTTTATTATAGATCGAAAGCAGGCAGTCTGACAACCCGAATGCTTGGATGATTATCTTACATTATGATTTTGGTTAATTAGCAATTGATCTTGACGCTTCCACTTATAGGTGACCTTATCTAGTGCCCAATCCAAGCAGCGTAAGAAAACTTTGAATGGCAAGCTGTTACGTATAACCAGATTTATAACTTCATAGCTTTAGTTACTGTAGTTTGGAATATTAATTGGAACTATGTAGTTCCAGTACTTCTCAGTAGCTTTCAAAGTATGTGGATCGGTATTGACACTTAGTATAATTACGTTAAAGTTCGTACAACTTCAAAGTGGTTTTATGATTGTAGCAGTACATTTCCCAACGCTACTTTAAAATTTCTAAAACTTTAAAGTAGTACTGAAAGTTCCTGCCACCTGCCTGAAACTATAGCTTAACCTTTAAAGTAACGAAACCTTATAGTAGCATTGAAAGTAAAACAACGTTTTCGCTACCCAGGAAAATCACTCAAAGTGATTTTTACTACTTGTTTTCCATCAGAATGATGGCATTCTATAGAGGCATATCTGCTATAGGTTAGTTTGGAATTTGGAGGTTAATTGTGTTTTTAGACTGGAATAAGTAGTGGTGTAAGTTTTTAATTTTAATAAAAATTTCACAGGTAAATATACGAAATAAAAGAGAATTTTAGGCATAATCTATTGTATTTTTTTGTATCAGAATGGCTAGTATTTCTGGTCTGAAAATTTTAAATGTTGGAGTCAATACAAACTATTATTTTGCTCCCATTTATAGGGAACAAGGGTGTAGTATATCCCCCTTTCTTTTTTGGTTGCCATAACCTTAAAATGTGCCATATCTAATTATTATGTAGTAGTATAAGAAATATAATGTTCATAGTTAAATGTTCATTTAAACGTTTTTAAACTAAATTCAAAGGGAACTTTACAGTGACATTAAAAACCAGAAAGTGGCTACGGAAAGTTGACATCGTTTTATAGTAAGTCACTTGAAAGTTCCAGAATTTTTTAACTTATTTTATACTTCGTGGTAACACCAATCTTGAAGTAGAGTTTGTTTAGTTTCCGTTACTAGTAATTAAGTGACACAAACTTTAGACAAGAATTTTACAGGGAATACTACTTTAAGGTGATTTTTTGTAAACTTCTTCTTATTTACTTGTAAAACGTTGCAGGCTATTAATCAATTTGCAACTTGTTATAATTGTTAAAAAATGTTTTACTATAACTGAACGTTTTTTAAAACTTTCAACTTTTGAGATAAATCTTTTAATTGTAACAATCATTTAGTGATGTATGAAACTTTAAGGAGTTTGTTTCCAAGATAGGATCTTATTTAATTTAATTTTAATAATATTTAATCATGTCTTGTTAAAGAAGTTATTGTTATTAACTTATTATAAATGCAATAATATAAAATTATTAATTATAATATTAGATAACAATTTCTGTTTAAAATGTTAAAATGATATACTTTATAGTATTTATCAATAATTTGGCATTTTTAGATAATAATAAATTACTAACCTATGTGTAAATATTTTTTAAATAATATTTAGTATGAATTAAATAATGATGGTATTATGTAGATACCTTGTTCATAATGTTCCGATGTTAGTATATGTCTCATTCATTCTTATGCAAATCACTGAAAAGCTCAGTCGTAAACAAGTAACAGTCGAAAAGAGCACTTGCCTCCAGTTAACAATTTTAAACAAAGAAAAGTTATTATTGTTTAAAAAGTAAGTATTAATGGAATAACTAAAATCTAGTTAAAAAGTAAAAAAATGAATTACATTAAAAGTTTACTGGAATAAAGTTGGAAAAACTACAAGTAAAGGGTAGGAACACATTTTCGTTTTCAATTGAATTTGAGAAGAACATTGGTTACCCTCAACACTGGAAATTAATTAGTAATTTACTGAAAAAGTAAAAGTAGATTATAAAATAATAATAATTAGTTTTTGATAGATTGTTTTTGACTAAATTTGAATCATCTAAACACCTTTTAAGAACCTCACATCACCCTGAGTTAGAGGTTTCGGTTCATTTAATAAAAGTTTATACTATTCTAACAAATTAATTATTTACACGGCAATTATTTATTGGTTTCTCTCAACGTGAGGATATGACCGAATATTTATTTAGGTTGTTGTGTCATCTATATTACGAAAGATATTTGCACTGCTACAGAGAGTGATGTAGCCCGAGTGATTTTTTAACTCTTAAATGTCACGATCTAGTTGTTGTGCAGTACGCTTGTGTATGTAACCTACAGATTGTAGATCTCGTATGGGATTTAAGAAAATTATGTGCACACATGTGCATAAAAATGATAAAAGTTTAGTTCTTGCTATGGAGAAAATTACCCACATTATTAATTTCACATAGGGTAGGTCAATCCGACTTTTTGATTGGTCAGTATATGTGTATAAAATAAATACTATTATCAATTATTCGAGCAAAACCGATACAATTAAATGTGCCGTGAAGTGGTTTCAAACATTAAAATTGCTTGGCATTACATCGTGCCTTATTAAAAACCGTTTGCTTTAATAAATTAACTATACTCAATTAAATATTTAAAAAAATTATAATTATTATTATTATACAGTAAAAATATATATATTAAAAACTAAGTACAATAAAGCTGAAGGTGAATTGATTATAATCTGATCTTTCAAACTGTCATAAGCGTTAAACAATATTTTAATTTAAATTTTCTTGAAGGTTTTGCTTTATTGGCAGTTATATTCAAGATCAGATTATTTGATAAATCAGTACAAATTTTAATAAATCCGTTTCCGTATTATGCAGGTGCTGGATCATTCATGCCTGTTTGATTACGTCCCTGTAATTTAAAGAAACTTAAAATTTGATTTCAACACATTGATAAATCATTGAATTTGTAATGGTTCCACTTCAAAACCTGTAGATGTAAAGGATTGGAAAGGTCTGGGTAGATACCCTTTGAAATGTAGTTTTGTTTGAAAAATTGTAACTTACTAACGGCCATCTATGCATAACTAATATAGATACGTAATTATTACTTTATAATTATTATTGCTATACAAGTAAAAATTATAGATAACCAATAATAATGAAGATATTCTTTAGTATAATTTTGTGTTAATAAAGTGTTTTCGGCGGTGTATTTCCATTTAATTTGGATAGTTTTTAGGGATTTCTCATTATAGTTCTTTTTAAGGTTAGGAACACTTCTGTACTTTGTAGTTACTGTATTTATTATGTTTCATTTCTTATAGTTATTATTTTCATACAGAAATCATTCTTTGATGGTTGACTTTTTTTACTCTGGTAGCGGTTTAACAAAACTTCGAGGCCCTCTCTACAGCGAAGGTATCATCTGAATGCTTCCCATGTGCGTACTTGGTAATTTTGGTCTATTTATTGCAGGCCTTCGTCTTTGTTTTCCTCTTTAATCTTTTGAGTTTCTCATTCCTTATTATTTATCTAGTTGCTTGCTGTTGTCGACTTTGAGCACAATTACGAATTACTGGCATTCCTTCCGTTTCGATACCTAGAGGCCTTCTTGAGGCTACAACAATTGAAGAAAGTAACAGTATCGTAAGTTACATGTAATCAAGCTCCTGTGTACGTCAAACTATAATTTCGTGCAACCACCGTATAAATATAATCTGTTAGTTAATGTAATATATAGTTTTTTGATTTAAATAGTTTTTCCTCGTCATAGAGTGTATTATACATTGTAAATTGTATATAAACTCTGTTAGAATTTATTCCTGCGAGTGTGCATGCCCGTTTATTTTGCTTCGTAAAGTTCATTAACTAATTATCACTACTTGGAGTATATAATTGATTGTACACTCTAAGGTGAACCTGTATAGTCGCGTTAACATACCGAGATTTTTTGCAACCCTGATTTAACATTTGTAGTAAACAAATAAAAATAATTGTCCCGCTCGTATAAATTAATTTCTTAATTTTGGTTTGTTGATATTTATTAATTAAACACTTCACTAAATTGGTGCTAAGGTTATAACCTTACTAAAGTTTATTTACACTGTTTATCATTGCAATAAAGCATTGTATGGTTTATTTGGTAACTTCTTATTTATTTGTATAATTTCTGGTTTTATTTCTTGGAAAGAAAGCTCTCAGGTGTTTAGGTACGTTTTATTGGGAAGAGCCGACAGAACTGTGGTTAAAGGTTGTTACCGTTTTCCAATCAGCGACCGCCATTTTGTGGGTATCAAACAACTAGATACAATTGGTTTCCGTAAAGTTTTTTTTAACACTAATTTCCTCTAAAACTGTGTATTAAAAACTAGTAGATTCGTCAAATTCATTTAGGTGTTTATTTCCGCATAACGATCCAAATTAGTTGCAGCTTGTCCAGTTTGTCACAAACGTCCAGCCTTGCCAACATTACGATTGTAACAAAAATGAGGGAAAGTAAGAAAATACCGTTTCGAAAATTGGTGTTGACCAACTCGACCAACGCAGATAAGGGCCGAAAATGGGAGAAGATTGCATTTGCGGGAATGATACATTTTCAAATGCATAATTTTTAATTTGAATTTTGACCTTAGCCGCCAATTTTGAGGAAAACCAAAATGGAACGATACTGTGCCCATCTCATTTTGGTTAGTACCAGGAACTTTGATAGACATTCTTGATAATATCAGAAAAATACTCAAAATTGCTATTTACCGCTGCCGGACAGGAAATCTTTAGTGTGAAATTGTCAACGACAATTCAACAGTTCGTCTGTGATGCTTATTCGGCAAGTTCTCAGATAAAATAACACGCGAGAGTGAGATATAGTCATTGCGGATTTGCGCGACATTCATACATATTGCTATAAAATATAAGAGACATATTTACCGTTGTTTGAGGAAGGTTAAACGTTGTTGATAAAATAGTTTAATTGATTTAAATTGATTTTTTAATTGAGAGTACACACATATATGAAACAGACATCGATAAAAGCACAGTGAAGACATACAAAATCTAAACCAGCTACCTTTACCATAAAAGAAAAATGCCCAGGCTATTATTAAATTAATTGTGAACCTAGACTCTAGTCACAAATGAGACTCTATCAGACGGGTCATTTCAATAAGGCAATGAATAAATATGGATCTATAAAACATTATTAACTACACACATAAATAAAATAAATAAACCAAAGGTTACTTTTTAAAATATTCAAATGACAAAATTTATTTGACACCAACACACACAAATAAACAAATAAAATTAAAATTGAAATGCTAAAAATTATTAAAAATTACAAGTAATTTAGATATCTCCAATAATAGAAAAATTAATTCTAAGATAGTAAATTTTTTTTATCTTTAAGATTAATATTTCTATTATTTGTATTACTAACTTTAAATAAATACCTTACATTATTTATAAAGATCACGTTTTTGGTGCCTTTTAAAATTACTGGCTGAAATTAGTAGTAACCTGTATATGCTCTTGCTGCCACAGGATTGTATGACAAAATGGTTAAAATGTACCAAAATTTCACTTCTCTTAAAAAAATTAAAAAAAATGAAGTCACTATTGAATCCACAGGATGGTTTATTCAATTAAATTAAATTGTTTATTATTAAAATCACTGACTAAATTCAAAACGTTCATAAATAATAAACATGTTGACGTAACATCAAAATATAACCTCAAAATTTTGACGTTTAGTTATCGCTGACATTTCTAACTCACTACATAATTTTAAATTTTTTTAAAAATATTATGCTCTGAATATAAACGCGTGGTTTGTACAACTAAATTTACAGAGAGAGTCACCAGATTTCCGGCTATGTTTATATGTTTTTGAAAAACAAAAGAAAACTTGGTTGTTTTTCTAGTAATTTCTAATAATATCTAGTGTAAAACAATCGAACAAAATGTAACTAAATCTACATAACCATGTAATAGTTCATAATTATTATTAATTGTTTAAACAAATTATATAATAAGATAGAACAATATTCTTCTTTCTAATGGTGTTAATTACTTATGCTAAAACTCAATAACAGAATGGCTATTCTACGTCGACTAAATCAATCTTCAAATGCATTCAATTATACATTAAAATATGACTTAATTAATTAAAACCACCTAATTACTTCCTTTTCTGATTACAGAATACTTTCTTAGAGCCTATAGAACAATACTTACACAAATCTAGATATCCAAACTACAAAATAACAACTAAATCACATAATTTCAGATTATCAAGGTAATACGCAGAAATATGTGTTTTTAAACTCTTAGATCTACTATAAGAAATCATCCCCATATTTGCATAGATGTCTCAGTTGTACCCAAGGAACTACTTCACAACATAATAATAAAATATTTAAGCCCACAGATTTTTTACTTTTGAAAAACAATAAAAGTAATCAAACTGCCCAAGTCGTTAATTGTCTAGAAAATCTTTAGAAATTTTGTAAACTAAACCAGCAGGTAAGGTGATAAATACTTGCATACATCTCCACTAACATGCATTTTATCTGTTTCAGGACAATATATGCCTTGAAACAGCTTCAATACTTATTTATCTTTCAAAATCAAGTAACGATACAAAATCGTCAGCTTACCAAGAAAATTTACCAAAATTAAGAGAAAAATCAACTTTAACATTTATCCTGTTTCTATTTAGTGTGTTATAGAGTGTTTCTTTAAGAAAATAAAACCTATTTAAATTATTTTAATTAATCAAAAATTGGAAATTAAAATTTTTCTTGGAAGTTATACAGCACATCAAACACGTTTGTACATAATGATGTCTACATTTTAAAATTTTTCATAAAAATCATGACAATATGTACATTTTCACATCCCTGCCGTGAAGACCTGTTGGGCAAGGAATTAGGATCCACTCAATTAACCCACCACTTAGTTAGTTACTTGTGTGGGTGCTGTCTTCGTTTCACTGGTGAGAGCGAGGTTAGTATCTTACATTAGTTATATTTTTCTGAATGTGAAGTGGTGCACGGTTTCCGATTGCCCTCACACGCAAGACTGTACGAATAGGACTACTTTCAAGTGCTCGAATGTAAGTACTAGTGATCCCCAAATTAATCTCCATTTTCGTTTGAAGAATAATTAAATATGTTGCATTGTTGACCACAATACTGGGGGTCAGGATTATTGTATAATGTCCATGATCATCAGTCAAGAACAATGTTTGTTAATATGTACTTCCTAAAGGGAATATATGAGTGCTATAATAATATATATTTTTGCCCGCTATGTACAATCGCGGCCAAAAAATTGAAACACCAACGTTTTATTATGTAATGGAAAAGGTTTTAAGGTTTTATTATATTGACAGGATGCGCTTTATTGTAGAAGTATTTATGACATTTCAATAATCTTTAAATAATTTATTACACGAAATCATCACTTACAGTAAGTAAAATTACAGAAAAGTTATAACCAGATTGATGTTGAAGTTTCCATTGAGATGGACTATCAGCAGACTAACAATTTTTCCATATGAATTAGATATTTAGCAAACATATAAAGTAACTAGATTATTGTTTGAGTTTTAGTTTATTTTTAAATTACTTTCTATGTTTGCTAAATATCTAATCCATATGAAAAATGTGTCACTCTGCTGTTAGTCGCCTAAGGTAGCCTAATAGAGGTTGTAGGTAACGGAAGGTTCTGGGTGGATTCCAGGCTGATACATTTTTCTTATTTTAAATATAATTTAACGTAAAACATAAATTCACAAAATCAAAAATTAACCTTCACCTTAAATTTATAATATTTTTATTTGAATTAGTTTGGAATTTTTCAGTTCCGTTATTTAGAATATAAAATTTAATTTGACTAGAAGTCAAAATTTTATTATCATGGCATCAAAAATTAAATTAAAGTTTTGTTACAAAACTTACTTTTAAAATTGGCGCTCTAAAAAGCACGTCTCTATAATAATAGCTGCTTGACAACCTTTAGAGAAATTTCCGATCTTTATTAATTATAAACACATCCAATTTTTGTTTCCATTTAAATAATTCCAGTTTGTTCTTATTAATAAAAATTATAAGCAGGCAAGTTGAGATTTTTTTATAAATTTTTCAATTAATTTCACATTTTATTATCAAATTGATTAAATTTTAATTAGCTTGGAGAAAAGCTTTTATTTTCTTAGATATCTTTCTGTCACTTTTCATTATTATTTCAATTGAAGTTTTTTCTTAACCTGACTTTTTATTATTATTTTGTTATTTTTAAAACCTTACTTTAATAATTACATTTTAAACTGACGTTTTCATATTTTGAGTAGCAAATAACACGTCTTTTTCCTTTGATGATTTGCAGCTACTGTATTGTTTTTGGGAGTCATTTATATTTATACAAATTAAAAAAACAATTAAATTTTCTAAAAACAAAACACTTTTGACTTATTAAATAAATTTAACCAAAATCATTATTTTAAAAAATTATAAGGAAATCCAAAATTGATACTAATACTAATTAACATAATTTACTTTAAGAACTACTGCAAACTATATTATCTATATACTACTATATAACTTTATCCTATTAAATACCTACATTACATATTTAACTTTTTATAATACTTTTAGAACAATTATAACTGGTTATGCAACTAAAATCACACGGATCCACTTTATGATTAGGAACGCAGGCCTACAAACATGCTTTTAGCAATTTCAACAAAGAAACTCAACCCTAATAAGAGAATCCCCTAATAATCATGTGGCCAAGACGATTAGATGCGAAATTCCAGGAATACATCAAACTACAGAGTTATAATTGAAAGAAAAATTATTATTTTCAAAATACCTATTGCCATAACTATGAAATTCAATAAATATCAACAATTATTTAAGGTAAATTGGTTTAAATTTTTGATATTTTGATAGTATAAATAAGCTCTAATAACCTAGCTGCTGATTTTCAAAAAATGCCTATTTTTAGTAATTTTCCCTGACGATGACACTTATACAAACGAAACTCTATTTATTAATAACTTACAATCTTGAAGACAATTCAAAACCTATCTCATTTTATAATTCCCTTTACTTTATGGAATAATCCTCAGGTGTTTACGAAATCTGGAGGATAGTGACCTCTATAATTAAAAATAGGTTATCACATATAGATACATAAGAATATACTACAATAGGATATCCTCTGTGTTTAAATATTTTCTTCTATTATTAGACTTTTAATTTAAATCATTACACTTTTATAGTTGTACCGTTATACTTTATAGTTTGCTACAGGTAAGTGTTCATTTTTAAGATTTGCTTTTAGATTATCACCTACATTAACACCGGATATAATACACCGTTTTTCCTATTTTATATTTAAATCTGTGATAAGCAATTACATTTATAAGAAGCTATCTCAAGTTGAATGATTTATAGGTAAGAAATTACATACATGTTTGAAAGCGTATCGATCACTGATTCCTAGTGTACAAAGAAAAAAGTATTAATTTATTGCAGAAATAATTATATCTGATTCTTTCCAACTAGAGCGATTCTAAACGACATCTGAAAATAATAAAAAAGGGTTCATTAAGTTAAAAATAGAGTAACATCTAGAGTAACATAAAAGGAAGTTAAAAAGTTCTGTAGAAAATTATTTCTTAAAATCATCCTAACTAGCTGCTAGCTACTAGCTGCTACCGCCGTAAAGTGATAAGGTACCAACATAACACCCATAAATAAATTTTCTTAGCAGAAAATTTATAAAACGAGATTCTATATGGAAACATATATCACAACCCAAGCACCTACTCACGTTAACAGAATATTTTCACAGGTAAGTAAACTAACAAGGTTACAATCTGTAAGCAGAGACTATGTGTATATAAATCAGTAGCCAACAGACACCTACTTTGCATGTTAATCTATGAACAATGCAGAATCCCTTGTTTTAAGACAAGAACTGATGTTTTTGCTCTGTGAATTAGATAACATGTACCCCATTTACTCACTTTTGGGCATTGTTTTCAATTCATTCATACTTATCACAAAAATCTACATCCATAAAGTATTCGGATACTGAATTACTGAGTCCTTTTTTTGTGTGTGGTTAATGCTATCTTTATTTTTTTTTTTCAATTTCCCCAAGAAATTATCTTAATCTAATCGGTAAACAAATGAATTTATTTAAATTTTGCTCTTCCCTTCTTTCCATATTATTATTGCAGTGTTGGATAACTTCAAAGACTTTGAAAAATGTATTCACCAGAGTGAAGGATGATTCTTAATAGACACCCTCACCTAGAGAAAATAATATCTTCTAATGTATTTTATTTTTGGATATTAGAATTACTTTTGAAGATTTGGAAGTAACAAACTCTACCTAAAAATAATTATGCTTCATATGAAAAATATGCGAAATTGCCAGAACGAAGAAATTCAGACATAAACTAGGAATAAAGAATTCGATTGGTAGCTGGTAGTCATAACCTGTATATTCAAATGATAACATTCAAATATACAGTACATAACCAAGGCATCTACCTGTAAATCTAGCCTTCCAAAACGCAACTTTCAAATACTTTTTGCATTTAAAGACTCTAAGGAAATAATATCGACACCTAAATATATGGAGAAGCCATACACCACACATTTTGAAGCCAAATGGTGTAATCAATTTAGAAACGGTCCCTAATGTATCTCGAATGAGGGCGATCTTATGAATTTATTACAAGTTGTTTAGCGATATTGCATCGATCTGCTCGAATTAAGTCGTATTGAAGCTTGTTGTGATGAATATCGCATTCTCTTGTTCCTTCAACTCTAAGGCCCACTCACAACAATCTATTGCTAGCAGTTTTTTTATTGATAATGTAACGTTCTGCTGTTTAATCGTCTATTCACAAGAGAGATATTATTTACATACACTTAATTAAAAACACTATAACTAAAAACTATTTAATAAACTATTTAAATGCTAGATATTTACAAACTTAAAGCAGGCTATTTATATAAAAACTATTTATGTATTATTACAACAATTATTAACATTTATTTATTCACTAACATTCGATTATTAATTTACACAGAGACCATCTCAATACGCCGGTTAAACATTAACTGGCCTGCTTCTACCCGCGACCTCAATTTATATCTCCCATATAAAGTTGTGGAACTTACTAAATTAGACTAGTTGGTGTATTGTTATGTGCAGCCGTCGATGACTCACAACGATGAATCATACATGCAGCTGTTGATGAGTCACGTCGATGAGTCGTGTCGATGAGTCATGCGGTCTCGAATATTCGACAGCAGCTAATGGGGGTTTTTCCTCATGGTAATAAAATTGGTAGATCGGGGTGGCAAAACCATTAAAAAACAAAGTCCCGCCACAATTGAGGTTGGATTCGATCGGGCAGTGGTCCCACTTTGCAAGAGCGCATAGCTGGGGAATAGTCCTGTTGCTGGACGAGGTACTTCGGTACCGGCGGATGAGCAACGTGTTAAGTCAATTGCTCCGGCACTAGTCTTGCGATAGCTAGTAGAGGGTGGATAGGCAACCTCGCTCCGACCAGTAAGAGGATCTGGTAGCAATTGCTGTACTGGCGGTTATGCAACTTGCGCGCTGATTGGGCGTATCCCAATCACTTCCTTCTGGAAGGGAACGTGGGGGTATGTTCACACGGGTACCCCACGTAAAACAATCATGACATTCAATAGGTATACTGAGTACAGGTGCAAAGCTCTGTCGAAATCTCAACGGTACAAGCGGCGAGGTTTCCTTGTTCAGCATCGCTTCCGCCCATTGACTTTACTGGAACTTAAATTGTGGTTCAATAGCGGTATCGTTAGAAAGCTTAGGATGCAGAGGTACCAGATTTTAGGTAAAGGTACCATCGAGCTCAAGAGTTATCGTGGGGGTTAAGGAAGTATACGGAGACAAGAATTGTGACTAAAAACTGGTATCCTTGCAAAGTTTTGTGTTGAAAAATCCAATTAAACCAAATGCAGGGGAAGAAACTTTCGGATTTATTTACCTAACCTATATTCTCTAAGCTAACCTCTAATCCTTGCTATAACATTTACTCTAACTTAACCTAAGCTAGATTTGGTTAGGTAAAACTAGGTTAGATTAGAAGTTAGGTTAAGGCAGGTAGGTTAGAAGTTACGTTAACCTAACCTAATATTAACTTCTAATCTAAACTAACTTTACCTCTAATCTAAACTAACCGTTGTTATATTAGACGATCTAGAGTAAGTTAGATTTAATTAACCTGACATTAACTAACAATCTAAATGCTTCTAATCTAATCTAACTTAACTTCTAACATAACGTCTAACCTAACCTAACCCAAGTTGTATTAGAAGTATAGTCAAGTTCACATAATCTCCAACTTTAGGTTATCGATTAGTGTAGGTTAGGTTAGAACTTCTAAACTCGTTAAATTCAGCGACCCATGCACTTTAATAGATTTTCCATAGATCTCTATTTTCGACTTTGGTTCCTTAGTACTTTTGATTCGCTTAAATCTTCTACCGTTGGATCCATCAAGCCCTAAGCATTTTTACATTACTACATTTGATCCCAAATTCATGCAAACTAAAGCTGGACCTCTTTCTGGTTTTCTTTGTGGATTTCACTAGTCGGCAGTGAACTCATTGCAGTGAAAATTTTATTATCGAATCGATACCAGGAAATGCTTATCACGTGGTCATTCTCTGGTATTGACCTGTATATGGGATCATTCCATAAGAATAGATTGCATCATACACTCAAGAAGAATTCCGTATTTTGTACAATTATTTCTACTAACCATAAAAAAGCACAACTTCTGAGTATCTCTGTTTCTTTCACTGAGTTACCTGGTAGAGTTCTTTTTCTATCAAAATGTATGAAAATTTTGGTCAACTTAAAGGTTCATAAAAAAACTAATATTTCCAAGCTAAAGATCGAACGAAAAATGGTCTCAAAGGTCTCACAGTTTGTCATATTTTATGTTCACTTAAACATTTCCGAAGCTACATTTTAAAAGGCTTGAAATAAAATTCTAGTAAATAACAGTGTCTTGTGATATCCTCTAGCTACAATATAATTGCTAATTCTTATACAAAATACTTTACTAATTTTTTGAGTTGAGAAGGTGTCAATTAAAAGAAGATAAGGAAGACTCACTTTCCCAAAAGATTACTACCTTAGAGGGATACCTGCTAGTATAGTACGCCAGGTATGCCCTGTTCGCAGAGTCATTACCATCTCCAGTGTGCCACTACCCAAAAATTGGTATAGCTTTATATACATGCTAAACAACAGGGCAGATCTCACATTTTTGTTAGAAGAGGCGTTGCTGCACGACTTTAAAGACAATGAAGTGGTTTTGAAGATTAATGCCATGTCGATTCGACTAACCCAATTTTGCAGCTGCCCACCTGGCATGTGCGCACGAGGAAGCAGATATCCTACTACTGCCGCACTACTCAAAAATGACATGTTCCAGTGTCTGGGTGATGAACGGCACACCAAGAGATCGCAAATTAATCCCGATCACGATGGCATTACCTTATGGTGTTTCACAATATCACAGAGTGTAATTCCATTTTCAAACTGGCTTTCATAACAAAGCCAGAAACATGAAAGGTATTCGAGGTTGGCATATACTTTCTCGTACAAGATATTGGACGGTCAGACCTTTACGACGCCGTGCTATCGAACGTCGATAATTTTATCCTTCGGCTATACAAGGTATATTCATTTGCATTACATCTTTCTAGTGAGAAAAATGAATTTACCTTATATAAAGTGACGCTTATTAACTTACACATTTCAGGTTCCTGAGATTGAAACTGGCGATAAAGCTTGTAAAGCGTTGTTTGGCTCGGTGAAACAACTTGAGCTTCTAGTTTCAACGGCGGATGCTGCCTTCCTTCCCATTGAAAGCTGCTACTACCATCCATTTTTTGCAGATCTGTGCGAGAGGAAATTCATACATGGTGGATGAACCTTCTATTTTGGCACCAGGGTAGTGGTTGGAAGATTGAAGGACAGCGGTTGCTTCCAATTTTAATGACGATTAAACCCGGCCCGAAAGCATACCCGGAAATTATTATCTGCGGTTACAAAGGAGATTGTACACACGAATGTGTCAATACTAAAACTGTGGCGTACCTTCATGAAAATGTACGATTGCACCCTTATAACACTCTTGTGTTATATAAATGTTGTATAACGGGAACTTCCTGACCAACTAGCTTGCGGTGTTAATAAGGATATACTCAGCTATATTTAAATTTCTAAAACAAAACAATAACCTGAAACTATTACCCATTTTTGGGTCCTGCAAATGTCTGCTATAAAATAACAGCCGTAGTTTGATCTCAGCGTAAGCAAAAACAGAAATAAAAGATGCAGGTTACAAAAGAAACAGAAAGAGATTTATTCATTAATAAAGTAATCAACAGCAACAAGTAGTCTGGCAAGCAAAATCAATTCAATAAGGTATAGTCAAAAGAAATGAAAATTATAAAAGTCCATGCAAAATCATGTGAATGCAAATATTAACATATATACGTATCTCCTTTAATAGTAAGTCAATATAAACAATAATTATTCAGTTAAATTTCTAAAATCTGTTAGTTACTAAAATCAACATTTAAAATAAGTCGATTAAATTGAAAGCAAATCAATCAGTAGTTTATAGCAATAATTAATCAGTTTTTAAATTACTTAAATTAAGCAATCAATCAATTACACCTATTTTAGACTTAAACAAACAGATAATAAAAAGTAATGTCACACGTAGATTTCTGCAGAAAATGTAGCTTTAAATTAAATCTTGTAAGTGTGTAACGTTTAATTATATCTATATCAAATACAATAACAAAGTTTCTATATTTGAAACATAACCTAAAAGAGAAAAATTTTCTAAAGATTAAAAAGAACAACAGTACTTTGTGTATAGAAGGATGTAGTCTCCCTACCTAATGTTACGTATCTTGGACTTGCTAATAAACACTTAATATTATAGATGCTTCACCAAACCTCACCTACCTGAAACCAAATTTTAACTAATTCACAGGAAATATTTAAGCTGCAACCCACTTAAAAACCCCAAAAAGGGAAATTATATTTAAAACTTCACAAGTGAATGAAAAACATACTGCGTGAAATACATGTTCCAAAGGAATCAATCCCAAACTGGTAGAAAAAATCAGTAATAAGCAGAGTTCATCAATGAAATATGGAATATCCAAGATAAATGTCTAGTTAACCATGACCTTGTAAATTAAATGTATTAATTCCTTACTCTTGTACTTACAGTAAGAAAAATGTTGATTTGAAGGATTTTGTTTCTTTAATAATTTAACTGTTTTAATGTTATTTTTGTCTGCATAATCATATCCCTCTTGTTCGGACACATATTAGTTAGCAGTTAAGATCATGTTTCTACGAGGAAGGAGGCGGAAAAATGTAACGTTTCGGGTAATGCCTGCCATTGGATATCTCATTTCAGGGCGATATTTTTGGTAACTGATTTTCGTAAGTACCCGACAAACATCATTTACTCAATTCCTATAAAAAAGTAGTCACCAGTACCTCAATTTCTAAATATCATCTCTCTGAAGAGGTCTGAAATAGCTTCTGCTCTTTCGTAGGGCAATAATTATTGTTGATGATAACGATGGTTGCTACCTAGTCAGAATGGCAAAGGAGAAAAGCCTATGAAGGAAATCTGGGTCATTAGACCAAATGGAAAAGATCAAGAAGATTACCGACAGAAACACAGCTTAGTATAATAGTGAAATTGTTTGAAAAGACAAGGATGAATCGAAATCAAGCCTTGATAAGTACCCGAAAAAGAGTAGAGTTGCCTAATTCGACTAAGATATTAGATACTAATATACTGACAAATAAACAGTGATTATACTACTACACCTGCATATTAATTAAAGTTATTGAAATATGGTTTTTAAAGTAAGGTCTATTTTTGAATTATCGGCGATTAAAGCTGGGCGTGAAGCCGAGCCAGCGCAGTATCTCTATATAGTTATAGAGATACTGTTATATACTAGTTATATAGTTATCTCTATATAGTTATTATCTATGTAGTATAGCTGCCTAACAGGTTGTATACTGTCTTATTGTTGTGTACGAACGATTTACAAAGAGTGCAACAATAAATAATTCCGCCAGTTCTGAGCTTTGTGATGTGATCTGGATTTTCTTAGCAAAAATACCATAGTATTGGAGTAATTCTAAGACAAGTCTGTGGAGTAGGTTCAGAGGAAGTATTTCACGTTTGTAACAAAAATCAGCCGGATATAGACCATTGGAACAAATAAGAAATTTGAAGTAAAATCTCCAGGGCGTCTTTTATTATGGGCCTGGGCTTGTATAACTACAGCTATACAGATATAGAAAAACAAGTTGGAAGTATCTGCGAAACCATATGTGTGTATGATAAGGAACGCTAGTAACTAGTAAAAGAAAAAAGGGTTTATATATGGCCACGCCTTTGCTCTTCTTAGTTTGTGTTAGTGGGAGAATATTCGAGCATAAGAATATTTATTTTATTTTCAGTCATTATGGCTAAAAATTCTAAGCTACTTAAAAAGCAAGTGATTATTTGTCAAATAATTTTTTTAATTCTGGGAAAATTTAATATCATGAAATTCTCTTTCAATTACAAACAACACACCAATACTTGGTTTGTGGTTTACTAAACACAAACTAAGAAGTGCAAAGGCGTGACCCGATATATACCCTTCTTTATTTTACTAGCGCGTTCTTTATCATACATATGGTTTCGTAGATACTTCCAACTTGTTTTTCTATATCTGTATATTAATTACCCAAGCAACATTTTTAGTTATTGCTACGTACCTGCAACTACCAGTGGAACTATTATTAAGTTTTTACCAATAGTCACAAGTACGTAATTGCTATGGTTACATGCCTGAAATCAAAACGGGAAATAGTTTTTGGGTAACAAATACGTACCGGCGTAGCAATTGCTACTTTCGTAGAACTTTTTTCTCCTTTTTCCTCTTTGACACATTGTGTCGCGTGGTTACTCTCTCTTACTCTTGCAACTTAACAAATATTTTATCATTTTCTATACTAATGCTGTGATCGTGTCACAAAATGGATTACTATTTTATTTGTAAGACGTACTGAATAATACAAAGAGCGATGAATTGTTTGATTATTTTGTCATACCAGTAAACCAAAATTATAAACCATTGCAACTTTTCTGTTGAATGTGATGATGATAGGTCTAGAAATAACAACGCGCCTTCTTTAAATATATTTTAATTAAAAAATGTCTTTAATAAAATTGAATAAAAAAGTTGATACACGATAGAAACTATTTTTATATTATTCCTGTTATCTTCTTTTATGTGTTTAAATAAAAGATACTCAATTATTCTTCAATTATTATAAGTGAACAGGGAGCATTACATACACAATGCATACACTGTACAAGATATGTGTTTTCCAAGCCGACTCAAATGGTACTAACGGACGGGCCAGGATTGCCTAGTTACATCACTACAAATTAGGCACAATTTGGCACCAATTTGTTATTTTTATTAAAGGTTTATGTAGTAAAACATCTAATAACAAATTGCAAATTGATTAATGGTTCCAACATTTTACAAGTAATCATGGAGATGGAGTAGTTTACGAAAAATTACATTAAAGTGATTCTCTTGGGTAGCAAAAACGTAAGTTTTACTTTCAATATTACTGTAAGGTTCCGTTACTATAAAGGGTTAAACAATGGTTCCAGGCAGGTGGTAGGAACTTTCAGTACTACTTTAAAGTTTTAAAAACCTTAAAGTAGTTTCGGGCTAGTAACTGTTACAATCAGAATACCACTTTGAAGTTGCAACGACTTTAAAGTAATTATGCTAAGTGGCAATATCGTTCCATATACATTAAAAGTTACTTAGAAGTAATGGAACTACACAGTTCCAATAAATAGTGTAAACAACTACGCAATTACTTGAATATTCCGAATTAAAGTAATTAAACCTATAAAGTCATAAATTTAGTTGTAGTTACGTAACCACTACTCAATCAAAGTTTCGATCTCAGTTACTGCTACTTAGATGATGCTTGGGCAGTGCATTCCTAAAAAAAGCTAAATTGTGTTAAATAACTCTGTTCTGATCAAATATAGCTTTCCCCATTATGATTTCCCAATGTTTCGTGGTTTACGTAACTTGTATTTCAATCTAACTAAGAGTTGTCCAATTAGATTTTATCACTCAAATTGAATAAATAATAATCGGTGTTTTCTTTCCCCGAGGTTCTTCGTGTTCAAGATTTATGGAAGTATAAATAATAAACTGATGGATCATTGCCAATCCTCTCGATAATACTGCAATGTAGATTTATTGATTCTAAACTTCATGACTTCATTGTTGTCTGTTCTTTTTTTAATTAAACATGAACGCACGAGATTGAAACAGAGGGGCATATTAATAGTAAAATGCATGCCTTTGCAATATTACATCTTTTCCACTAGTTTTGCCGTTCACCAAACCATTAACAAATTCCTTACTAAATAAGCAAATTTCATCCCTTCATTTATTTTCTTAACAATTTTTCAGAAACAGGATAGGGTAGGTGTCAAAATAATCGTAAATTGGCTCAATTTCGTGCATATGTTTCAAGTGAGCGGCAGAACAAAGAAAGCGGTTCGAGTTTCACGAGGGATTGTATTCCTTTAGGGGGTTGGAATCGCTTCCTTTGTATATATTTCTCTTCGTTTGTTAAGGGTTCATAGCACGAGCCAAATTATCGACTCCTCTGACATATACGGAATGTAAGTCTAGGGTTATTATTCAAACAAAAAAAAACTGAATTTTTTTATTATGTTTAGATTTATTTAGTATATGTTTAGGAATTTTCCGACATTGCAGAAAAAATGTTTAATCAAAAGGCCGTTAGTCAAAGGTTCATTAAAGTATCGGCGATCTTTTAAGAACGAAGTGAAAAGGGAAGTGGGAGGTTTTAGACAACCAATATATCAGAAGGGAATTGGAATATGACATCTCAAACGTTGCCTCATTATTTATGTGCACTAAAGTTGTCACTTTAATAAAGCTATGAATTTTAGTTTTGAATTATATGAGGTTTCTTACATCATCTTATATCGTTGCAAAATTAATTTAACTGCCTTTTACATTTAACATATTATTATATGTGTTATCTTGTGCCCATCTCATACGTATATGTTGCTTAATATGAACAGGTGTGGCATTTTATACATGGCATGGCATGGAGAGCATACCAGTTTGCGAAATGGAAAAGATGCGAAAATTAGAAATGTTCAGGTTCTTGGAAAAAATCATAATAGCAATAAAAATATTTTGTAGCAAATTAACAAAAAAAAAGCGTCAGAAGGGAGTCAGAAAGGTAATACTAATAGTAATAATAATAATGAAGATAAGTTATGGTTTTTATGAAAAGCGAACCAACTACTGTGAGATGGCGAGCTACTGACTAGTTAAGAAAGTTTCTAAATTTTAAATTTATTGCAGAACCTAATATTTCTAATAATTATGAAGTTAATCACCTATCATTATGTTTTATGGTCATAAAAATAATGTCAGGAATGTTGTAAAGTAGAACTGATGCTATTAACTGGTTATTATTATTAATTTTTGTATACTTCTTGTTATGTGTCATAAATTTACACAGATTTTTACTCAAAATTGCTTCTGTAATAAAAAGTCTTCAGTGAAGTCTTTATGTCCGTAATGTTTTATTTTTTTGGCGTCCATTATCAGTATCTACAATCTTCTTCTCTTCGCGTTATTTATTTATTACTGTATATTCTTCTGTTATGAGTAGCTTAATTTCCAATGTGATTTATGTGTGAATATACTTTTTGCCATCTCTTTTATTGAAAAGATGGATACATTTCTTAATAAGTTTAATTTAAGCTTATAGTTAGAAATTTTTATTGTAAGCAGCTGTTTTATTCTTATTATATATTATAGAACGATATGTGACTTACTGCAATAAGTCAGATCTGTCCAATTTTAAAACCATAGCTAACACTGCTACTGCATTAAAGCTCGAATTTAGAATTTAAAATTGCTCATGGTTAGTGATGCACCGAAGCGGCTTTTGGTCGAATCACCGAATACAGAATATTTGGCCATTAAGATTTGCCGAATATTCGGCCGAAGCGCAACAGAAATTTGAGCTTTGATAAGCTTTATTAAATACAAAATTATGTCAGAAAAAGAAAACATTGGTGTCTGAAAAATACGTTTCCTACTACGCATTTTACCACTATTATTTTACCCTACCATGAGTCATGGCTATCTATTACATGTCAAAGGTATATCATAGATCTCAACAGTTTCAAATATAATTGTGTGCATATGTGTCTCAACAGAATTTTGTAAATCCAGTTCCATAACATAATACTTCTAGAAAATTGTAGGTTAGAAACACGACATCATAAGGATTATATTGACAATAAGTTTCTGAACTTGCCGGTAGGTTTATGGTATTGTTAGTTATGACATTATCAATGCATTCCAAAATTTTGTTTAGCAAAGATCATTCTTTTTTTAAGGTAAAGGTGTAAAGGTACACTAACCATAGAGTTAACAATGATGTCACTGTATATTTTACTGGATTTATCATAGTAAACAGTAGAACTCTCGCCTCCTATCACAATGATGATTCTTGTGTTAATCAGATAGATGGTACACAGTAAAAGATCTAGTGTAAAATTCGAACACTAGATCACTCGGAAAAGCGTGTATTTAGGTACATTTAGAGTAAAATATCTAATCGGTACCTTTGTGTAGACCATAGAGTTAACTTCAATTCAATGTTAGTGTAAATTTATTAGACTCTAAAAGAATTATATCTTTAATTACTTGTATTAACATTTTTACACTAAAACAGTCGCATTTCTAATCGTTTCGGACTAATACTGTTATTTACTAGTACTATTATTTATGTATAGATACCTGTTTTTGGTATAGTCAATATATTTTGATCTCTAAATTTTGCTTAGTTGTTGATTGTGTTTGAAATTGTACAGCTACATTAAGTTATTTTAAGATTTGTAAAATTTTAAAATTCCCACCAATTTTAGTAACCTTTAAAATTGCAAACATTCCACAGTTATAACTAGTCGAAGCCAGATACAGCAGACAGCTGATTGTTGCCATTTTTTGTTAGTGTCATTATTAGCACACGCTTCTTTTGTCAAATACACTGTCAAGTGTATATTGATGCCAATTCGTTTTATTTGCTCTAACTAGAGTAATATGAACCCTAACAAACACCTTTTTACCAATTTTGATCACTTTTTAACGGCTTTTCCTCTCTTAAAAAAATTAGAGTGGATTTTGTTATTTTTTAAAAAGTAGAATACCATTAAATAGAATATTCAATCTATATAGAGTTAATTAGTAATATAGAGATAAAACAGATTTTTTACTGTGTAGCATTTGCTTATGTGTCTTACTTTAACATGTCATTTATGTACCAGTTATTCAAGTCTGAATTGTATCATTGCCATAACATAAAGCAGGAAATTTCGCTAACTTGGAATTTTATACTTAATAAACATGGCTGTGAATGCTAACTGTACGTATACTTGAAATATAATAAATTTAAGTACACAATAATGGAAAGAAAACCTTGTTGGGAAATGAAAAGCTTAAAATATCTCGTTACCCACAAAATGGGGGTTGCTCATCGGGAAACGGTAACAACTTTTAACCGCAGTTAAATCTGTCGCCTACTACCTAACTAAGTGTGGGGTCGTGAGTCTCATAAAAGATCTTCTGTAATGGGCATCAAGAGTCATCGAAAATAGCCCCAGTATTTACCGACAATATCTGTAACGAACAAAACATTTGCGACTACTTCCAATGTGGCTGACTTTCCCAATATAGATATATCGATAGCTGAAAATGCAAACCCCAGATAACATACATAGTGTAGATACTTTAATAAGGTCAGTTAACCTTGACAAAAATTGTCTTGCAAATAATTAATAATTATGTACATATGAACAGGTCTAGAATTTATGTGAGCGGGTCTAATTACTCTAAACCTGTCAAAAATCAAATATTAAAATGTAACCAAAGGGCACGATAAGTCAATGCGGCTACTAGTACTATCAGATTGTACAATCCTTAACCTCCGATATTTAGTTCCCGGAGCGAAATTATGCGTACTCATTCGTAAAACGTTCCTAACAAAGTAAAACTGATAATATAATATCTATGAGATAATAATTTATAAGTGTATAAGAAATGAGTATTTAGATCTAAGTGCTACATGCACACAGGGAAAAACCATTTAACTCAGAAAATTATACAATTCTAATATAGTATGTTTTCTATATAATAAAGGTTGCTAAAGGTTATCGTTGTCATAAACAGTTGTTACAATACATGCAACGCACGATACTTATGTGTGTTCTTCCAACCTGTAGAGGAATGACAACAAACAAGTCGAACGTTGCTTGATATAAATAACAAAAAGAAAAATAGAATAATAGAAAGAAGAATAAAGGTCTGTAACAAAAAAGATCAATTACCAATATGCAAATAGCAAAGTTCGAATAAGTACCTTTGATGGAAGGCGACCTAGTGATATAGTTATACCGCTTCCAGATACGGCTAACGATGATTAATTAACGAATACTACCAAAAAGAATTACACTATCCGAAATGTAACGCAATAGAAAAGCAAACAAAATACGAACCTTAAGAACGTGTTCATAACCTCCAAAAAAACTAGCGGTAAATTCCTGGCTGTACCAATATAAATTGGAAACCACCACTCAAAATTAACTCTATATCCGCACGAATGCGATGCCCATTAATTAACACAATGGAAAAATAAAAATTAAAAGGCAATTCCACCAATATATTCTGTTTTTAAGACTTACTTTACCAACGAACGAAATGTAAGTCGACTTAGCAACCGGCAACAGGGCATTACTTCCGATCAAAAAGGTAACTAAACGGAGAGAGAATACGATGCAATATAACACAAAAGCATAGCAATACAGGGTGCTACGAAATTAGCACGTAACAATTTAATACATTGCAAACATTTAGTCTTAATATTAAAACAACGACTTTATTAAGTAAAACAAACATTAACATATTTAGAAAACAAATGAAACCAAATAAATGACACATTAAAATAGAAATTTACAGAAAGTCAAAATTTGTTTTATGTGGGTTCCTGCGTTAAGATTTATGGCCACGGCCCCTAATGAGTCAACAATTTGCGATATGCTTAATTAGCGCGTCACACACTTATGTAAGAGATACCCGTGTTTATTGGTGTAAGCGAGGTTTGCTTTTCCACCTTCTACTAGCTCTACTGGCTAGTGCCGGAGCTATTAACGTAGTCGCCCGTAGGGGTTGGTCTCCGAGGTAGCCCTTTACCCCTATTTCAGTATGCGGACTTACACTGCACGACTGAGTGAAACCTCAATGTGTCAGGCTTAGTCCTAGGTCTGCATAGGAAATCCTAGGAATTTGCCACCCCAAGATATCATAATAAAGGCTTGGTGAGCCCTCGACAGGGCCCCGTCCAACTCTAGCTAAAAGAAGAGAAACGGCATAAATATAACAACGTGAAGGTGAGGTTGTCTTGGGTGTGGGAGGCTAAGTATTTTTTATTTATTTATTTACAGTATCTTAAGTATCTTAAAACATGTACTCGCATCAATTCCCCTTAAAGGTGATTTCCGGGATTGCCTTGCTGGAAGCAGCAGGACGGATAGCATCAAATTTAGAGAACAAACTCCACATATTTCCACTCTTTAATCGCGAGTACACCGGAAAAAACAGCTGGCGAAACGGTTTCCTCAAAGAATAGTGATCAAGGATAAACTGCCGGGATAAACGATGCTGGTTACTCTCGCGTCATGGTTACACTATCAAAATTTAAATGTAACCAATTCCACGTGTACAATAAGAATATGAACTACTGCAGTGATTCGCAACCCCTTAGACGGGCGCAAAATAGCAAAAGGGAGAGGAGCGAAAACGAAAAAAAAAACAAAAAAAACATTATTGAAAACAAAGTTTTAAAAAATACATTCTTTTAACACAAAAATAAAATACCACCTTTAAAAATAGCAAAATACATATAAGTAACACAAAAGGCAACTTGTGAAAACTCGAAAAACACAGGGGGAGGGGGCATTCATGTGAATTTAAGCCTTGTTGCCGCGTATCAGCAGCAAAACAAAAATATTCATAAGAAAGAAAATTAGGATTCCAAAAAAATCATTGTAAGGGGGGGGGGCGCTTAAAACTGATGTGAGAAGTAGGGTCCCAAATATGAACCGCTGAACTACTGCTATTAAGCACCCAAGGAATCCCCATCTAGTGATGGGGATGGTTAGGTGTATTTTAGACCTATATAAATTCTGGACACTGAAATATCCTGTGAATTAACTGCGAAAGACAAAATCGTACGCAGTCTATTTAGTTCGAAATCAAACTTAAAATTTGGCTGCAAGCTGCGGCCAGCCTTCAAATAGCGCAGTTTGTGTTAAAAGTAACATGGGCCTAAAACATCCACGAATTGTAATAAACGTTAATTGAAAAATGTACATGTACGTTTTACGGGACTTATCATAGTAAACAGTATGATGAAAAGCTTCTTTCTTCTTGATAAAAAGCCCATAGCTACAATGAAAAGATCTGAACCCCGTGAAGTTGGTCTCCAAAAAATAAGAATTTCGAAATGTTTGTGCCATTCGTTTGCTGATTGCTGACTCACGTAAGTCCAACAAAAAATTTCGTTCGTCCACCAATAAGAAAAAGTTACTTTAAAAGTAAACTTCGGGTGTCATCTTCATGATAGCTCCCCAAGTTTAGAAATTTTGAATTGTTATGCCTAGTGCAAGAGGTTAAGTAGTTAGAGGGTCACCCTTGTTATCAAATTGAGTTGGAGGCCGCACGTCGACAAAACTAGCAGTTGCGTCGAGCAGTGGGTAAAAACTGGGAATCAAACCTCAAATTCGGCATTGGCTCTAGATACTGGTAATAAGACCAACAGTCCAGTACGGCTCAAAAGTATGGTGGCCTAGTGTAGAAAGACCAGGTATTTCCAGTAGACTGGTAAAGGTCCAACGACTAGCTTGTCTGGGGATTATGGAAGCAATGAGAACAACCCCCAACGGCCGTACTCGCTTATACTGGGTCTCCCGGGCTTTGACTTTTGGATAAAGAGAGAGGTCATGGCAACCCATCTCAGAATGCGGGATACAGGGCTTTGGACAAATTAAAGTGTATGCAATGGCTATGCAAAGATTGCCCAGGTGGTGGCAAAGAAGCTACCTTTGTCAACATACACGATAACCAAAGCAGAAGACCGACTAAGGGTAGCGAAGGAGTTCCCTCTCGCTATTCCAACTAGATTACAATGGGGGCAAAAACAAGTTGAGTTTCAGCCAGATGCCTTGATGTGTTACACGGACGGCTCTCGAGTAGCAGAAAGGCAATCCTCCGCAAGAAAGTTTTGCTTTAGGAAAGTTTTCCGCGGTTTTTCAAGCAGAAGTTTACGCCATTCTATCGTTGGCAACCAAGGATGAGATTAAGACAGAGAGCCAGAGAGGAAAATCTATATCTGCTCTGACAGCGAAGCTACAATAAAGGCAATCTACTAATCCAGGACGAGCTCTGCTCTCGGGCAACAAGAAAGCTGATAAGCTGGCCAAACTCGGAGCTGAGGACTTCTGTTTAGGCCGGAACTCTTTCTGGGTATCACAAGGCAGCAGAATGCGACAGCCTAGGAGTGGGCCTACGAGAGTAGTAAAGAGAAGTGGAAAGGGTGCAAGACCTGTCAGCAGGCAAAGGACCATATAGAGGGATTCCACTTAAAGAAGTCGGTCTGGTTAATGGGAAGGAGCCGAAGAACCGTAACTCTTCTGATAGGGATTCTGACAGGCCACTGTAAACTAAGAAGACACCTATCTTAGATAGGAGTAAAGGAAGATCCCATTTGCTCAAGATGTGGGAGAGATGAAAAAACATCCTACCACTACCTGGAAGAATGCGTGTCTTACCACCGCACCGTCTACGATTTAAAACGTTTGGTGTAGCTACGCTTCGAAGGGAAGAGTTGCACTCCCTAGCGTGGACCGATATCCTAATCTTTATTGGGAAATCAGGCAGGTTTACAGAGGGAGAAGAGGTTTTTTGAAGTAGGTGATAGTGAAGGTGGTTAGGGGGATGTCAAGGGGTTGGCAAAAATGCATAACTACCACTACTGTATATGTGTGTATAATGTTTGCCCATCGTTGCCCACGTTTTCCCACCACTTAAATTCGTTTGCCTAGGATCAGCTCTAAAGTTATGACAATTAAATTTCGGGAAGCCAACTTTACGCTAACTCTCAAGTTTAAAAATCTTGAAGTATATTCCCCTTTTTTCTTTAACCCTAAAACATGCCATATCTAATTATTATGTAGTAGCAGTATAAAAAGATATTGTTCATGTTCATGGTTATATGTGAGGTTAAACTTAAATGTTCCAATGGGAACTTTACAGTGAAATAAGGAACTGGAAAGTGGTTACGAAAACGTTGAGGTCGTTTTATAGTAACAGTCATTTAAAAGTTCCAGAATTTTTTTAACTTATTTTATACATCGTGGTAACAACAACCTTGAAGTAGAATTTGCTTAGTTTCCGTTACTATTAATTCAGTGACACAAAACTTTAAACACACATTTTACAGTGAATACTACTTGAAAGTGATTTTTATAGACTAGTCCATATTTACTTGGAGGCCATTAATCAATTTGCAATTTGATATGATTGTTATTAGATGTTTTATATAACCTTCAATAAAAATAACACATTAGTGCCAAATTGTACCTTAGGAATAATATAAAAATGGTTTCTATCATGTGTATCAACTTATAAGTATTTTTGTCATATTTTATTAAAAAATATATTTAAAGAAGGCGTTGTTATTTTTCGATCTAGCATCAACAAATTTAACAGAAAAGTTGCGAGGGTTTATAATTTTGGTATACTGCAATGACAAAATAATCCAACATTTCATCTCTCTTTGTATTATTAAGTACCTTTTACAAATAAAATAGTAATCCATTTTGTGACACGTTTGCAGCATTAGTATAGGAAATGATAGTAGAATATGTTTTAAGTTGCAAGAGAAAGAGAGAGCGATAACGCGATGCGATCTGTCAAAGAGTTGTAGAAATTATTATTATTATAAAAAGAAAATAAGTTTCCCGGAAGTAGCAATTACTACACCGCCACGTTCCCGCTACCTAGCTTAAACGTATTCGAAAGGTAACTGGTCAAGTTCCAGAGAGGTAACTGCAACGTATCTGCTATCAATAGATTGTTGCCTGCTTTGGTTCCAAGCACGTAATAAAACCGTAGCAATTACATGGTTGTGACTAGTGGCCAAAACTTAATAGTTGCACCGGTAGTTGCCGGTACGTAGTTATGACTAAAAATGCTGCTTGGAAGTTTTATCAAAAGATATTTTTCCGAATATATGGTGATTAGAGCCTAGTAGTACGTCTCAGTATGATTTCAATAATTCGTTCGAGGTTTCAAAATAGACAAAGTTGTAAATATCTTAGAGTGATGCAAAAGTCTTTTCTTAACAGGAAAATTATTCAGTTAATATTTTATAAAAGAACCAAAAAGTTGTAAAAAAATGAAATTCAATACAACATAGAATAATCTGCAAACTATGCTCTTTAATATGATGTAAAAGTCAACGCTAACTACTCAAAAAAATAAATAGACTTTTACACCACCTATTATGAAGGTATTCAGTTATGATAAAAATGTGTCTGGCCATTTTTTTGTAGGAAATCAAATAAACGTTATTTTATCTTGCCGTCTTCGTCTTGATAAACCTAACAGTTTCTGTGGAAGAAAAACGAAAAACTGTATTCGGGAATGGTGTAAGATCATTAACAAGCCACAGGAGGTCTGTACGGAAATCCAAAACGCTATTCTACTTTTCACTATTCCTCAAAGTGTGATATAAAATGCCTACTTTATCAATATTAATAATTATTAAAATACATAGATACATCACCTTATAGGGAAGTATTTTATAAGATTTTGCTTCTTCTTTTTATAGTTTTTTTATTATCCGTATGTATAAGACGAAAATAAATACGTATTTATATATTACATTTTGACTTGATTTTTCTATATAAATATTCAAACAAATTTAATTGCTTTTTTATATATATTAATTATTTTGTTATTTTCACTTTTTAAGATATTTTTTCCGAATTAGTACAAATTAAAAACAAAATACCTCTAAGTAATTTATTCAATGTCATATACAACCTAGGTATTTGCAATGAGGCACTATATATTGGCCAAACTGGATATACTTATGAAATAAATAAAGATTATTAAAAGTTTCACAGTTTTATTAAAATATACCTGACAATATTGTTTCGACAGCTATGCTGTCATTATCAAAGGTAATATAATTATAAACAAACACGTCGCTAAGGTAGATACAAAATGGATATACTTAATTTAAAACAGCTACTGAGCACTGACTTAACATAGAAAAACATTTGTTATCTGTCATTTAAAAGTTTTGGCAACGAGAACGAGAAGACATGTGTCGATTCACCAGCTTAATGCAAGTCGACAAAAGGAACACAGTAAATCAAAGTTATCCCAAGGAGATACTATCCATAATAAACCAGGTAGTGTGTGTTAGGAGTGTTAAAATAAATGGTGAGTGAAAATAAAATTATGTTCACAAAGTTTAAAAAGGTATAAACAAAGATAGGAACAAACATTTGATACAAGGTAAAATACTGTAACAAGCATGAAGAAATTTCGAAGATTTAAAAAGAATTAGTTTACATACTTAGTTACAAACAATAACTAAAAAATAAAAGCAATATTTTTAAATATCCTTTTACATTAAGAAAGAAAAAGCTTACCTATCCAAACAACCATAGTGGGTTGATATTTACAGTTGTCGTTAAAATATATTTTGACATATCTAAATAGAACTTCTCATTGTGATAAACTATCGACAGATGCAAATGGTAACATATTTAATTCTCATACCGGACAAATCAGGAGAGATTTCAATTACGAACTTAGCATTGAAATATTTCCTAAATTAAAACTAAAATACAAAAATAAAACGTCTGAATCTAGAAGAATCATATGAACAGCATTTAGGGGGGTTTAAAACCAACAACAGTGCAATATGTATTTTGCACAACATAATAAATCATAAAAGAATGAAACATTGCCAGCCATAGTTCTTAATTTAATTATAGCAACACCAAGCTTAAAACATAAGAAATGTCATAAAGTGACGTGAATGAAATCACCGATGAAAAACTATAAACCAAAAATACTGCATCTTTATCTCATACCGTAGGCAAAGAGATACCCAAGACGTAGAACATTTTAGGAGCGATCTGAAATTCGATCACTGTGTGGTAGTGACAAAATTGAAAGGAAAATATCAACGAACGTCAAAGAAAAACCAAAAAGAAATAGAACCCTAAATTTCTGAAGACGAAGGAAGAAGAAACGAATGAAGAATATGGCAAACCATATAAAATGTAAGGTACATAAGGACTGTAATCGAAAGAACTGACCTGTTTTTTATTCAAGATTTAAAATTTAGTATTAAAGCTAATCCAGAGCTCTTGTTTTTCTGATGTCAAGTAGCCTTTACTTTAAACATTAGAATAACGGTTGGTTTTGTTTTGCTATCAGTTTAAAGAATGGATCGCAAAAGAGTTGACGTACGCAAAAAATATTGCGGAAATGGTCGAGAATCCAAATTGCAAACTTTGTAGTGTTGCAAAATCTGTCAAAACGTCTTTATCTAGCGTTCAAAGGACAATTAAGAAGTGACAGAAACGTCAAAAAGGTCCTGTAAATAAAATTGTTGAAAGGAAGATAATGTCCACTATCAAAAAGAATCCATCAATGCCAGTACGAGACTTCTGTAAAACCTCCACATGTACTGTACAAAACACAAACAAAAGGAATATAATTTAAAATGTTACTAGAAATAGAAGGTGCCAAAGCGAAGAAAAGAACTGTGAAAATGTGGTTGAATTGAGTGACGGGTGCGTTATTATGGACGATGAAATTTACATAAAAATGGACTTTAGCACACTTGCAGGTCCCCAATATTATATGGTAGGTTTAAATGAATCGGTAGATGATTCAGTTAAGGACATTAGAATTGAGAATTTTGGTGAGAAGTCACTTGTGTGGTAAGAAATTTGCTCATGCAGCTTTAAAAGTAGCACTATTTTTGTAAAAGCACTATAAATGTAAAAGTTTATAATACATGAATGCCTTCGACAACGATTATTGTCAATTGTGAGCAAAACATGCAGTCCCAACAATCTTCTGGCCGAAACTGGCTCCAGTACATTATGCTAAAGGTGCATTAGAGTGGTACACAAAGAATAACAGAAATGTACAGAAAGAAGAAAGTACACAAACACCCCTAAGACCAATAATGCTAAGATCAATCGAAATATACTGGGCTTTGATCAAAATAAAACGAACCAGGCCACAGAACACCGAAGACTAGCGATGTGCAAAAATGAATGAAGAAAGTTAAATCTCAAGTAAGGAATTTTTCGAGACAAACACTTATGAAATGTTAAACATAGTGCATAGTATTCAGAATTGTTAAATTTTCAAATTACGCTGTAAAAAATAAAATTGTTTGTTCTGGTTATGTTCGTTTTTAATTTTTTAAACAGGTCAGTTCTTTCGATTACAGACCTTATGTATAGTACAATACCATACAACAATAACAAGTCATGACAACAACAAAAACATGGTTGCCGGTTCAATAATATTACCAATCTTTTTTTCTTTATACAATTCTTTCGCTTCTCTTTTAGGTTATGTTTATACATATATATGCAAACACTTTGTTATTATTGTATTTGACATGCAAATATTTGTTGCGTTTACACAGTTGCAAGATTTACTTTAAAGTAACCTTTTGTGCAGAAATCGTAGAATTTAACGAACTGAACAATTATCGTTTATATTAAATTACTATTTATATTGATAAGGGTTATTTGTGAAACAATTGCAAACTGATTTTTGTGTGAACTATTATAATTTTAACTTGATTCTTTAATTTTGATATTAATCTATTTAATTTATTTTTGAATAAATATTTTTCTTTTTCTTTTGTACCCTATGTCTTTTGTTTCTATTATTGCTTATGCTGAGTTTAAACGGCGGCTGTTATCTTGTAGCAGATATTTTCCGGGCCCAAAATTTAGTAAAACCTTTTATTAAATTTTAATACACCGGGAGTTTTTATTAACACCGACAGCTAGTCGGTCAGAAAGTTCTCGTTATAAAATATAAATAGCTTTACCTTGGAAATGTGCTCTTTTGTTACAGGGCTTCTTATTACCACATTAATTATGGCTAAAATTATTACCGAACTTGTGCGGAAAGGCTTTTCTTAACTCAAAATAGATTTTTGATTATATTTTCGAACTAAATCTTAAAACAAAGTATTACCTTTTATGAAACCTTAATAAAAAATCGAATTTCAAACTCATCTAACCGTATACGTAGGTACAGTGTAGGTTTCCTTCACTTGGATTTCGAAGTATTCCTAATTATTTAAATTAAATAACAACGAGGAGATATATTTGATTGGCTTTTTTATTATTTCTAGACGCTATTTGTTGCTTAAATTATAGAAACTGATTTTTATGTATTTCTTTTAATAGACATTTCTTGCTACCTACAAAACTCTTTATTGATGTTTTAATTTATTTTCGCTTTGAAGTCTGTGTTAATTCCGATTATATAACAGCTTGATACTTTTAAATTGATTTTTATGATTTCTTTTTATTGATGTGTTTTGATTTCTAAATTGAGCTTTAACTTATTCCGAAGCCTTATTATTAGTCTTACTATGTATCATTATTATGATTATTATGATCATCGTCATTTCAAACCTTCTCATTAAAACAAATTTATACAATAATAATTTGCGTTTCTGTTTTTATAATTCTAGAGAGAGAAAAACACAAATTTAATTATTTCCTATAAATATTCAAGCTCAAGAAAGTGAATCATACAAAAAACACAAAAAATCGCAAAAGAAAAATATTAAAACTTGGAACCCACTCCTTATAATTTCTGACATTTATATTCTGCAGCCAGATGAAATAAACTAAAATTATGACACGGTCTCGAGTACGTATTTATACTCCCAGAAATATCTCTGGTAAAATATTTTTGGTGTATACTATATGTTAAAAAATAGACTTAGGTGAACCACAAGCTGAAGGAATGCCATTACATGTGTCCCTGTCATCTGATAAGGGCACCTGGGGGTCGTAGGTCACTCTATATGTTTTCTTCTTCGAGAGTATACATGGATAGACGTGGGTTTCAGTTTTATATTATTATCATTATTATTATAATACTGCAACTCTATGGGCTAGTTAGTGAACAGTTATATTTTCAGAATGGGCTTTTTGCATAAAATTTATTAAATTTAACTATTTTTTTAGAAAAAAAATTGTAAAAAGATAAAACCGAATAGAGGAGTAGAGAAGATACTACATTTGTTTTTATAGGTGAGCTTTAAATGATATCGTGAAAAGGAAATGAAGAAGTAGCAAAAAGATGTTGAGAGTCAAGTTTCACCGCAGTGTTTACTTAAAGAAACCGCAAATCAACATTGGGGATATTCTCAAAACCACTAAACACCTCTAAATAGTGTAAACCGAGTTAAGATAGGAAACCTTTGATACTAAATGGGGCATTCTTTATTTAAGAATACCGTTTTTAAAGTTTTATGAATAAACAAGAAAAGGAAATTTCGCTTTGAATGAGTAAAAAAATGAGTAAAAACATAACAGGATGCTAATAGATAGGTAATTTAATATTTGTTGAAACAGTTTTTTTGTAATGTTGTTTCAAACTATCCATACATATCAGTTTCAAAAAGCGCCGACACATCGATTAGTTTTATGTCAATTTTTTTGTATAAAGTTACTCTAGAAAGTACTTCCAATTTATATTTAACATTTTAATATTTCTTAATATTCCTTTTTCTACATAAATCTAAACTCTTGATCAAAATTTATTTTTTTGTGTTTGTACAAACTTTAGTAGATTAAGTTAGACCTAAATTAATCATTGGACATGTTGACCAGATTGTAATTGTAATGATATAAAACATCTATAAGGTGTAAATCAGAAAAAGAATAGCATATTGTGCTATAAGTGCAGAAAAGAGTTTTTAGAACGTGTTACACACTATACTTTATCTACGATTACAAAAAAGTAATAAAGCACCAAAAGCTAAGAGTGTTAACCGTGCCCATCGTGCTTGCACTTGTGGATTATGTAGCAAATTATAAAAGCTTTCATTGTTTTTATTGTAATTTAGCAATAACAATTATATAATAATGTAAAAATTAATCAAATTTACATTAATTCAATAACAATTTAATAATAACTTTATATAGTAATAATAACTAAATTATGGCAAGTTGCCTCAATAGGTCAACTGTAGAGATTCGCTTAACAAGCGGCCGGCCCAGGGCTCGATTCCCCGTTGCAGTGATAATTTTTCTATATGGATTTGCATTCAAAATATAATTTAATGTCAAACATTAATTAAACGAAATATTTATTAACCTTTATCTAAAATTTGTAACTTTTATATTTCAAATAATTAATAATATTGTAATACATCACTCGTGTTCCAAGGGTCGTGGGTTCGAATCTCACTTGGGGCAGCGGGATTTTTCTAATTGGAAAATTCCGTGACCTCAACTATGGATGTGTGTATTCGTGTTGCATGTTAGATGGGGGACAGATGACCTTAGATGTTGGTTCCCCTGTAGTGTAGGCGTCAAATAAAAAAAAAATTGTAATATTGCATATGATGATATCCATGGCGTTTTAATAGAATTACCGATTGTGGGAAATCATTCCCCACGTTCATTATCGTTCAGTTTAGATAGTGTGAGCAATGAGTCACTTCATGGTTACTGGACCGTAAAATGTGTAATTTTCTATAGTAGTCGTAACATAGATAAAAAATATATATTTTTGTGTTAAGTCATGATAGCTAAATCTTTATAATTAACAGTATTAACTTTCTTTTTTTGCGTCTTCCAAAACATTTCCCGTTTAGTGTTTCATTGTTTACAAAAGGTATTTTCCCCAAATCAGATCATTCAACCGGGTAATTATTATTATTTCAAAAATTCTTTTAAAGTTTCAAAATAAACAAATCTCTAAATACGTTCATTCCTTAACTCTACTTTGCTACTTACTAGTAAAGATATCTGGTATTGCAGGCACGAATTTGATTTTGTCTAGAATCGATTATTTTTAACTGTTGCCTACATTCTGTAAAATTTCCACCGAGAAACAACTTTTCGTTCCAGAATTGAAATGCGTATTTTATTGGTATACGTGCAATAAATACGACCGTGTTTCTAAAAGACTTTCAAATGAGAAGAAAACAAAAAAATGACTAGAAATATCTAGCAAAAAGCTATACTAATGCATTGAAATTCATGCATTCATTACAGATGAAACCAGAATAAGCTTAAGATCACCATATAGTCGTTAACGAGTATTGTGAAAGATTGGAGAAGGTTTTGCTGCTTTCAAAATCTCTGCAAGGAAGCCATATGGCGATGAATCAAGAATGTTCTGGACAGGAATTTTCTGATGTCCGTACAGAGTTAGATGATTAATGAATAGGGATTCACAGTTAATAGGGGCCGAATAATAGACCGTAAGTGGTGTTATAACCTCTTGTTTATAGTTTTCCCTTTTATGAGACTTAAAAGAAACCTAGTGAAATTCCAATTGGGTTCTTCATTGAAAATTCACAAATACACAAAAGAAATTTGAAATAATAGTATACTTTATTGTATTTGATTTTATGATATTTTGACTCAATAGCTAACTTTTATTAAGTGGTGAGTCTTTGAAGCTTGTTATCTTATAACTCCAAAATTGTGCAGCAGAGTTGTTACGATTCAAGTAAGTTTTGATCTTTGATTAAATCAAATAGTTTCTTTTGCAACACTTACGCTAATAATCATACTATCTACTGGTATTATTGGATATTCTGAATGGTGCTTTCGTGCTTCGCGCCCACATTTGGTAAACGCGGCCGAGGAGTAGCTAGCTCTAAGCATATAGGAACATTTAGAAAACGACAGAGTTACATGCCAGAACATTAGTTTATTTAAGATTTTTTTATTTAATAAAACATGTTGGTTTTGGTTTACTATTAAACAAAAAAGTCTTTATCAAAGTTAGTTTTATGTTCACTCTGAGATAACGTACGAAACAAGCTTCCACATTTATTTCAATTGTATGAGATAATATGTACTTCTTTTTGTAAAAGACTTTCTTATGTTTCTGGGTATACGATATGTACGCTATGTTAAAATTACTATCTTATCAAATATCAACACGTTTATTTTGTAATCGTATATAATTATGTAGTATTTAACAGTTTTATAATATATTGGTATCATTTGAGGTTGGGCAATCTTTTCTCAAAAAATTAGTAAAGCGTCATTTACTTGCTATTATGAATTTCCACTGAAACGCAAAGTTTTCTTTCAAGAGATAACATTCCTCCAAAACATTCCAGCAAAAGATTTTTTGCTATTATTGTACGTTGAAAGCTTTTATCGCTTTTATTATTTTTTAAAAACTTCAATTAAATGAGCGTTGATGCAATTTTATCTAATTGTTTCTCTATTGTGGTCATACACCTATATTGAGTATTAATAAGAGCAAAAAATAAAATGTTAAGTTATATGTGGTTGTTCCATTGGTAAATAATAAAAAATCTAATAACTGTTTTAGCCTAATAAATAAAAATAATAAAAAGCAGTTTCTTTATATAGTCCAGCTTTATAATAGTAAGGATGACATTTCTGTTTGTAACAGTTTGTTATTCTTATGCTAGCAATTTTCCAATATTAAAATAGTTAACTTGTCAATTTAACATTTAAAATTTTAACCTTGTTAGTGAAATAAACTTCATCATTTTACTACATTATTACATTATTAAATATATCAACAAACAGATTAGAACCACATGTATTTTCCTGAGAAACTGTAATGACATAAATAAAGTATACATTATATTCATTATACTTCTACAAGTGCTAGCCAATAATAAAACATTTACTTACATGTTTTATTAAAATTTTGTTTAATTTAAGATTTGTTGAAAAAGAAATACTTATAAGTACTGCAGTACTCAGCCTCAATGTATTAAAGTTCAAAGTTCATTTACTGCTGCAACGCAAGGATTATCCGATCTTGAATGATCGTATCTTAATCACTTTTTGTTACCAAGCAATTCTTTGAAAATTTTTTATCCACTGAAGATCTGTTAGTTTTAGTTTTATTAATACTCTAACCTACCATCTTTACGTAGGTTTCTGGGGTACCTACGACATAAATACATACCTCGTAAACATAACAATAATAACAATCACACAGTTGTAACTTTATTAATTTGCCCAGTTACAAATTCTTGTGTCTACTAAAACCTAAATTTCTTAAACAACAACGTTATTAACTCACGTATTTGTTATCTTTAGCAGCTCATGTACACATTACACACTACGTACACACAAGGGCGGATTTAAGGGGGGGCGGTCGGGGCGATCGCCCCCACCTTGATTTAGGTGTTTAAATATAAAATTGCATGAAATTTATTGAAATTCTATAAATATTGAAAAATGTTAATATTCATATTCACAAAGGGCTTTGACCTGAAACTACCTATGAATGAAACATTTACATATTGGTCTAAATTTGACAGTGCTAACTTTGATCACTGGTCTAACATTGTAACGGACAAGTATTTTCAAATTCTCCTTTTGTCATACTTCTGATTATTGCGGTTTGTTGAATTTATTGTAACAGGTACTAGGTAAGAGTTTAATAATTGATTCATTAGGTTTTGTAGCCCTTTTTTGGTCTACTCCATGTCTATTGATTCCCTTTTTTTATATATTCCATGTATTGAATGGCTTATTTGATACTTTTCCCTCGCTTAAACTTAAATTTTAAATAGTGCCATCTAGTTCGGGCGACTTAACTACAAAAGTAGATATTGATTTTTCTAGCTCCCAAATATGGCCATAACAATTTTCTGACCATATAATTGATCAAGAGATCATAACGTCTTTGGTGTTAAAATGCGCGGTAAGATATAGTCACAAGTAGCCTATTGGAAAAAAGCTTTGATAGTCAGGTGATCTCCATCCTGTCGAGAATCGCTTTGACCCGTTTGTAGAAGCCATGTTTTTGACTAAATCGTTGTGGGAACAACACTTGCGTTGGATGCTTTGCCCTAAATTGTGATTTTCTTGTGTAAATCATCTTCTTGGTGTGGGAAATTAATGACATTATTTGCATAAAGTGTAATTCTTGGTTTGAAAACTGGGGTTTGTCGTTTTGTCGAAATTTCAACACTCTCTTTGCTGTGAAAATCGAAAAGCCCTGTAATTTGAAAGGGTTTTTATGTGGTACCCGCTTTTGCACTGGTAATCTTCTGGATCTCCCGAATTTTCTTTTGTCCTGGAACATACGAAGTACCTTTCATCATGTCGTCGAGTTACAAGACCTGGAGATTAAGTGGTGTTGCGTTTATCGAGTGGACTGTATAATAAACAATAGTATTTTGGCGACTGGTTATAATTTATTATTTTACGTATAAATTGACCGAACTTAAATTACTGGGTCTACCTGTAGAGCAGGATGTGTTGAGAAGATCTTGTAACTTTTCGTCGTCTTGTTCGGAGCCATCAGCAGTAGCGGTTTTAACAGAGTTAGCGGGGTATGGCGTACGTTTTCACAATTCTTAGAAAACTTGACATGAACACAACACCCGTTGCTTGGCGATTATTAAGCAATAGTAGAATAAGTATTTGTTTATGAATTTTTATTTGTTGATTGAAAAATACATTGCTACAAATTGACTACTCAGTCGTGAGGCCTTGTTTGGGCTAGATTTTTATTGCTATAAATTAAATCCCAACGAATTTTAAGAGTTTAGACGGCCACTACAAAGAAATAAAAATGGCCAAATCTAGTGTCATCTATTAAGATACCTGATAAATACCTTGTTGGGCTACTGGGTTTGGGCGACTAGCGCAACATTAATACATGGTTTACAGATGATTTTTTGACGTTTTTTTTTTCTAAATGATCAAGCAATAAAATAGTAGCCTTTTAGAAGTTACCTCCCTAGTTTAAAACTTCTGTATTTTTATACTATCAATTGTTTGTCCATCGTTAGCCCATGTTTGCCCACATATTAAATTAATTTGTCTACACTTAGCCTAACAGTTACGACAAATAAATCTACATATATAGTTGATAGATAAATGTGTATTTGAGATGGGCAAAGAAAAAGCAAGACAGAGAGAGAACTGTGAAGTTAATAATAATAACTTGATCCCCTTCAAATATTGTCTAGTCAATACAAAATGTGTTTATCAGTATGTTCTTCCTTTATAGGCTTGGCTTTTGTGAATCCCACTCTCAAAAACACTTGTATGATTGAACTAGGCCCATGCCTAGTTCAATTATATCCCACCCATCCATCTGGTCATGGACCAGATAGGCGCAGTGGATGGTAAAAGAAGCAAGGCTTCTTTGCTAGGCGGTAAAAGGTTTATATTAAGGTTTAGTAATTTTTGTCAGTATGTTGCCCTTTTATTGGGCAACATACGGTTATATCCCCGAACCAACTATACGGTTAGACATAGCATTGGGTTTTGTAACATGAAACTGAACCTTCCCAAGCAACAGTAACTGAGATCGAAACTTTGATTGAGTAGTTGTTACTTTACTATAACTAACTTTATGACTTTATAGGTTTAGTAAGTTCAGTTTGGAATATTTTAGTAATTATGTAGTTGTATCTACTATTTATTGGAACTTTAGAGTTTTTAAAACTTTAAAGTAGCACTGCAATTTCGTGCCACCTGTCTAAAAACACTGCTTAACCTTTAAAGAAACGGAACTTTACAGGAGTATCAAAAGTAAAACTCACGTGTTTTGCTACCCAGAAGTATCACTTTAAAGTGATGTTTCCTACTTGTTTTGCATCAGAATAACTATAATGTTCCATTTACCATTAAAGATTACAATGAAGTGACAGTAACTTCTACTAGGCAATGCAAACTAATATGGTTGCTGTGATCAAACATTTCCGTAGGCGCCATACAATCACCACTTGACAGATTATTATGGATGGCAGCTATATGCAAATGTTTCTGTCGGCGCCACAAAAATACAATTTGATTGGTAATGGGATTGCCCAATAGAGGCATATCTGCTATAGGTAATTTTGGAATTTGGAGGTTGTGTTTTTTTTGCACTGGTACTAGTTGGGGCCAATACAAAATATTATTTTGCTCCTATTTATAGAGAACAAGGGTAAAATATATTAACCGTAACCGTAACCTTAAAATATGCCATATCTAATTAAATATTATGTAGCAGTATAAAATATATAATGTTCATGTTCGTGGTTAAATGTGAGGTTAAAGTTAAACGTTTTTAAAGTTCCAATGGGAACCCTGTAGTGACATTAGGAACTGCAAAGTGGTTACGGTAATGTTGACGTCGTTTCCTAGTAAAAGTTACTTAAAAGTTTCAGAATTGTTTAAATTAATACTTCGTGGTAAGAACAACCTTGAAGTAGCATTTGTTTGATTCTCTTTACTGCTAAAGTGGTAATTAAGTGATACAAACTTTTGAAACGCATTTTATAATGAATACTACTTTAAAGTGATCTTTTGAAAACTACTCCATATTTACTTGTAAAATGTTAGATGATATTAATCAATTTGCAATTTGTTATGATTGTTAATAAATTTTTACTATAACCTTCAATAAAGATAACAAATTGATGCCAAGTTGTATCGTAGGAATAATATAAAAATTGTTACTATCATGTCTATGAACCTATAAGTGTTTTTGTCATATTTTATTAAAGACATTCTTCATTAAAAAATTTATTTAAAGAAGACGCGTTGTTATTTTTCGATCTATCATCATCACATTTAACAGAAAAGTTGCGATGGTTTATAATTTTGGTATAGGTACTGGAATGACAAAATAACCAAACGTTTCACCTCTCTTTGTATCAATAAGTGCATATTACAAATACCATAATAATCCATTTTGCGACACGATCGCAGTATTATTTTAGTATAGAAAATGACAGTAGTATAGTAGTAGTTTTAGTATAGAATATTTTTGAAGTTGCAAGAGAAGAGAGAGCGACTACGCTTTACAATGTGTCAAAATAAAAGAAGTTCCACCAAAGTAGCAATTACTACGCCGCCACGTAGCCTAAAGCTAAGGTTTCCTAGGGTAGCGGTGTCATCATATAGTGGCCGTAATATAACGGTACTGACGTCACGTAGCGTTGGAAGAGAAAGACGGCCGTTATGCGATGACGACTGTTGTAAAGCTAGGAATAGAAATGTAACGGTACGTAAAAGAAGTAGAACGTATTTTATTCTAATTATTATAATTTAGCTTATTCTTGATTTAGCATTATTAATATTTTTGGAAGACTCACTAGAAGAAGAGACAGAACGTTTAAAGGAATTTGACATATTTAAACGCTGACGACGCAAGAGAGAATACATCGTCAAAAATCATCACCTAGCTACCACCACTTGTACTGATGTTGCACGGCTATGTTCTTACTTTTTACATTGTAAATAATCTCGGTTTCTCACAAAATCAATTAATAATTGTCTTGTTCGTTATTCCAGGTAATATTTTACGACATTGTATAGAAATACACCGCAATAGTCACCGTACCGTACTAAAACGTTGTAACAAGGGTTTCTCGCCGTACTAATAACCGTAATAAACATGACGTTGACACTTTTTTACGTGACGGGGCATATGGCCGCTCTCGAGATAACCACAACGATTTAAATGTGAAAAAAAATTTTTCCTGACGTCTTTCACTGTAATATTACGGCCGCTATATGACGGCACCGCTACCCTAGGAAAGTGTAGCTTATACGTGACCGAGACATAGCCAAACAAGTTCCAGAGAAGTCACCGCATCGTATCTGCTACCCAAAAATTGTTCCCCATTATGGTTCAGGCATGTAATAAAACCGTAGCAATTACGTGCTTGTGACTAGTGGCAAAAACTTAATAGTTCCGCCGGTAGTTGCTGGTACGTAACGATGACTAAAAATGCTGCTTGGGTTTGTTCTGGATATGAGTAGTTTTTTCAGTTTATTTAATAAAATATTTAATTAATAATTGCAGAATGATTTGCATCAAATGCTTTAGAAAGTAAAATGGAATTAAAATCTTTTTTACTACTTTATCGCACCCACTAGTATGAAACTATTCCTAGCAGATCTATCTGTTGCACTTTTCTGGTCTATGCTGAGTTCAACCGAATAGGTGGTTTGGTTGAATGAATTGAGGTCGGATATAACCATAAAATGGCATGCATATCACACCCCTTAACATGACGACACGCCCATTTCGGGATATACAGGTATTAAACGATGCTAAACAATGTTTAATTAGGATCGAGTTATTTCACACCGGCTTTATTATTTTTACCAGTCGTTTGAACATTGTAAGTATCCGAAAAGCACGAGAATTAAAAAAAATTACTTTTTAAGGGAACAACTTTGCAGGACTCAATAAGTGTGATGTATATGTATATGTGATGTGATGTGTATGAAAATGCTTAGCAAATTCATTCTTCATTTTCTAATTCGCCTATAACGGCAACTGCTTCCGGTGCTCTTCGCCGGTGATACTTGTTGTTACCTACACCATTTTATTGGCATATTAATTTTTTTCTTAGAAAGTCATATTTGTTGGTTTTAACTGTAATTATAATCCCTGCTAAAATTAATTAATTTTTCATTACTATGGTTAACATTCTTTAAATTTTTTTTGTTTCTGTAGCATATGGGTTGTGAAGAATAGTAATACAAGAATAACTCTAACAAAAAATCTAACAAACGTTACAATAAAAATTGTCAACATTAAAACAGGCATCCGCATACGAATCACAACACAAAGGTCGAAGTTGAAAAATTCCTTAAAATAATTAAAAGATTAAAATTTCTAGAAAAGGTGATATAATTTACGCGGAGGTTAATTCTCAGCGGGAATTGGTAGAATTAAACGTGACTGACACTATGATAATAAAAGTGACGAACGGAGACATTTGTCTTTTTTCAGGACCCAACGCAGCAAGATATTCTCTTTCTTGTCATCTTCATGTAACATTTAAGACATATTATAATGTTCTTTTCACACTATTATGTTACATTTTTTAGTACATCAAAAATTTTCTCCCAGTAGAAAAAATTTGAAAAATGGAATTCCAACCTAGAATGTTTTAAATTTTATACTTGTGTGGGAAACCACAAAAAGTTTTGAAACGTTTATAAAATTTATAGCGCTTTCTTGAGGTATGGTTATTATAAGGATAAGGTGATGGATAGGAGTATATATACCGAGTGATCGTTAATGATTGCAATTATTGAGAATGATAAAATAGAATTATTTTCAGGTTATGTCGACCATCATTAGCATGACTTACATATATTGTATGCCTAGGAATTTCTCATTGCTCTCCACAATTATGATCACTTGGTATCATCTTTGCTACGTATTGTTATTATTTATAAAAAATAAGAAGTAATCGAAGAAAGATGTAATAAATACGCAGCAGTGTTTTGCGCTGTGTTAATTTCAGTGTAGGATTTTGTCATTAAAATTCCGAGGCGCCAACCGCAATGTTCCGATAATATATTAATGTGGAAGTGGGAGGACCGGGTTCCCATAAATCCCCACACCTGACACCAATGATCCCGACCGACTAAATTATATTCATAATTTCCATATAAAACAAACACTCTTTTAATATATACCTGATGCCTATAATATTCTATTTATTCATAATTGCTTTCGAATTTTATATATTAGATTTTTATTTAAATCGTTTGTTTAAACAAAGATTCTTCTTTTTTTATTAATAAGAAATGCCTGAAGATATATAATAAATTGTTTCAACAATCTAATATTTAAACGCTTGATTACAGGAAGATGTTTTAAGATTTACGGTAGAATACGTTTAACGAAATGTTTTTATTTAAATAGTCTAGGCAAATACTTAAAGGCATTTGAAGAAAGAACGGTTTTTTAGACAACGCAAATTTGCCAGTGAACACAGTAAATGTTAAATAAATCAAAAACTAGGAATTGTCAAAATATTATTATTAGCAGAAGAACATATCACAGAACATATCATGACAATACTCTACAGGGTGTCCCGTTTAACAGACTATACACAATCATCCAGGCAAACTTCTGGCTGTTACAACGGGATTGGGCGTATCCCAATCACTTCCTCATGGAAGGAACGTGGGGGTATGTTAACACGGGTACCCCACGTAAAACAATCTTGGATCTATGTTACAATGGAATTAGGAGTTTGTACATTTCGACCTGTAGTTTACGAAATCAGTATTAGAATCCATTTTAGAACATTTACTGGTACAGGATATGACGTCACCGAGATATTTTTAAAATTGATTTTGAATAAGTATTGACATACAACAGGTCTAAAATGCGTAATAAAGGAAGTAGAACAAATTAACTGGTTTTGTCCCGTTTAACAGAGTCTACACTCAATCATTCGTGCAAACTTGTGGATATGGCAATAAAATTAAAAGCACCTTTGCGTATTTCGACGTCTAGTTATGAAAACGGTATTAGAGCTCATTTTAGAACATTTGGTTGTTCCGGATATGACGTCACAGAGATATTCTTAAACAAAGCCATTAGGCTCTGAGTATGGAAATCGATAGCAAATATGATTCTGAATAAAAAAGTATTGACGTACCAGAGGTCTAAAATGCGTAATAAACGATCTAGAACTACCTAACTGGTTCTGTTCCGTTTAACAGCTTACACTCAATCATTCGGCCAGGCTTGTGGCTATAACAATTAAATTAAAAGCATTTTGCCTATTTCGACCTCTAGTTTACGCAACCATTATTAGAACTCATTTTAGAACATTTGCTGGTTACGGATATGCCGTCATCACAATTCTTTTACCGGAATGGTATGCAAATTGATACAAAAAGTGATCCTGAATAAAGAAATATTTTAGTATTACAGGTCTAAAATATATAATAATGAAGCTATAATTGATTAACTTGGTCTATCCTGTTTAACAGTCTACACTCAATCATTCGGGCAAGCTTGTGGCTATAACAATTAAATTAAAAGCATTTTGCGTATTGCGTATCGACCTCTAGTTTACGGAATCAGTATTAGAACTCATTTTAGAACATTTGCTGGTACCGGATATGACAATGATATGAAAATCGATAGAAAATGTGGCTCTGAATAAAGACATATTTAAGTATTACAGATCTAAAATACATAATAACGGAGCTATAACCGATTAACGGGTACTGCCCCAGTTTAACAGTCTACACTCAATCATCATTCGGTCAAGCTTCTGGATATAGCAGTGAAATTAAAAGGACTTTGTACGAGGGTCGTCTTTTTTCAACCTCCGATAGGCTATAAATAAAAGACAAATGTATATAAAAAAATCATTTTATTATTAAAAGTTCTGTGTACTTATGGTTACTTTTCGACATACTCACCATAAAGAGGCATTTGTGTATCTGTGCACAAGCTTTCCAATACTGTCTTCATAAAATGTTGCCGCCAACGCATTTAAATGAGTCTTGACGTTGTCTTGAAGATCCTCGGTAGTTTGGAAGCACTGTCCTCCTAGCCATGTCTTCAGTTATGGGAAAAGATGACAGTCACTCGGTGCTAGGTCTGGACTGTATGTCGGATGATCGAAAATGTCCCATTGATATTGCTCAAGGAGAGCCGTTGTGTTGCAACAGCACTGTGTGGACGAGCTTGTCATGCATCAGAACAAATTCCAGAAGTCAGCATTCTTCTTCTCTTGTTTTGAACGTCTCTCCCCAAAGTTTCGTCGTAAAGTTTCGCAATAAACTACCGAGGATCTTCAACACAACTTTAATTTAGATCATTCAAGACTCATTTAAATGCGTTGGCGGCAACATCTTATGAAGACGGTATTGGAAAGCTTGTCCAGATACGACACATGCCTCAATCTTTATGGTGAGTATGTCGAAAAGTAACCATAAGTAAATTGAACTTTTAGTAATAAAATGATTTTTTTATAGACATTTGTCTTTTATTTATAGCCTATCGGAGGTTAAAAAGATGACCCTCGTATATGTTGACTTCTAGTTTACGAGCTAAGTGTTAAAACCAATTATAGGATTTTTTAAACGGAACCATAGTGGAAAACATCACATCCCAGTTGATCAATGTCCGACTGCTCTAAGAAGTACGATCGAGCCGAAACACTTGGCATGCTCGAAAACTGAACAGCCTAAAAAAATTTACGACTAAAATTTGACTGTTCGACTAAGCTGAAGAAGACATAGATGCTGTTAAGTTGAGTCTTATTACTTATCGAATTGAATTACTTCTTCACTTTCTCTGATAATGCACCTGAAAACTCCGTTTACGAATTTTTAATTTTCGCACATTCGTCTACGAATAGTTCTTTTGGTATTACACCTATATCTCTAAAATAAATCAATCAAACTCTCAAGCTGTTAATTTTTTAGAACAAACAATTTTTTTAACTGTAGTTCTTTTCTAATTTTTAGTACTAAAAAGAAATTCTGCTTAATAGGATTGATATCATTCATCACAGGTCTTTGTTGCTTATTATCTCTTTGTTTTTATTAAACTCAATTAATTGAAATAGATAGATCTCAATAAATAGGTCAAAATTGTACAAAATGCATGTAATACTGACATATTGGTATCGGGAGAGGGGGTGGTACAAATATGAGCTCAACAATTTGTTAAAATTACACAATCTCGAATATAATGGTCAATTTGCTCATGAAATGGTGCTTACCAGGACCTATAGAAGTGGAAGTGAACATTCTTCTGGGTGGATTAAAAATCACCTTTTTACACAGTGGCTTACTCACTTTGTTGCATTCACAATACTGCTCCCAAATGTCCCCGCTTATTGTAGATGGACTCTACAACCACGCCTAATGTAGATGATATTAATATGCCTCGAGCTGATCATGGTATGACACTCCACACAAGATCCAACATTTGAATAAGATATTTATATGGAAAATATAAAATTTACTATAGTGAATAAATTTGGATGTACAAGAATTCTGCTGTGCAGTAACACGTGCAGTCACGTAATTGTGTAGGAAGTTGCAGAACTTCTAAAAAGGGTATAATACAAAATGGAGAACTAGTTACATATATTCTTTGGTCACATCAGCTTTAGCTATTTATCCTTTTCTCTTCACCTGGTTGTCCCTCTACTTCAGATACCTCTCTATCAGTCTTACCTGATTCTGCAACAACTTTTATAACTACAGCATACATCTTATCACAAGCCTCTGTCAACAAGAAGAATTGACGCTCAATGGATGCCACAAGGCATCATAAAAGTCATCAAAGCATCGCTCATACAAGATACAGGCACCACTCTGAGTACTGTGAATTCTTGAGAAAGAAGAAACAGGCCACGAAGATTAAAATGGAAAAAGAAAAGTTTTGATTCAGAATTTGATGTTTCAGTTGAAATCAACTCTGAAGAATATGACTTTGACATTCCGGTAGGAAAATATAATCCAGATAGTGGTGATTGCGTTTGCTGCTGTTTGTTGATGGATACTTCTCCGAAGATTCCAATGAAGTGTGGGTTCAGGGACCCACCACAGAATATACGGAAATACAAGTTAAACTAAACCTCAGATTAAAGACCACGTAATACACATACGCTAAAGGTCCAAAAAACCTTTAAGGAACGAGACTTGTTTAATAATAAGCTAACAGCTCTTCAAATTGAGTTTAAAAGATATTATTAAAAGACATCTTACCCCAAGCAGAATAAAATGAGGTTTTTGTTGTTATTGCACCATAAAACGAAACAAAAGAATTTCCACATTTTTCAAAATCTTACTCCAAAAATTCAGGAAACCACTTTAAAACAAAAGACCACTATTATTCAAAGCTACTTTTCACTAAATAATAATAATGGGTGGCACACAATACCGGTATCACTAATTCATCAAGATGGACGTTTGGCTTGTCTCTTGTTATGCTAACAAAAAATGGTCGTGTTAAACGTTATATAAAGAGAAAGGTGCCGTCTTAGGGAGATGATAATGGATAAAATTAACCTCATTGGCGACGGTATATTTATCCATCTATTAGAACAGGAAATTGTCATTATAGCCTTATATAGAAAGTGAAACACAATATGATCTCAGTACTGTATGCGGGATTTGGGGGTGCTGGAGATAAATTTTAAAAATCAACCAAAGAAATTGCAAAGATATTATTAATAACTGATATAATTTAAAAAGACGAATATAAAAATTAATTGCTGTCAGCATACATGGTAAAACTTCAGAGATATATACTCTCCTATGACAGATTTATCGAAAATAGTTTATCGACCATGAGAAGTTATATGTACTTAAACGAGTGTGACCGTTCTATGCAATTTTAACGAATAGAATTTAGAAAGTCTCCAGAAGAAATCACCAGAAAGTCTCAATTGCGGACTGTGTACAGTTGAATAGATAAGTTAATCTATAGTAATCCCATAAGAGCTCTGATGCCGTTCCAATAAGTAAAACAGGATGATATAATAATCAAGGGATGCTCCATACTGCTAGCTATTTGAAAGTCGTTTTATTTTTTAAAGAAGGCTTCTAATCTGACCTGATTATCAGCTGTATTAAAGATTTGTTTGCAAATAGTTAGCTGAATTATTAGCTATATTGTTTTTATATAAATATCATGTGCCTTTACTGACTTTAGCTTGATGTTTATACACTAACCAGCGGATCTTAACCGTTTATTTTCAATGGCCCCCTTTCCCAAAATAATAGGAACATGACAAGAGTTGAGGTTATTAACACCCACAATTAAAAATAATATGTGTGTATCTTACAAACGACGCGCAAGTGCAGCTGTTTCGAGTGTTTTGACTCTCATCAGCTGGAGGTATCGCTTGTGAAGTACACACAACATGTAATAATAATAACATTAATATCGAACTGTAACAGTTACGATACTTAAAATTCTCTACAGGATTTCATAAACGTGGCTCGTCATCCATTTTAATATAGAAAATATAGCAAATAAATGGAAACATTTTGCATATAAAGTTATAAGTTGACGTTATTAACACTCATAATTAAAACTGATATGTGTGTATTTCACAAACGACACTCCAGGACAGCTGTTTCAAGTTTTTTGACTCTTATCAGCTGGAGGTAGTCGCTTGTGAGACCATTTTGACGTACGTTTCGTCATCCATACGAACACAACGAATTTTGTAGTAAATCAAAGTGCCTTCCACATAGTTTCTTGACGCTCCTCACTTATCTTCGTCATTTTTTGCCTTTTGTAAGTCAGTATGTTATTCCTCTTTTCGATATTTTGTGCAGTACCTACGTTGACGCCTTCGTTTTTAGCTATTTCGCGTAAAGACGTAGAGGCAAACAATGCAAACATGCTTGTGTTTTTAACAGCTTCACAACATTCTTCTCGGATCTTCAATTTGCCAGACCTCTTCTGCGCTGCAATTTAGGCAAATAGTTAAGCGAGAGCAATGCCCCCAATTTTTTAGATAATTTGAAAATCCACATTAAAAAACCACAAACCACAGATAATTTGAACATTTCGTAATTTTAACGTAAAGACAGAATGTTTATCGGAATTTTTTTTTATATTTCTAATTTTAAATAATATAACACTATAATATTACAGTTTTGCGGACCACCTATGAGGCCATTACGGAGCCCCAGGGATCCGCGGACCACAAGTTAAAAACCGCTACAGTAAACGATGGGCAAACTAACGAATCCGTAGACAGATTACCTTCTAGTAAACCCAAACAAATAATTTAACTTCGAGTATCGACGCTCTATTATACGAAAAAGTTGAAACCATTAAGTAACTAAGACAAAATAAATAAACAATAATTAAACTCAATTTAATAATAACAAATAATTGTATTAGTAAAAACAAATTAATCGCCTATTAATTAATTAAAATAAATAAATATGTTTTACACTTGTATCTTTGTTTCTAGCCCTCTACCCCTTTCTAAGATCAAGGGAGCTACGCGTCCTCTATGACCTGTACTTCCGACGCCCCCGTACAAAAGTGTGTTTTATGGCAACAAAGAGTCAATGTGACAGTTAAGGATCACGATCGAGTGATTTGCTGTCAAATTGACACGATCTAGTTGCTGTGCAGGACTTTTGTGTAAGATCTATTTCTAACTTATTTTCGCTTCCTAATCAATTTTTAAAAAATTTTTTTAGAGTTTATGTGTTCTGGTCGCCATCTTGAACCGCAACTTTGTTTTTTTTTTCAGAGGCCACATTGCATTTGAAAGATAACGTTTCAACGAAAAAATTGACACCCTGGAATATTTTTTCGTAGCTTTAATTTTTGGGTATTCAGGCCCAGTTGACGTGGAACGTCCCATATATTTTTTCATTTTATGAATTTTGGGGTCTCTGTATGGCCACCTTTCACCCCCTGAAAGCATTACATACTTATCTGGAACACCCTGTATAGTACTACTAGTAGTGGTTCCAATTTTGGAATTTGGTGGCTCAAAATTACCAAAAAGTTGGAACAAGTGAGTATTTCTGCGACAATTTCACAAAGTATCGGTGTAATCACCACTACTGGTGATTATCGTTGTTATCAGCAAACGATTGGTTCTTTTGATTAAAATTGTGATATTTGATTGGCCGATAAATAATGCGTTGACTTGTGATTACAATTTCACCCTGTTACAAAATGCTGCACATGAAACTATTTTATGTGTGGTATTACAATTTTATTGATCTGTTATTGGAGAGAAGTCAATAGGGTCCTTTTGTTCAAAGATACCTTTCTCCATAAAGGACAGACAACCACTTAAGTAAGTAAGACTGTAAGTTCAATATTTCTACGATTTGCTTTTAAATTTTCCTAAACTTATAAACTCCTGAGCTTTCTGTCGCTATAGTACCGTTTCGTGATAATTCCTGGATATCTGAAAAGCTAGGTTTTAATTTCTAAAGTGTAACTATATCAGATGTGGAGATAACGTCAGTGACAAGAAAACAAGACGTTTTCGTGTCTTGTAAACCATACGATAACAAGTAACCTTGTTGTAACCTTACATTTAATTTATGGTACATGTCTCTGCTATACAAATAATAAAAATTATAAAAAACAAATTCAATAACAAGTAATTTAATTATAGGTAGGTAGGTATATCGTTTTAATAGTAAAGATTAATTTTATATGAATAAATTTAACTTTTAAAAGTCTGATTTGATCGTGTTAATTCATTAATAGAAATTTTCATTTAGATAAATTATTTTAAACAAGGCATCCATCCAATTAGGCAATTAATAAAATTTAAATTAAAACTATAAATTTGATATTGACATTCATGTTTGTATTGTATAACATATTTAATTATTAATTGGGTACATTTCGTAATAATAATTTATTTCTCCATAAAATCGTTTTACATTATGTAAATTGTTAATACTCAAAATAATTTAAACAAAACTAAAAAAAATGAATAATCTTATTACATTAACCAAATCAATTACATGTTCTGAACTTACAACTGGGAACTGCTATTAGAAGATTCTACTACAATGTGGACCATTATTGTGTCGGTTACTGGGTTGCTTATTGCTGTTACTGTTACTAAAATTGAATAGGTTTGGGTTAAGTTTGAGTGGATTTGGTATATTCTTCCTCTGTAAAATAAAAAAAAGGTGAGATGATTGAATAAAAATAAATTTAAGGATATGCTTACTGGATCTTCGCATTTTATCGTTTTCATCAGGATGTAAGTTGCTAATAAGGCAATACCAAACCCTATGAAGTGCATTTATGGTAGCTTTTAGAAACTAATATTTAAAGTCATAAGATTTTAACAAGAATTTTGCATGGGTCAAATGTAATTTGACAACTAAACGCTAAGAATTCTAAACTATTTCATTGATTTATATAAATTTGTTACCATGGTAAGTAGTTTCGAGGTTACTTGTGTAGAACTAAATTATGAAACTTTACCAGAAGAATACTTGGATCTTTTCTTATTTCTGCATATATGCTTATTCAACGTGTGCAACTATTATTTTTATTCTTCTGAAACAATATAATATCTTTAATGTAGCAATTTTTGTCGTATTGTGGTATACCTATTCAATATTTATTTAACGTGACCCTCCTGCGTTAGCTTATGACTAGGGCCCTCTTAGGGGAATACGAATTTAGTTACACTTAATTAGCGCATCAGTTACAGTTGTAAGAGCTACCAGTACTCGCTGGTGGGAGCAAGGTTGCCTATCCACTCTCCACTAGCACTCCGGGCTAGTACCGGAGCTATTAATGTGCATACCCGTCATCCCTAGCTTAGCTTGCGGACTTTCACAGCCCGGACGAGTCCAGCCTGAATTGTGGCTGAGGCTTGGAAACTGGATCTGCCTAGGATATCCCAGAATCTAGCCAACCTGTCATACCATAATTAGGCTTAGAATCTACCTTGAAGTAGCGATCCGACCAATACCAACTAGGAGGTTCAAACTACTAGTCCATCGCAAGGTTGGCGCCGCGGCATCCAATCCAAAGTGCAATGCGACTACCCAGGGAGAAGCACCTGGCGATACAGTCTCCACTTAGACAGCGATCGGAGGATCGCTGCCGGGATAGACTTTGCTAGTATCGACTTGCGTACTGAAGTCTAGACCCGTTCTGGGCCCGCACACAAACCAACAAACGAACTCTAAGACCAGTCCAATAAAAGTGTAGCGATACCAAACGCCGGCCATTGTCGTATTATACTTTGAAGAGATCTTCAAGTTTTACTATCACTTCCTTAAATATCATTTCTACACTCAAGTAGACTCGATACTTCCCGAGTAACACAACGATAGACAGTACGTTGCCAATACAAAATTACCATAAGACTAGCCATTGCTGAAGTGTTACTTATCTAATCGGCTTCATTTCGAAAAACCTTGCAGTATTTGAGAAAAACGACAAAAATCATTTAAGGGCGTGCTTTACCCTGATTACCTCCTCCGGCTCAACACCTAAGGGTTGTACTTTTAGGGAGTAATTTCACAAACCACAAGGAAGTCATATGCAAATTTCAAGGATCTACCTCAATTTCGTTATTTTCTCGAATTTGTTTGGTCTGAAACTAATAAATGTAAGTTCTGATAAATACAAACCTAAAATTAAAAATTGCATAATCTCAAAAGTAGATGGTATTCAAGAATCGAGTGTCATTTGACTCATATCTCGTCATTCTCTTTCAGAATATATAGCGGTCGCTATGCTGATATCTAGTAAAGTAATTCCGTGCTCTTATCTTAAATATAAAAATCTACTTTTACAAAAAATCATTTCTTTTCAATTTTCAACGTGACTACGAAGGATAAACCGCTGTGTTTGGACTGCGATAGCTTCTAGAGGCATACTTACAATATTTTTCATTAACCACTAATGTCAGTATATTGGATTGCGTTTTTTTTCAGTAAATCAGTTAAAGTATTTTCTAAGGATGCCTCAAAACATTAACGAAGAATGATATCTCGAAATTGTAGTATTTGAGGTTATGTTACAAGATGCACTAAGATCAATAACGATCTTACTAAATAATGGAACTACTAACTACTTACTAAGTAAGTAATGTGGCATTTTGAGAAGTATTGAATGTGCTGTGGCAAGCTTGATGATTGTTCTTCCCTCTTTGATTCCCAGAGGATGTAAGCCACATATATGTTCTCTTACTACCGGTGGTGGTACTCTAATGATCTTGTTATTTACATGATTATCAATGATCAACACAATCAATCATTACATACAAAATTCCTTCAGTAAGTCATTGAATTATGGGTAGTTCCCAACAACAACATAAACAACCAATGATAAAGTAAAGATTTCATTAATCACAACGCGTTTTAATACTCCAGGAATACTACCAAGGATAGAACTTCTTAAAATAGTGTAGCTAATGGTAAAACTACCCCCACCACACTATAATGGTGACCCCGATGTGATTTGAACACGCAACTTTCTGATCTGGAGTCAGAATAAGATAAGTCCTTTTACTCCGAAAGCAGAGCAGAGGAATAGTCGAACCAGTGTTCAGGTGGTGGCTGGAACCGACTGCTTAACGTGCCCAATCGATCGCATGGACTTGGAGTGGAGAGTTTGATTTGTCGACTAGTAACTTGATAGTTTAAAAGGAGTCCGTTAATTTGGCCCGCCCAGTTCATAAATTTTCGCCAAGACCTAGCACTAGGATCCTCTTACCTAACACCGGCTAGCAGCCAAATTCTAAAAGCACCTTTACCGTTCCAGTGCTACTAAAAAGGAAAGTCGGAGGGTGGGGAGTTATGTTAATGCTAGCTGATTTGTTCTATACCTTTTAAAACCTAGCACTAGGTATTCCATAGCTAGCACCCATGTTACAAAGCTAGCACCACAATATGAGTGGAAATATAAGGATTTGAAAGTTTGACAGTTAGCACCTCCACCACCAGTGGTCTTTTGTGCATTGTAAATAGATAAATCAAATGCTTGTAGCAAGCACTGGTTAGCACTTAAATTCCAAAGCCGACACGAATGCCATTTGCGATATATTTAAGGGTGAAATCGGGCGGGGGCAACTTAAGACCAGCACAGCCAATTTGTTCTATCGCTTTCAAAACCTAGCACTAGATATTTCATAGCTAGCACATTTTAGAGAGCTAGCACTATAATCGGGTTGGAAATATAAAGGTTCAAAGTTTGACAGCTAGCCCCTCCAGGTAACCTTTTGTGCATTGTAAATAGATGACTCAAATGCTTATAGCTAGCACTGGCTAACACCTAATCTTTAAAGCCGACATTAATACCATTAACGAGATATTTAGGGGTCAAATCGGAAGGTGATGGCAAGTTAGCGCCAGCGCTACTAATCTAATATCTCGCGTTAAAAACCTATCATTAGTTGTCTGTAAGTAGCAATAACTATAATATCTGGGACTGTAGTAGACTATAGTAGGATCTATTTCATTTAAGGAAACCCGTCACTCCTAGTCCAGTTCTCCGGTTCATCCCAAGTTTTGGCAGTGCTAGCCTTAGGATTTACCAAGCATTTGCCTACACCGACCTACCAATTAAAGGTTTGGTAGGCCTTCGACACCGTCCTGTTCGGCATGAACGAGCATTGTAGTCGCTTTAGAGATAAAGATTAAAGATAGAAATCTTCTGGAACAGACAAAATACATTCTATTGGGGGTGTATGCAAATATATAGCAACTTACCTTGTAGAATCTAAGTTAAAACTTTGTTATCATATTAACGATATATTTCCAGATTGCAGTTTTGATGCATTTGATAATTTTAAAGCTGTTTGCTAGCTTGTTTTGTAGAGTAACATTATATCCACAGAATTGATACACTTTTTTATGTAAAGGATAAATTTTGTTGACAGTAGCACATAGAAACATGGCATCTGAAAACATTCAAATAATGTTATAAATGATGTAATGTTTAGTTTTGTGATGGTAGGAAAGTGTATAAAGGTGTTTTATATAATTAAGCCATTAATTAGTTTTAAGAAATTATCATCTCATCGACATTAAATTGTAAGGTTAATTATATTTTTCAATCTAAGTGTCGTATATCATTAAATGCAGAACTCAAGTCTCTACAAGACTGTTTAATTAGTCTTTGCATTAATATAAGTTTATAAATAAGATTTTAGTTATTATATTTATGATATGTCAAGATTCAATTGTTTAGTTGAAATTTTTCATCGAAGTCATTTGTTTTGGTCAAATTATTTAAAAACACTGCCATTTTTTTTATTAAATTCTCTTCTTTTTCCATCATTCAAAGGGAGCTTAAATAAATTAAAGGTTATGTTGAGAAATGTAAACAAATGTAAAATATTGGAGGTTAGAATTATTTTTAAGAAACGAAAAGTGAATTAATTTGAAGTTTATAAAAGAAAGTGTTTAAATAACAAGGGCCAAAATTTAAATGAGTTTTTAATTGGATTTCGATTGATTAGTGTTAACCAATAAAATTTATGGAAATTTTGTTCAATAATAAATGGAATTCGATTTTGATAAAAATATTTTATTTACCATTGATGCATAAAAATTATCTGGATTTGGAATTCCGTTTGATAAAACCTTTTTATATGGACCATCGATCAGACATGCATGCTTGTTGATGACAAGCAGTACCGAAAGCAAGCAATTGGTATAAGAGAATTTGGAAAATAAAGTTGGTAATCATGTGGCGCCAATCTTTAATAGAAAATAATTTGGTAGATTTAATTTATTACAGTCTTAAAAATAAACGAAAAACATCGGTTTTTCACATTAATTATTTTTCTTATTAGTTTAAGAAATATATGATACTAAAATAAACAAAAATTATAACCATAAAATTTTTTTTCTAGTTTAATATTGAGGTGCAATTTAATAAATAAAAAAAATATAACACCACAATATTTTTTCTTTCGCCCAATAGACTGACTCAGGTTTAATTCGATAGAGCATGAGATAAATGAAATAATAAAAAAATCTTTTTGATTCTGATACCTGGAAGAAAAGAACTTACTACCTAAACACTTGGACTTCCGCAACTGGACAACAGCAAACTAAACTCTATATGTGAAAAAAAAAAGAAATGGATGCTTGCATACACATCAAATAAACGCATAGAAACACAGTCTTAATTTTTGGTTATGTTAATTAGAAAATCTAATTTCAAAGAAAAACTAAAAAAATTATTTTAAACAGAACAGTCAAAAAAATGGAAAATGTTTCTTGAGCTTGCTCAAATGTGTTATATATTCGTTATTAACCTGTCATGAGGGCTATAACTGATCTCCGTTTGAGCAAACTGACATCAAATAAAGTTATCAGTTAAAAATATTTACAATTGCTAAAATAAATTTATCTAATGAAAATTAAATTTTTATAAACTAATTTAAATTGTTTATTTGGTAAAACTCTGTTATTGAAAAACTTTTTTAAATAAGAAAAATAAAAATTCTGAATTTGTTAAAATTGTCTTTATGATTTAGTTATAATTAGAAATTTAACCAAATCCTTTTATTTTGACCAACCTTGTGTATAAAATACGTCGAGATCCCTTCAAATTTTTTACAATTGGTAAAAGACAGGTGCAACTGCATTTATTCAAACAGGTGATTTTTAAGACAAGTCGATTATCCAAATCAATAATGGAAACAAAAATCTTCTTGATTGAATTTAATAAATAAATCGTTCACAATTCCATATAATAATTGTTGAAGAACGAAAATAAATCTTCTTTGATTTAAATATTCAGGTAACTATTCCATAAATACGTTGTTTACATTTGATGCATGTTTATGAAAACATATGGTTATAACTTAACCTTACTTTGTTTTAGCAAATTCGTGTATGAGTCGACGTGGATTCAACCAAAACGTTTTATCGGCTGAATTTGTTAATTTTTCTTGGCCTTTTTATATGTTTTACCAAAACAATTGAAAACTATGACTTTTTAAAACAATCGCACGTCAAAGTTGTATCATGACGTCACTCACGAAAACAGATGTTCTTAATTAACACTAATCTTAAATCTAAAAAGATAGAAATGTAGCTGGCAAAATAACGATTAAAACAACATAAGATACGTATAGTATAAAATTAACATCAACTGAGAAAGTTAACAAAAACGATTGACGATGAAAATATCTCATTAAAACTTAATTACAAACAAAACTCATTAACTCCAGCTCTACCTTTACAAATAATGAATACATAACTACACTAGGTAACTGATACATATAAAATTTACATAATAAAATATTTACAATAAAAAAAAACTCAAGAAAAAACTAAAAGAAAATTTATTTATACATTTTATAGATCCAACGATGCTTTGCAAGACCCCATACAAATAACAACATAAATGAAATTAAATTATAGTAAAACTTGTCCAGCATACAGTCCTCCAAGTGCTTGTGTTCAAACAATGGTGTAAAATATTATATTAAAATCAATATTTGGAAAAATCGAAGCATATCAACAAAGCCGATACCTTCACACAGATTAACACTCTTTTTAGAATTCAGGAGATTGTGTAAGTTTAATATATTATTACAGACATTACAAAAAATAATCCGTTTTATATTTTCTTCGTAAAGTAATTTCCCGAAACTGAATCAGTCGCATGGGAAACAGAAAGACTTGTATTACGTTACTTAGCGTTAAACTCAGGTCTAACAAGAAAATAAAATCTTCCAGAAAAATGGAAAACCATCCTAACATGTGACTTGGGTTGCATAAAACATGTATTATTATGAAAACAATCTAAATCATTGATATGCCTTTTTATGATTAAAACTTTTTATGTAAAAGTTGATGTTACGTCTACATGAAATTCATCCTTCTATAATTTCTATTTAAAAATTGATAAATCTATCTGTAACCTAACATGTAGCTTTTAAATTAAAAAAACCTAATATCCTAGCATGTATATCTTTTTATTTTATTTAATGCATGAAATAATTATATTTGTGTTTACGATCAAATCGTCAAGTAAATTTTCAATCAGATGATTCCATATCATCTCAATATATTTAAAATTAAATGCTTTTGATAAAAAAAACTATTAATCTCCAGATAAAGGAAACTTAACTTTTTAGGGATTAATTAAATTTAACTAGAGAATTAAAAAGATAGAATTTCGTTTTAAGATTTTTCCTTTGCAAATTAAATTAAAAAGTTCATACAAAAAAATAAATTTCAATCTTTTTAATTTGCATAAAAGAAAAACAATTCTTTTGGTATCAATTATAGTTTATTTTGTTGTTTCGTTGTTTTGTACTTTGTGTTGTAATAAAAATATAAAATTGTGTTATCGTTATCCTGGAGATTTATTTGTGTATGCGTTTCTCTATTATTTTTGCCCATAATTTAGAAAACTTTAAAAGCGACCCGCCTGAGAGATTCTTAATTCTATGGAAAGTAAGGCTTTTCACTACTGCAATAAATTTAGCCGGATCATTATTTTATTATAAGGTTAGCAAGTTGTAAGTTGCTCTGTGTCAGTCTCACAAGCAACTCGACTTTTGTCTCTGTCTGTTATTATTATTATTTTTAACCACCCATATCATGGTGATATGTATAAAATATACATTATTTGATAGAAAATAAAAATTTAATAAATATTTCTTATATTAAAGAAACATTTACGATTTCAAATACATTTATCAAACATCTATTAAACATAGAAGGTATGCTATTGGGAAAATTTCTAACATGAAAAAAAAATCTTATTAGATGTTATTTAACTAACAGCTCAGCTTTCTTCTGAATCAAAGATTAAATTGTCCAACTTCATTAAAGTAAATATTTATCAAAAGCAACACATTGTTATTTCTGTTATTTTCTTGCTATCGAGAAAACATCATTGTAACTACACTAATGGGTCTTCAACATAAGAGTTATTGATTAATTAGTTATATAACTTTCTATATTTTATTTTAACGCTACTGAATGAACAATAAAATTAATCATTTATAAAGTTAAGACGTTACATTTCCTCAATAAACTTTTAAAGTCGTTAACTCCACCTTATCGTAATTACATCTCCTGATTGCAATGCCAATCGTGGTTTAAAAGTTTCGATAAAACGTGATACCTACGTGATCTTCTTTAGAACACCATCGTCTACAACGGTTGCCATAATAAGTCAAAGAAGAAAAAAAAAATGATGGAGTATAATAATAAACCAGCTTACTAGTACCTATATAAAGAAGGAAAGCAAACAATAAATTTTCAAAGCAAAAGTTTTTATAGCATCAGTAAAATTAGTTTACAAATTGAATCTCATCCCTTAGTTAAACAAAACAATTTACGTCTTTCTTTAGGCAACTCATTCGTCAATAATATATGACGATTTTTGTTTTACAATTTTTATTACGTCTCTTAAAATTTATTTTATTAAGTAGAAGGTACCTGTATACGTGGATGAAAAACTATACGAGTTAATGAGTTTACCTATAAAGTTTTCTCTCTTTCAACATGCAAATACCATATAAATCACACTGAATGTATTTTCTACTATAGTTTTTTAACAGACGAGGAATATGAATGGAGTTCTTTAGATGTTTATTTTAATGTGCCCCGCCTTTCAACGTTTTCATTGATATATTGCCATGATATTTAGTAGATATAGCATGCATAAGAATGTGAGTGTGTATAAAATTGGAAGTAATGGTGTAATTTGTTAGATAAAGATGAAATCTCGTAAATGGACCTTTGAGTTTTGGCCCCTTAGGCAGTTTTAACTTGCATGCTGTTATTAGATATTTCCTTGCCTAGAGGTTGCTCTGTTTCATCAAACTAGAAGTTTTGTGTCTTATTTGTGTTTAAGTTACAGACAGTATTATAACTTCTCATATTTAGATTGGAAACACACCCCTCCATATTTCTATAGCATTAGTACTGTTGACACTATAACCTCACTTATTCGTTTTTCCTATCCTTGTTTCGTGAAGCATCCTCTACATATAATAGGCATTTTAATAATAACAAATTTTGATGTAAAATATGTATATGTGTTTGTGACCGTTTGGTGCGTAGCGTTTCGTGTTAAGCCGTAAAACCTTCTCGATATTAAATATACTATCGTACTTGATATTCAGATATGAGCAAGTAAACAACACACCAAGTTTAATAAGAAGTCATGAACGCCATTATTTTTATTTCGCACGAAACGAGAAGGGTTTAGGTAGACTTCTATCGGCAGACGTAACACAACGCACACAACAAGATATCACCTTCTATTAAACAAAAAACAATGTTTTTCCATTTTATATTCTTTTAGGCAAAAAATTAACAAGTGTCCTAATTTTAATTGGGAGTTTTTAAGTTGTATGTATTTTTTTAATTTATAATGCATGGTATTTTTAGAATTAATCAGTAAAGGCACATTCCGAACACCTCAAGTTTTTTACTTGTGTAGTCATTTAGATTGGGACAGTAGTTTAATTTGCGTTATGAAGTTAAGCTCGTGACTTCTGAGAAGATTTGACATTTTCAAAAAAGCTTTTTCCATGTGGCACTTGATTTCTACTGAGTGATCCCAATCTTTTTTAACGGTTATTCCTATGACGAAGTACGTATATTGTCACGTGTGGTTTTCGTGACTGGAGGACGTAGTCAGAGGTAGAAAAGAAAATAAACACAAGTCATAAAAACAACTATATACTAACAATAGAACAACTGAATACAAATGGTTACACACATAGGTTATACAGTGTGAGGACGTGCATGCCCTCCTAAAGCTAACATAGTTATAAGGATGGTCGGAACCACCCTGCTCTAGCACTAAATCTACAAACTATGCGTAGGAGACGAACTCCTGGTGATCTACAAACTAAGCGAGAGAGAGCCTGGGCACAACTCCCCCATAACTAAGCGACAGACGGCCTTGCACAACCCACTCATAATTAAGCAGAACTAAGCATTAGATAAATTAAAGGGTATTCACCAGCTTGCTTGGAGATGTTGTGTTGGAGTCATTTACACTGACTGAATTGTAAGCTCAAAGCAAGCTGGTCTTATATACTGCTCGATGCGGAAGAGATTAGCGTAATAGTGGGAATCCATAGGTTGGTGTCCCAAGTATGGCACTAAGGAAGCTCACGCTTCCTGGTTACAGGTTCGTGGTTTGGAGTGGAAATTCTTTGAAGGAATGCGCAGCTGCTCTGGCTCTGGCTTGACTGCATGTGGACGAACGTGGATTGTTCAGTATAGACGAAGTAACCTTAGTAGATAAAATACATTGGAATGGCCAGACGTGGGTGACGCGGCAGCAGCTGGTCGCGCAGATGGTCGAATAACGTGAGTCGTTGTTGCAAACGGTTCAATAACGTGGGCCGCTCTAGTAGATATGTGCATAACCTTGGCGTTGTATTGCACGAACGGAATATAACTTAAGTGTTGCATGAATTATTTAATTCTTAAGAATTCCGTTTGTGACACTCTGTATTGCCCGTATAGTTATTATTAACTATCAGTTGAACTGCTACTGCGACTCTTTTCTTGATTACCATATATTTGGTCTTACTTGTATTAGCTTTAACGGTTAATTCTCGACCTCCGTTTATGAGTTCCTGCTGATTTCTTCAGGCTGTCAGCGAATATCAATGCGTTCCTAATGTTACTAGGAATTGAACCGTTAATGAAAAATCCAGATTCAATGGCTCTCTAAAGATATTTGGACGCAGAACAGTGCTTCTCTGGTTCCCATTAGGTTCCTCAACACAAACCGTGTTTTTTCGATATGTTCTTCGCAATGTTTATGTATGCGTTGGTGAATAACTTTTAGAAGGTGACGCATGAGACTGATCAATCGATAGTGTGAGCATTATTTGGCACTCTGTTTCTTAGGAAGATCTGAATCATAGCTGAAGTATCTCGCCGGTCGTGTAGATACACTACTTACAAACTTCTGCCTTCGTCAAAGAGTCTGAGAAACTCATAGCGGAGATTATCAAGACCAGGTGCCTTTCTATCTTTCATTTGCTTAATAGCTGTTTGAATTCTTCAGTTATTGCTAGACTCGCACTACTTTCTGAGTTTTCATGGTGCATTGTTCTTTTAGTGAAGAGCAAAGTAACATATTTTTTCCAAATACTGATTTTCCTTTTCTTGTCGACTATGCCATTTTTAATAAGATTCTTTGACTTTTGATATTTTTAAAATTTCTCTTGTAACATATGTTGCTTGATCTTTCTAGTCTTTTGTAATTATTACAGTGTTCTTTTTTATTCGTCTTCTAGCTTTCATTAGGACAAGAATGTCCTTAGTCTTCATTTCAGTTCATTTTCTCTCGTTATTGGTTTGAAGTGTTCATTACCTTTATTATAGCTTGTTGCATAGTTTGTAATTGTAGTTCTACATTAAAACTCTTCTTGATTAATTTTTTTGTATATTATTTTTGATTCCAACATGTAGGCCTTTTTTCATCAATGTCTATGATCTATCTATATCTAGTCTGCCCATTTCTTGTAAGGTGTTGTAGGTTGTACAATTTACCAGCTTGATACATTGAACGAACATTCCATGTACATACATATCTTGATGGCTAGTCCAGGAATTTTTACCAGCCTTTGATCATTTAGAAGCTGTTGTGTGCTAAGGCCCATGTCTTCATTATTTACAGCCATAATGGTGTACTAGAGAATATCCTATATACACTTTAAGTTAATGTAGCAGTTTCCCGTTGTTTTCTGCATCGCGGAATAAGAGCCGATTATATTGAATGCCAGTGTCGCCTATTATTGTCTGTACTAGTGCTGTACCAAACCTTTTGATTTCCACCAATAGAAAGTAATGAGGAAACTTCTGCTCATTTTATTTACACATCTATTACTACTATTAATCAAAAATTGCCAAATTTAGACTTGAAAGACAAACAACCGGCGGTATGTGAGTCATTGGATCATACACGACTATGCTGTGTCTGATGTGTGTTACAGTTATTTTTTTAAGGTTAGAGTTATCTTTTTAAAGATATTTTATGTAGTAAGCAATTCAGTTTTACATTTTAATATCACTATCAATACTTGAAAAGAATTAACTAAATCTTTAATTTAATCGCAATAAATAGGTTCACCAAATCGAGTTTTTTGTAATTCAGAAAGCCCCTGAATGGAAATTAGAAAATATATTACCCACGAAAGGGTTAATTGGAAAACCAATAAATATTTAACTATCAACCACACTTAATCATGTCTAGCGTTATGTCGGGGTTCTCACGAGAGAAGAGTCAACTTTAATAGCACTAGAATCTAATGCCAACAGTATCTGTAAAGTTGTATAGAACATTTGCGATTGCTACCTATATGGCATACCATTCCCAAAACAATTACCTGAAAACCTGAAAACTCTCTGTGCAAAAACAAAACCTCTATAAATACATCATAACTAACAGGCCACAGATAAGATACAAATATAATAAGCTGTGCAGAGCAAAACCGTCAGTTATTTAACAGCCTTGGTAGTGTAATGTCTGGCGTGCCGGACTTTCACCCAAGCGGCCCGGGTTCGACTCCCGGCGCTGGCAGATCTGGTTAAGGTTTTCTGCAGTTTCCCTTAGCTGTAACACAAATGTGGGATTTGCGCTGTTCCATCTATAAGTCGGCTGCAGCCGCACATTGGGCCTACATAATAATAATAATCGCCCCCTCCCTCCCGCACAAGCTTATAGCTTCTGGGGCCTTGGTTAAAAGGTTATGGGTTGTAGTAATTATTATTATTATTATTATTATTATTATTATTCCATGACTATAAAGGTTCAGAGGGATATCAAATCTCAAACATAACATAACCTAAATTATTTAAAGACAGCAATTATTAGCTAACTTAATAAAGTGATTATATCACAATCAATATAATCAATCATTGATTTACTTGAGCTATTGAATCAATGCGGACTTAGATGATTACCTAAAAAGAGCATAAACTTGTTTACTATCTAATTTATCAATAAAACTTCGATCAGAAAAGCGTAATCGCGATCTACCTGTACAAAAAGATTGGCCAACCCAAGATGTTCAAATAAATTATGAAATGATGAAATATCCTTTAGGATTATGAAATAAACGTGTTTACGATAAACGTGCGTATGGCGATTCTAATATATCGTAGGTACACACGTGTAAACTTTAAAGGGTGAACAGTAATACGCCTTTATCAAAATGCTGTGGTTTTGACATATATTTTTATTTAGAATGTAACTACCGTCAAATGCAACGCTAGGCTGCTAAATATTAGTGGTCATCTTCTAGGATTTACACACGGTATATTCTAATAGATGTAAATGTCCTATTGGGAAAAAAGCATTTCAGAATGAAATGCCAGCTAAACATAAACCACTAATTGAAATGATGCAATAATGACTGCTTAATAGTTATTTACTTTTCACTTGTATGTTCTTTGTTGTTTCTACCTGTGATACGAACTATAATAAACAAGTTCATAACAACCAGGGCATTATCAGCGAAGATTATCTTTTATAACGCCCGCTCAAATATAAAAAACGTTCTTAGCAACGCCGAATCATAAATTAAAACTATTCTATTCGTTGAACTGATATTCTCTAGTGAAAAATAAAATGTTGTATGCAACACGAGCGTTACTAGATGATAATTCCCATAGGGCCACTTCTATTCATCGGGCCGAAGGCCCTCTGTTTGGAACATCGTCATAAATTATATACCAAGGGCATTATGAAAATGTTTATGCTCGTAAGTGGGCGACCATCTTACAAGCCCCACGGCCTCTGTAAGTCGCCCGAGGGGTATACAAAATGTTGTCTTACTAGTGTTGCTCAATAATCTAGATCCTAAAAATTCATCACAGTTTTAACAAAATTTACGAAGTTTATGAATGCGCTATAGAGAGCATATAGTGTCAATTTATTGTCATATTAACTCATAATGCCCGCCAGGGTATTATTTACTATTCTATATCGAACCAACAGTTAGAGTAGTAGTAAAAATTACGTTTGCGTATTCTCGAAAGTCGAAAGGGCGAAAGACCAATTCGTCCAGTTTACACGTTAGAATTCCGATGTACTTAACTTTTGGTATAAGCAAGGAAATAAACGGGACATTTGAAAAAATAAACACCACTATGCTTAATGAAATAGAGTGAAGTATTTATAAACAGGATTAATTCAGCTAAATCACTTAAAATTTCTAAAATTAATAAATACTTAATTTTGTATGCCTCTGGTGCTGTCCTCTTTTATAGTTGTTTGTGCATTTTACCATGTTTACCATTTTACCAAATTTACAATTAATTCCTAAAAAATGTTTGTTGTTTCAGAATTGTGTTGATGTAGAGATTTAACCTGCAATTTTTTGATTCATTTTGCAATACACAAAGGTATTTACTACATTAATATTGTAATTAATTATTTTATTCTAATTATTTCCACTATTGCCAATTGCCAGGAGCACAAATCGATACTCGGATCTGCAAGGATAATCATAAGTAAGCGTGGTAAATACAATCGTTCTACAAACCTTGCAAGGGTGTGAAAGTGTGGTTCATAACCTCCAGAAAAAGAATACTGGTATACAATCCCTAAAGGAACCCAAAGCAAATGGATCAATACACCACAAAATTATGAGGCAATCACCACAAACGTGATTGATTTTAATCAGAATAGATACATCGAAATTCAATAATATTATTTTGACAATCTCTCACACTAAAGTAACGGATACTTTTTAATTTGTGTATCGTCTAACGACTCTGTCAGGGTTACAAAATACCATTACGGTACCTTTGAGTAGTTGATTTACTGTTTTAAATAAGGCCAGATGTGCTTAAACCAAATTGTCATCTCTGTGTTGAGGCTTTTTTAAAACAAATCGAGGATTATTTCGTATTTCTGGCTATCGCCATTGTAAACCACTTCTTGTATCAAGTTGTAAGCTGACCTGGACTCAGAAAAAAATGCTGGAGTTTAGTTTTTCTGGCGTAAATCCTGTGGGTTTTGTGTCCACATTCTATACAGTTTTATGTGGTTTAGGGTTAGACTAATGTACACCATTGGTCTGTCTAGCAGCATATCTACATATCAAATTCATATAGACGATTTCATTTGGTTTAGATAGTTTCATGGTTGAAAGTTCAAGCAAGCCAATGCTTGTGTCTTTCCACTTAACAAAGGCCCCATCAAGTGACCTTTGAAAAGCCATAGTACATTCTCAGAATACACTGTGTTTTCGCAGATAAATGCTTTTTTTCATGTTTTCGAGGATCGCATGGATTGGAGTTTAATTTTTGTCAATTTTGTCAATTGTTGAGAGACTAATGAATAAGCGAGGGGCTTGTACTATATCTATTTAGTTTGTATTCGAAGACCGTGGCTAATTATCTTTTCGTATTTCATACTTCAGCTTCAAAAGTCTTGACTGGGCCTCGACTGTAGCATGTTTAATTGTTCGGTGTGTTCATGTCTTTTTCAGTACTGCATCCTGAGTCAATTTTAGCTAAACTAGCTTTAGTTCAATGTAGCAACGCGAAATGTGATCAGAAAATAACATTTTCGCTATGGTGTTTATCTAGTTGGGCAAGCTGAAATGCCCGGCCAAAGCTTTTTTAAAATATTGTTTACCAAAGTAAGGTTACCCAAAATCACATTTTTTATTTTATTATTTATTTTTTATTTAGTAATTAGTTACAGTATGATTTCGCATGGTAGAAAGCAAATCAAAACTGTTTGTTTCGAGGAACACTTTCACCCATTATCTGGCTTCAGCAATCTTTCATGCATGTAATTAGTAGTTATGAAGGAATTATGAAACCAATAACAAACGATTATAAATATACAAGAAATACCATCAATTTTTTTCAGCATCTGCTTGAGATCTTAAAATTTATGTCCTAGGCACGCAGCTACAGGCACATTCAGTCCAGTAAACACCAAAAAGTAGCTCAATCAGATGATTATAATAAGTATTCTTTTTCACCATTCATACCAAAGCTACGAAATGTGTATACATTTTTTCAAGTTAATTTTCCAAGTAATTAAATTACCGCATATTAAATAACAGTTTGTTATATTAAACAGCAGCAAGATTTAATGTAAAAAGTAAAGACATACTATATATGAAAATTTAATGTAGGTATTTACCACGATGCATTCTATAGATATTGAAATAATAATATTGGATATAATGCTGGAGTAATTTGTTAGGGGAAAAAATAACTACGTAATGGGTCCTTGCAGTTGTACCCTGAGGCACTCCCGGACTTGCACCCTATTATTATCTCCCAGCCGCTCGGAAGTCCAACCTTTTACCTTCTTATTTAACACCGAACGCCTTCTAATTTTATTTGTTTAAGCTTCCAGATAATAATACACAAAAAAAGTAATAGATTTTTTTTTATCTATA